>CM056052.1:534425725-534918989 GCA_029574335.1 Rana kukunoris | reverse complement strand
ATGCCCATTCATAGAGCTGCTCCGATTGGATTAGGAAATTGGCTCAAATCCTGGCCATAGCCACCTGCCTTTCTCCCTTGCCCTTCTGGTGGAGTGATCTTCCTCCGCTCCCATCCATTAGTAAGCCGTGGGAAGAGTAAGACTTGAGAGATGTGAGGAAGGATGGCGGGCTGGGTGGAGATGTATGAATGATGTGCTAGTGTTTTGAAATTAAAGTAAAGTGTTATTTTATTTATCTGTATAATTGGTGGGGGAGTGGGGGTGATCGGAAGGGGAAATTGGTTATGTGTGGATGGTGTACTGTGTGGTGTAATGTATTGTGATTCTTCTCTCCTCTCGCCGGATTGTTTAAAATGAAGTGAGGGTGGTACAATTCCTCTGCCTGTGTGTACATTACACATATGAAGTGTTGTGTGGCTCAGTGGATTGTGGAGGGAGCGATAGGGGGAGGACAAAAACTAACGCCGCCCCCCTCATTAATGGATCGCTCCATCAGATAAGAAAGCCGCATGTAGGGGGGGGTCCCGATCGGACCCCCAACCCGCAAGAAGGCAGTGGACGTACATGTACGCCCATCTGCCAGTACGTGCCATTCTGCGGCGGCTGTACATATACATGCGGCGGGAGTTAAGCAGGCAATAATAGAATTTCAACTTCTTCTCCCTCTAAAATTGATTGTTGTGTCATTGCTGGAGACTTCCCGTCAGAAAGGGAGATAAAAGGAAGTCTCCCCAATGTCATTTAAAACGATCGTGTGTGGGCTTCACATCATTTTTCGGGTTTTGAAAAACATTTTTTTTTCTTTTTTTTTTTTGAACATGCTGCATTTTTTAACGACGTTTTAAACGATGTCGTTTTTCGGGTTTTAAAAAATGATCGTGTGTGAGTTTTAACGACGTTAAAAACCCACGCAGAAGTAAGTTATGAGATGGGAGCGCTCGTTCTGGTAAAACTACCGTTCATGATGGAGTAAGCACATTCATCACGCTGTAACAAACAGAAAAGCGCAAATCGTCTTTTACTAACACGGAATCAGCTAAAGCAGCCCCAAGGGTGGCGCCATCTGCATGGAACTTCCCCTTTATAGTGCCGCCATACGTGTTGTATAGTGCCGCCTTACGTGTTGTACGTCACCGCACTTTGCTAGAGCATTTTTTTAAACGATGGTGTGTGGGCAACGTCGTTTTATTGATGAAGTTGGAAAATCTTAGGCCTGGATTCACATACATCTGCGCATATTTATGCCGCTATAGCGTATCTTCTTTACGCTACGCCGGCGCTGCGCAGAGAGGCAAGCATGGAATTCACAAAGCCATACTCCCAACGTTGCACCAGCGTGGCGTATATTTCATCGGCGTAAGTCAGGGTAGGTGGAAGTGGGCGTGAGCCATGCTAATGAGGCGTGACCCCACGCAAATGATGAGCCGAGTGGCAGAAAAGTGCGCATGCTCACAATCACATTGAAACAACTGCCTACGTTGTGAATGTAACCTACGCCCGGCCCTATTCACGTACAACGTAAACTACGTAAAATTTGACGGCATTCGTTCCCTGGTCCATACCTTTGCATGAGTTGCGCCTCCTATATGGGGAATAACTTTACGCCGGATGTATGACTTACGCAAACCGCGTATATTATGCGCCGGGCGCAAGTACGTTTGTGAATCGCCGTATTTGCCTCATTTGCATATTTGAATCGAAAATCAATGGGAGCGCCACATGCGTCCAGCGTAAATATGCGCCCACTATACGCCGGCGTAGGAAAGTTACGTGGAGCTGCTGAAGCCTATTTTTCAACGTATCTTGCTTTGTGGGTCGGCGCATAGATACGACGGCGCACATTTGTACTTACATCGGCGTATCTGGAGATACGCCGGCGTAAGTGCTTTGTGGATCCGGGCCTTAGTTTTTTCTACATGCCGAAAAACTAAGTTTTTTTTAATGCCGAAAAATGATTGTGTGTGCACGGCATAAGAAACAAAAAACAATAAAACCAAAGTGATATTAACCACTTCAGCCCCGGACTATTTGGCTGGTCAAAGACCAGAGCACTTTTTGTGATTTGGTACTGCATCGCTTTAACTGATAATTGCCCGGTCGTGCGACGTGGCTCCCAAGCAAAATTGGCGTCCTTTTTTTCCCACAAATAGAACTTTCTTTTGGTGGTATTTGATCACCTCTGCGGTTTTAAATGTTTGCGCTGTAAACAAAAATAGAGCAACAAGTTTGAAAGAAAATCTATATTTTTTTACTTTTTGCTATAATGACTATCACCAAAAAATATATAAAAAAATAGCAATAATTGTATATTGATTCGTTTGCGCAAAAGTTATGGCGTCTACAAAATTGGGGAATAGATTTATGGCATTTTTTTATTATTATTATTTTTTTTACTAGTACTAGTTTTTTACTGCTGCGATCTGCAATTTTTATCAGGACTGCGACATTTCGGCGGACACATCCGACACTTTTGACACTATTTTGGGACCATTCACATTTATACAGCAGTTAGAAATAAAAATAGCCACTGATTACTGTATAAATGTTAACAAAATACAAAAAAAATCTGCACTATCCAAAATCGAGCAGCCAACACTACCAGTGGACAAATGGTAAAGGACAAAAAAAACATAAAATGTGTAGCGCATTGGACAAATAAAATGGCACCTAAATATATTAAAATATAGGGCTAGATTCAGGTAGGATTTACGCCAACGTATCTCGAAATGTGGCGCGTAAGTCTAAATTTGCGCCGTCTTATCTATGCGCCGTACCCACATAACTAAATACGCCCGAAAATAGGCTTCTCCCGACCGACGTAACTTTCCTACGCCGGCGTATCGTAGGCGCATATTTACGCCGAACGCATCTGGCGCACCCATTGATTTCCTATGCAAATATGCAAATGAGGGAGATACGCCGATTCCCGAACATACGCGTGTCCGGCGCAGGCTACGCGTGGTGCGCGTAAGCTGTACGCCTGGCCTAAAGTTACCCCTCATAAAGCAGGGGTGACTTTGCACCAGACTTGCACAAGTCAGCTGGAGAGTAGCTTCAGCAGCACTGTTACGGACGAGCTGAGCAGCCACACTTGCAGGACAACACATGGTCCTAGCACTACTAATGGGTCCACCGCCACGTAGGAGGAGGAGGGCACGGGAGAGGATATACCGCACGCGCATGAAAGTGTTTGGCATGGGTGATTCGGAGGTGTTTCGCATTTTCAGATTCAGCCCTGGGACTTTAAATGCAAACACAATAAATCAGCAGTAGTTCACTCTGGAAAGCAAGGGCCCTTGCAAGAGTCAGAGATTAACATAGATCAATAAGCTACTCTAAAACCTAAGAGTGGCACCACTCACCTGAATATATGAGATCAGTCTATGCTCGCGAGCATCCCTAGCGGGCAACCTTCCGGAACAATCAATGTATGCATAGCGGCCGGTTGGTGCACATTAACTTATAATCCAAAGGGAGCAGTTGGAGAGGGAAAAACACACATAGGATGATGTCAGTAATGGTAGAGGGTGATGTGATTGATCGCTTGCCAGCGTCGGTCGCTACCTTGAAACCCTGAGGCAGTTTTACTAGGCCTCTTAGTCTTGTCTGTGGGCCAACAAGTTTTTAGGGTCTATGGTGACCAAAGAGTTAGGAACTGAGCAAGTGCTCTCTTACCCAACAGGCCGATCCACCTGACTTCTCCTCAGGGAATGAAAAGCGCGCTGGTAAGACGTCGCTCCGACACACACACCGGACCCTGGACTGAGACGTTCCACTGCTACGTTCGTCAGCTGGGCTGTCTCTTTAATCTCTGGCAACACCGGCTGGATGTTGGATTCTTGCTTCTGTCTGGATGGCTGGTCTGTCGGCAGTTCTAGGCCCAGGCTTCTGGCCTAAGCACCGCTGCCCCTGTCAGCAGCTCCGCACAGGAGAGAAGGCCGTTCCAGAGAGAGCGAAAAGGCGCCACTCCCTTTCCTTAAGTAACCTCCTCCACTGATCTGAGTGAAACGTCACATCCTCCTGAAGGGCAAAGCATTTCGGGAAACATAGTCCGTTTCTCCTACGAGTCAATGGAGTCCATATCTCCTGCTACTTGTAGTCCCGCAATGCATAACTCATATAAGAGGTATCTAACATATGTACAGTTGTAAGTAAAGTTCCAGCGGGAAAGACCTGTCACTGGACTCTGGCAGGTTGACCCCGCTATACATGTTTGACTATTTCCTCAGCCTTCTAGAGGCTTCTAGTACATAGGGGCTGGAAGAGTCAAATTGGCAGCTTGAATATTCATTATGCTTCAGCCAATCCCTGGGAAGGTGTGCCCAGTAGGTGGCTGGCGAGAACATAAATAATTTGGGGTCTGTAGCATTCATGCTCTTGTCCTGCTGAAGAAGATACACATCCTCAGGGGCTACTGGAAATTCTACTGGAGTTTTTTGATAGTCAAAGAGGTCCCAGCTGTAGAAGAGCTGGGGGGGGGGGGCTATTCCTAAGTTTCCCTGGAGCTAACCACATCGCTTTGCCTAAGAATTTGGTCTGGAGAATTTGCTAGTGGGTGTTTGGTGGAATCTGAAAAGTGTGTAGCTGTTATAGGACATTTTGAGTACTGACTTAAGCTCAAGATCCTGGTAACTGTGTGTTGTCTTAATTATGAGGTGCCAGGGCAGCTCTCTCTAGGAGACAGCGCTTGCAGAGTCTCAGGTTCTGGTCCTTTCCCATTGTTCCTGGCATTAAGACCGCTCAGAGAAGTTAAGCCTAGTGTTGATAATCAGTGTTTGTGGAGTATCCCATAAGACCCAAAACCCTCCTCCTGTTACAAGTTCTACAAGCAATAAAACATAAAAAAGAAAACCCCTAGACCAGTGATGGTGAACCTTGGCACCCCAGATGTGTTGGAACTACTTTTTCCATGGTTCTAATGCACTCTTCAGTGTAATTGAGCATCATGGGAAATGTAAGTTCCAAAAAATCTGGGGTGCCAAGGTTCACCATCACTGCCCTAGACCATAGGTGCTCAACATGTGATCCTCCAGCTGTTGCAAAACTACAAGTCCCATTGTGCCTCTGGCTTTGGGAGTCATGTGTGTAACTGTCAGCCTTCCAATGCCTCTGTCACATACCTGGTGGTAGAGCCTGATATGCAAAGGAAAGCCTCTCTTACACCTCTGAATCGAGGCCCCTGGTAGAGCAGACAGGAGACGCAGGAGTGCAGAGTCGCAAGAGTGCCTGTCGCGATCACAGGAGAAGACCAAGAGCATCAGTCAGCAGATAGCAGGAACTGGCTTGGTACTGTGACACCACAGGCGGGGGAGCAGATACAGCTGCAGTTGGGATGAATCCACAGCAGGTACAGGCAGGCTGGGTCATACACTGGTGGACAAAAGTGGAGTCAGGGTACAAGCCAGATTGGTAATAGGCTGCAGCAAGGTAGCAGAAGTAGCAGACAGATGCAGAGTCAAACAAGCTAGGTCAGTTGCAGGCAAAAATCAGGATCGTCAGGGACAAGCCGGGTCAAATAACAGGAACAGGTATCAAATACTAGGAAGCAGGTACACACGGAATGCTGTAGAGCAGACAACATTGAGTCTGGGTACTGACCTAGTTTACTGACCCAGTTTAGATAGCCTGTTTGGCACCAAGTGCTGTCACAGGGTGTGCACGCGTGTTCTGACAGGAACTGAGGTTCCAGGCCGTCTTCTACAGCCGCTATCCTGAATGCTGCCATGCCCTTCTTGACAGCCTCACGGGACTTTTCTATTACTGTAACAGCTTGTGGACCACAGGTTGAGCACCCCTGCCCTAGACTGTTTATTGGAGTCAGAGGGAATAGACTGTGGCTTGGGTGATTGGTGGCCTCTGTACTGTTTGGGGAAGAAGCAGTTTAGGAAAAAATTAGCAACCTCTATAGAGGTAGTGCTACCCTTACAAAGTGCCTATTGTCTTTAGTAAGCCAACCCCAAACAGATAATATCTAATAAAAGATTCAAAAATGGAACAGTTTTTTCTCTTCTTTTATTTTTCTTTGATTTCTTGGTTCTGAGAAAATACAATATAATATAGAGGTGAACTCAAACAATATATATAGTCAAGTAAATACCCAACAGAATCAGGTAAATGGCTTTCCTCTAAGTCACTCATCAAAAGATATTAACATCTGTACGACATGTCCTGGAAGGACGCAAGTCATATTTTCAGCCCTGTGACTTCCCCTGATATTGATATGGGACTTTGTGTACCTATACTTTTCATATTAATGTAGTGTATTATAACTCAGGTTTATTTAATTTATTTCCCAAGACAAGACGAATTGTCCAGAAGATAATAGGTGCCACCAAACTATATCATAATGAATGACCTTAATAAAATACGGGAGGATTAGAATGCTGTCACCTCTGACAGGGAGGAAGCCTGGTTGATGGGTCCCAGGATGGTATAAATCTAATCTGTTGGTGACATTGCAATAGAGTTTGACAAAACTGTCTGCCATCAATAATCTCAGGTGCAGGCTATCTATAGAGAGAGCAGATAGATAACAGCCGCGGAGTATCAGTCACAGCGCGATTTATTTGTCCTTTTGTACATCCCGTAGCCAAACACATTTTTCAGCAAAAAAAAATATTATCAAACCACAGACTGAGAGAGCGTTTTGAAAAACATAAAATATCTAAATCTAGTTATGTGTTCAGTAGTGTAATACCTGGGGTCCTATGCTGCTTGTATTGAGATGTATTGGTTGAATTCATTTAAAACACAGTAAGAGTATAAAATACACGCATTCACAAAAAAATACTTACACGTATATGTATATATACTCGAGTATAAGCCGACCCGAATATAAGCCGAGGCACCTAATTTTACAACAAAAAATGGGAAAACTTATTGACTCGAGTATAAGCCTAGGGTGTCCATCTGCATGCCTCACTTTGCCTCCCTGTGTTCATGTGCATGCCTCACTGTGCCCATGCCTCACTGTGTCCATGCCTCACTGTGCCCATGCCTCCCTGTGCCCATGCCTCACTGTGCCCATGCCTCACTGTGCCCATGACTAGACTGACATTTAACATGGGAGTCTATGGAAGGGGTACCCAGCTTTGAAAAATTGGTGCTCTCCAGCCATAGGTTCCCCAGGCAAAAACTTTGCATACTTGTAGAGAAGAAATGGGGCTACGTGTGTGCCAAGTTCCCGGTCCAAGGCACCTACGATCGGCCAGTACCGGGTCCCCCAAATCACTGGAGAAATTACCGTTTAACAAGGGAGTCTATGGAAGGTGTGCCCAGCTTTGAAAAATCGGTGCTCCTCGTCCGTAGGTCCTCCGGACAAGAAACTTTGTACACTTGTAGAGGAAGGATGGGCTTCCCAAAATCCGGGGGATCAGGCACAAAAAGGTGACTTGAGTATAAGCCGAAACTTGGCTTATACTCGAGTATATACGGTAGTTCTGTGGCATTGGTGACAACCAGGGATTCCATCATTTTGGAGGAAATTCCTTGCACTTCCTGTATTTTCTATAGGCCAGGAAGTGAATAGAAATCTCCCCAATGGGATACAGGTGGCAAAAATACTGAAAGGACTAATGTAACGGAAGGGACCGTGGGACCCAGAAGCTTTTAGAAAATATGAGATACTCCTGTTTCAGGTTTCCCAATGCCTCTTATGTGTAGATCACCCTGTGTCTCTAATAGGGGCATAGGGTGAATGAGAACCCCACTATGATCTGTGCTAGTCAGATTCAAAATGTGGTATACATTGTATATATTGTGTGTTGGCTGTTGTGCATAGTGTTGCTCACGAATATTCGCATTGCGAATGTTCGTTATGAATATTGCATATTCGAGTATTCGCGAATAAATCAAATTTATTTTTAAAACAGATCACATCCTAGTGATCTCCATCGACGTCTAAAAGCATTGCTGGTATGATTAGAGACCCTGGGCCGAGTAGCTGAGGCGATCCTTTTATGTTGCCGAATATTCGCAATGCGAATATTCGTATTACGAATATTCGCGAATACTTTCTCTGCACTTCTGTGTTTTGTGTATAAAAAAAAAAAAAAATTAGCTTTAGTTTAGTCATATAAGTTTGTGTAAGTAGAGTTAGTGTTTAGTGCATATTAGTTTAGTAATCCAGGAAATGATCTCCGTTGACGAACATTTCGCAATCAATTTCGCATTCGCATTAGCGAATATAAAATATCACGAATATTCGATATTAACGAATATTTCGCGAATATTCTTCTATATATTCGTGAAATATCACGAAATCGAATATGGCGTATTCCACTCATCACGGGTTGTGCACTTTAAGCTTGCTGTGATGGGGTGGGGTGTGATTGCATTCTATTGTCTATTATGGTAATTAAGTCTGCTACTGTGGTGATGTGGATTGGAGCTTGTTAGACAATTTTGCTGCCTATTATGGGATGTTTAAGTGTCTTGCTGTGAGGAAAGGGGCGGGGGTCACTCCAGCAACCCCCACTCCCCTGCTAAGACTGTTTACTGAAGGAGAAGTTTGAACACACCTGACCTGTATCACCATTGTCATTGGACAATTTAACCCACCCAAGGGTGGGAGGGGTGATTTTGAAGAGAAATGTGTTACCATGTGCTTGCAATAGGGTCCATTCCCTGTTTGGAACCTCAAACAGAGCTGTGTGTCTCGTTAATGGGGAGGGAATTCGTATGGGTCGTGTTCGCCAGATTGTGGAGTGTCGATAGCTGTCTTGGGATCGGGAATGGAATATCCTAAACGGCTTTAGCCCCTGTCCCATTTGGAGTTTGGTTACAAACCCTCCCTTACTCTATCCAAAAATAACAAAAGTTTTGCCTTTAGTTTTACTTTAACTTCTTGTCAAGGTGAAACAACACATAGAAAAGTGAATCTGGGTCTAATTATTATTTATCCAGGAAAAACCCCTTAATTTAGTGTTCCCTTTCACCTGGCTTGACTCCTTAATCATTCGATAAATATAACCAATTACTAGTCTGGAGAAACTTAGTACAGCGCTCAAAAAGCAATATTTTCAAGTTGAGTTGCAGTTGGTAAATGAGCAGGGTGAAAATAGAATCCATCATTAGACTGCAGTACAGGAATGTTATCTGGTGCGGCAAGACTAATCTATTCTCCCAGGCCGATCAATGCTTCTTTACTTGTGTCTGCTCCAAAATATTTTTTAATTCACAGAAACAAATGGATGTTTATGTCAGCGAATATTGTGATAAGTATCTGATTGAAACTCCAGCAGAGTACATCATAAACACGTCTGAAAATTTTCAAACAGAACTGAAAAAAAAAATGATATAGCAGGAGGAGAAGCCGATATTGTGTTTTCACAGTTCTCATATTGTTGTAGATTAAGCGAAGCACAGAAAGTTAGAGTTTCATTGATCTTAAATGGATCTCATCGAGAATAACGTGTGCCATCTTTCTAAATGAATGTACTTTTGCCAAGCCAGGTAATTAAGATGCTTAAATAGATTAAATATCGAAAATATTACAAGACAACTCCAAAGTTTGATACGTTTTCTTATTGCAACTCTTTAAAGAAGACCTATACTAGGCAAGCTGTGCCCAAAAAAGCAAGCAGAGGGCAAGGACAAAACCAGTATTGCCTGTGGGCTCTATATAGACAATATTTTACAGACTTACCATGCCTCGCTCTGCATTGGGTTGAGTTCAGGGCTCTCTGCAGTCCAGTCAACTTCCTCCTCCCCAAACTCACTCATCCATGTCTTTATGGACCTTGCTTTGTACACTGGTGCACAGTCATGTTGGAACAGGAAACGACCATCCCCAAACTGTACCCACAAAGTTGGAAGTATGAAATTGTCCAAAATGTCTTGGTATGCTGATGCCTTAGGAGTTCCCTCACTGGAAGTAAGTGGCCAAGCCCAAACCCTGAAAAACTACCCCACACCATAATCCCTCTCCACCAAATTATTTGGACCAGTGCACCAGTATATACGTTGTCAGGGCCTGGATCACCTGCTGGAGGCAGTGCGCATCCCAGAGGGTAAGTTTGTACTTGCAGCCACCAGACCCCAGTAATCAACTTCACCTGGCACTGGCTGCTGGAAGGGTATTTTTTCCTTTCTGCTAAATACTGTTAGCCATTATCTTGTACCTGTTCTTTGATAAAGTATGTTTACCACGAACACTGCTGCCTTCCTACTCCCTCTTGTTCCTGATCCCAGTCGTGGTTCCCCCTTCCAATATGTTCCCTACACCTCCTTGCTTTCCTGTGTTCCCCATTTGTACATAGTGGGCCAGATTCTCGGCTGAGATACAACGGTGTATCTCAGATACACCGTCGTATCGCAGTTTTTTTCAATGGGTATCTATGCGAGTGATTCTTAGAATCATTTACGCATAGATACACTAAAGATCTGTCGGATCTTAGATGTAATGACAACGCCGGCTGCTAGGTGGGCTTTACGTTGTTTTCTCATTTGCCTATGCAAATGAGCCTAATACGCCGATTCCCAAACGTTTTTACGACGCGGCGACGTAGTTTACGTAGGTTGCGTACGCGTAAAATTAACCCTGCTATACAGTATGAGGGCTATGTTTCCGAAGTTCCGTCGTTGCCATGTTAAGTATGGCGTCGGGTCAGCGTCGTCTTTTTTCGTCGGTTACGTCGTTTTACTAAGTCGTTCGCGAATAGGGATCTGCGTAAGTGACGATCACGACGTTCTGACGTCGGTTTCAACGACGCTTTCCGACGTGAGCTGGAGCATGCGCACTGGGCTTTTTTCCCGGCCGGCGCATGCGCACTTCGTTTGACGCAGGGGCACGCTGAATTTAAATACAGCACGCCCCCTCCTTCACTATTTGAATTACGCGGACTTACGACTCCGCATTTACGCTACGCCACCGAAAATTACGGAGCAAGTGCTTTAAGAATACGGCACTTGCTCCAGTAATTTGCGTAGGCGTAGTGTAAATGCGATACAATACGCCATGCCGCCAGATACGCCATTTTTTGAGAATCTGGCCCAGTGTATGTAGTTTGTTAGATTGTTAGTATTTCTGTTATTCTGGGTCTAGTTAGGTATTTTAATACTTAGTTTTTGGTTCTCGTTTATCTTTATGTTGGCTGTGTGCTGGTGTTTGGATCTCTTGTTTTAATATTATTAAATGTACTTTAATATATATATATGGCCTGGTCCCAGTTTCCTAGTGTAGCTTCACAGATTTGGCCATCGTTGCTACTAATTCCTGACATACATATTGGAAAAAGTGTGGGAGCATACTGTATTTCACACATAATGAAGCTACAATCTAGACCAATGGTTCTCAACCTTTCTAGTGCCGTGACCCCTTGATAAAATTTCTCAAGTTGTGGAGACCTCTGAGGCCGCGTACACCTGATCGAATTTGTCCGCAGAAACTGGTCCGACGGACCAGTTCAGGCGACAAATCTGATCGTGTGTATAAGCCAGCGGACATGTCTGACCGGCGGACAAATTTTAAAACATGCTTTAAAATTTGTCCGCCGGGGACATGTCCGTCGGATATGTCCGCTGGTCAGTACACTCACCAGCGGACATATCCTCCCGCACAAGCGTCGTATGGATGGGACGCATGTGTGGAAGTTGTTGACTTCCTGGTGCGGTGACGTGGCGGCGTCAACGTCACCGCCATGTCATCGCGCTGTCTGCCGGCGGGGATTTTGATCCGATGGTGTGTACACGCCATCGGACCAAAATAGCCCGGCGGACATATCCGGTGAAAACGGTCCAAGGAGTTGTCAGCACCCAAGGCAAGACAAATAATTTGCGCCCCTAACCCACGGACATTTAACGTTCTCTTCCACTCGTACAGTATTAGGCCACGTACACACGATCAGACCGGTCCGATGAAACTGGTCCGACGGACCGTTTTCATCGGACCAGGCTGAAGTGGTCTGATGGTCTGATGTGTGTACACACCATCGGACCAAAAATCCGATCAGACCAGAACGCGGTGACGTAGAACACAACGACGTGCTGAAAAAACGAAGTTCAATGCTTCCAAGCATGCGTCGACTTGATTCTGAGCATGCGCGGGTTTTTGGTCCGATGCTTTGCATACTAACCATCGAATCTGTCCGACGGACAGATTTTAAAGCAAGTTTTAAAACTTTGGTCCGACGGACAACGGTCCGATAGGCCTTACACACCATCGAATTGGTCCGATGAAACTGGTCTGCAGACCAGTTTCATCGGACCGGTCTGATCGTGTGTACGTGGCCTTAAAACCACTTATGGTACATTTTAGGATGTGAACAAGAAAAAAATTGTGCAAATCTTAGTGAATAAACACTTACGAGCAGCGTCTCAAAGGTGTTATACAACACTAATCTTATGCGACATTTTAGGATGTACCACTCTCTCTTTGTTCTCCTTTCTTTCCCTTCTATTTCTCTCTATCGTCTACGAAAAGGATGGGAAAGCGGTGCGGGCTTCAGGAACAGCCCAGGATTCGGTGACCCCTGGCAAATTGTCATTCGACCCCCAAGAGGGTCCCGACCCCCAGGTTGAGAACCACTGATCTAAACAGAAATATCAGCTATCACACCCAAAGGATTTATGTTAATATACATTATAATCACACATTTATTGCTTGGCAACCCTAAGTTTATAGTGTGCCAATTACCTAACATCTTTTTCCTTCAGAAACTCACAATATGACTATAATAGTATACTAGAAAGACAGAATGGCCATCATGTAATGGTGAAGAATCCAAAACAAACATAAAAAGCATTTCTCATGTTCTCCAGGCGTTCTCCATTGAAGGCGTTTTTTTTATTGCAGAATTCCTGGTTCTTTTTACACCCTGATCACAACCAAAATAATTATTCCATTTCTTATTTTTACAAAAAAAAAAAAAAAAGATTTACAGCATACCCTATCTGCCATATATTTGCATTTGAGAGGTTACAGAAAACAGAAACATCTTAAACAGAGCTTTGGTGCATTGAACGTAGCTAAAACTGCTGACCTAATTTAAGTGTGACAACTTTACTTCTGATGTGTCATGTGACACGAACAAGAGCCTACTTGAAATATTCATCAGCAAAGATTATATATTTAGATCAGTTACTTCACCAGTGCTTAGCAATTCTATGCAATACAGTAAATAATTAGCGAAATCCTTTGTGCAGGCAGACAGATAAAGGCGACTTCTTGCTCGCTGAGATACTGCATTATTTATTAGAGGGTTATGGCAAGGGAAGATAAACGCGGCTGGATATTGAGAAGGATTTTCCTCTGAGCATACTGCATTTTCCCACCTGAGAATAGATCAGATAACCAACAGGCTTGATCTGATTACAGGGTAAACCTATTGCTCCCTAAAAATGTATACATAGATGTAGTTTGCATTACAAGAGCACTAAATTAGAAGATCCACTCCATGTACCTTACGGGCAGTCTGTTGCTAGATTTAAAAAGCAAAAACAAAAAAATAAAATAAAAAAAACGTTCTTGTTAAATAAAAAATTTAAGCCTTCAAAAATAAAATTTAAGTATACCCTTCCAAAAAGAATGTAGAGCTAGGCCACTCCATTTCACTAATGGATTGGCAAAAATGCTTTATTTTGACCCATAAACTATCTTTACTACCAGGAATCAAGAAAATGGGTTTAAATTGGTGACCCGATGGTATAGATGTCCTTCGACCATACATCATATCAATCTGATGCTCCCAGACACCTGTTGGCGATGTTTGCAGTCCAGGGGTACCTTGCTCCATATCTGATGGGGTTGCCCACCTATAAGGAAGTTTTGGCAAGCATTCTTCGACTTGTACTGCAGACTGATGGCGACATCAATTGCACCCTCACCTGAGGTAGCCCTTCTATCTATGTGCCCAGGCTCACTCAAATCGGTAAAGAAAGGTGTATTGCGCCATTTCCTGGCTGCGGCTAGGACGGTGATACTCAAAAACTGCAGGTTGATTACTGTGCCTTCCTTGGGGGACTGGGCAATTGAAGTGGACCGAATTTTATTAGAAATATTCCAGTGCTGTTGGGAGACATACAGTGCTTATCCTCATGACACATCACAGGAAGCACCCTCATGGCTAACAATTAGAATTAAGCCCTGTACACATGATCGGTTTGTCCGATGAAAACAGACCGATGGACTGTTTTCATCGGACAAACCGATCGTGTGTGGGCCCCATTGGTTTGTTTTCCATTGGTAAAAAAAATAGAACATGGTTCAAATTTTTCCGATGGATAAAAAACGATCTTCTGTGTGGAAGTCCATCGGTCAAAAATCCATGCATGCTCAGAATCAAGTCGACGCATGCTCAGAAGCATTTAACTTAATTTTTCTCAGCACGTTATAGTGTTTTGGCACGGTCGAGTTTTTGACTGATGGTGTGTAGGCAAGACTGATGAAAGTCAGCTTCATCGGATATCCGACGAAAAAATACATCGGATTAGATTCCATCAGATATCCGATCGTGTGTACGAGACTTTAGACTTGGGTAACTTAACAATAATAAATCACCGGGACGGGTGGCTTGCACCCGAGGGTACTTAGGGAACTGAGTCAATTAATTGGCAGACCATTTTTCCTCATTTTTACTGACAGTCTACTGACTGTAATGGTACCAGCAGATTGGAGAAAAGCCAATGTAGCACAAATATTTAAAAATGGCCAAAAATACATCCCTGGGATCTATAGACCAGTTAGCCTAACATTAATAGTATGTAAGCTCTTGAAGGGGATGATAAGGGACTATATACAAGATTTTAGTGCAGTAATCAGCATGGATTCATGAAGAATCATTCTTGCCAAACCAATCTATTAACCTTCTATGAGGAGATGAGTTGCGATCTAGATAAAGGAAGGCCCGTAGACGTGGTGTATCTAGATTTTCCAAAAGCATTTGACACAGTTCCCAATCCTCATAAAGTCTACTGTACAAAATAAGGTCTGTTAGCATGGACCATAGGGTAAGTACTTTGATTGAAAACTGGCTACAAGGGCGAGCTCAGAGTGTGGGGATAAATGGAAAATGGAATGTTAGTATTGAACCTTGGTGTTTGTCCTCCACCAGTAGGGAGATTAAGGCCACTGCAGATCGGAAGGAGCGGAGGAACAGTAAGACAGCGCAAACACATGCTGCTATTTACCCTACCACGCTAGCTATTTCCTATTCATTGTAAGAGTCCAATTTTATGCGTGTAATAATAAAGTTTTTATCTTCACTACTACACTATTCGAGTTTTCTCTCCTCGTTGCTTACACCTGGGCACGGGTTGGAGTAACCCCCCCCCCCCCTTGCCTTTCCTTCCAGGAAAGCCCTACCATAGAGGAGAGAAGTAGTAAAAATTATTAACCTCAATCCCAGTAGAAGATAACAGAGAAGAGTGGGGAAAAGTTGATGTGCCTGATAGAACATATCTGTAAGGTGAGAGTTCTGGGAGACCGGTGGAGGACAAACACCAAGGTTCAATACTCCAATTAAGAAAATATCCTCATTAGGATCTTTGAGGCATTTGAGGATTGGTTCCTATGCCCGCTGTCGATCACATGGGACGTTTTAGAACCTCACATTCATCCTTTGTCTCATATTGAAATATTTTGAAACTATTTTGCACTTATAGCACTTATCGAGCGTATTTTTGCCATTTGCACGTTTGCACTATATTTTGATTTCTTTTAATCTATTGATGATTTATTCCAGTATATTTTTCTTTGTGGAATTATAAGTGTTAGTTTGCACATATTTGCAATACATATGAATTCATCTGGAATTCATTCTTCGGCACTTTATTACCATTGCAGTTTGCACGTTTAGGTTTATTTATTTCTTTAGCGCAAGATCACTTTAAGCCCTCATGCACACTGGACGTTAAAATAACGGTATAAAAACGCCAGTAGCTTTGCAGTGAGTTTTTCAACTTTTTTCAGCTTTTTTCAACGTTTTTTCAATATCGTTTTTAAGCGTTTTTCCGCGTTAGCGTTTTTTTTAGCATTTTTTGGTTGAAGAAAATTTTTATTTATTTTTTCAATTAATCAAAAACGTTAAAAAACGCTGGTGAGTGACGTTTTTGAGCGTTTATCAGCGTTTATCAGCGTTAGAGCTTTTTTACAGCTGAAAACGTCTCTCGGAAGCCACTATTTTTGGGTTTTTTTTACTGCTCAAAAACGCCACTGCCCAAAACTGCTGATAACAGTCTATGTGTGGATGGACACATAGGATAAAATGCGAGATGCAAGCTACCATTGCTGATATATACTCTGTATACCCTGTTTCTGTATATTTTAGTTTTTGTTTTTGGATTTTATGATATATAATTAAATATTTTTTCTTAAATTTTATGTCCTTGTGATTGCCTGAAAAAGTCCGCCTCCCTACTACTCTATGTAGTAATTCCTATTTTTGATTGAATTATTTCGGATGTTGGCTACATGTGAGTGCTTTTATGTTTCCCCGTTCCCTATATTTTTGAACTTTATGCCCAGAATCAAGTCGACGCATGTTTGGAAGCAATAAACGTAATTTTTCTTATAGTGTTGTACGTCACCGCGTTCTTGATGGTTGAAATTTGGTGTGACCGTGTGTGCAAGACAGCTTGAACGGAATTCCGTTGGAAAAAAAACATTGGAGTTTATCCCAATGAAAATTCCAATCGTGTGTACAAGGCATAAGAGCAGTAAGGATGTGGAATTCACTTCCACAGGTGGTGGTCTTAGGCGCCGTACACACGGCCGAGGTTCTCGCTGAAAATCAGCGAGAACCTCGCTGGAATGCACATTCCAGCGAGGACCTCGGCCGTGTGTACGGTCTCAGCGAGCTTCCCGTCGGGAAGCCCGTCGAGCCGAAATAGAGAGCACGCTCTCTATTTCCTCGACGGCCCGCCTGGAAGAATGGCTGGTTGCCATTCCCGACGGGCGGGTCGCCGAATTCGACGGCCGGGAGAGAACCTCGACGGGCGGAACGATGTGTTCTGCCCGTCGAGGTTCTCTGCCGTGTGTACGCGGCCTCAGCGGGGAATATTGATAATTAAAAAAAAACTATTAGATAAGCACCTGAATGACCAAAACATACAGGGATATACAATGTAATACTGACATATAATCACACACATAGGTTGGACTTGATGGACTCAGGGGCGGACTGACCATTGAGTCACTTGGGCACTGCCCGAGGGCCCCATGCCACTAGGGGTCCCCATCAGGATTGCCAGGCCCAGTAAAACCAGGGAAGTATGTATCTATGTTTTTATTACATCTGTCCCTGATATGTCGGAAACCAACATGCTTTTGATGTAGAAATCCTGATATTTTAGCTGCCCCGCCTCTACACTGTCTTCTGGCGTGGTGGCCATCTGTAAGCCCAGGGGCCCCATAATTTTCTATTGCCCGGGGGCCCCATGAGTTGTCAGTGAGTTGTCAGTGCGCCCCTGGATGGACTTGTGTCTTTTTTCAGCCTCGCCTACTATGTAACTATGTAACACACTTTTTTTATTCATTGATAGATTTATCCTCCTCCAGCAGCCTGAATAAGGGGCCAGTTATCAGCCCTGAGCTCAGATAAAAGACAACCTTCATGGGATCTTACAGATTGGCACTATACTGACATTTCTTCTCTTTCTGCTTTCATTTTAAATGTATACATTACCGATAAGCTAGTGAATAAGCGTATCTCAAAATGAATACTACTCTAGCATAAATCACTATGTTTATTAGGCTTATTGACCTTTAATTTATTCTAAAAAACTTAAATCCTTTTATTAACCACTTAAGACCCGGACACATACGCTGCTAAATGACCCAAGGTGTTTTTACAATTCGGCGCTGCGTCGCTTTAACAGACAATTGCGCGGTCGTGCGACGTGGCTCCCAAACAAAATTTGCGTCCTTTTCTTCCCACAAATAGAGCTTTCTTTCGGTGGTATTTGATCGCCTCTGCGATTTTTATTTTTTGCGCTATAAACTAAAATAGAGCCACAATTTTGAAAAAAAACACAATTTTTTTACTTTTTGTTATAAAAAAAATCAAATAAACTAAATTTTAGTAAAACATTTAGGCCAAAATTAATTCAGCCACATGTCTTTAGTAAAAAAAAAAATCGCAATAAAAAAAAAATAGCTACCTAGCGGGAACAGCGACACTAATACAGCGATCAGAAAAATGATCGCTTAGTGACGCTGGCAATAGGGAGTGAAAGGGTTAACTAGGGCGGTGATCAGGGGGTTAAAACTTTATTAGGGGGGGTGGGGGGGCTATCCTGAACCTAACACTAACAGTTTTTTACACTGCCTGTCACACTGACACTAAATGCAGTGATTAGATCACTGCATTCAGTGACACTGTGACAGGGGGGTGGGGGGGCGATCACAAGGGGTTAATGTGCCTATGTGAGTGTGTGTCAGTGTTGTGTTGGTGCACACTTACTTGTGATGTCTTCTCTCATCAGCAGCGCTGGGAAACAGCGCTGCGATGAGAGGTGACATCATTTCCTCCTTCCTGTGTAAACACAGGAGGAGGAACTGACACGATGGGAGCGCGCTCCCATTGGCTGGGAGCGATCGCGGGGGGGGGGGGGGCGCAAATCACGGACAGCCGCCCGCTCGTCGGCGATCGCTCCCAGAGGCAGGGGGACCCCCGAACCGCACGAAGGCGGGGACGTAAATTTACGCCCTTGTGCCTGTACGAGCCATTCTGTGGCCGTATATGTGCGTGCGGGGGTCCTTAAGTGGTTAATGTCTAACAAATAATCAAATATTGCATTATGTTTTGTTTTTTATTTTCTTTTATAGAGAAAAAAAAATGAAACCGTTCAGAAGGCTTAAAATGGACTCTGGTAATAGACAATAATGTAAAGTGGGGCAATTTACTGGAAAAATCCAATCTCAATGGAAATGCACTCTTCTGTGAGCTGGCAGCAGTGATGTTCTATAGAGTGGGACACCTCTAGCTGTTTTCTTAAAATATGCAGCAAGTTGTAACGCTACAATTTTTCCACACTTTGTTACTGGCAAGCAATCATAAAGTGGTTTGGTTAAAAATAAATATGTTGTTATTACCAGGTTTTTTTGAAAAGGGAAATTGCAGCTATTTTTGAGGTTAGAAATGATTGTCGCACATGCTTAGAAGCAATCATGTAAAGTAGGCTGATAGGAGAGAAAGCCATCTTCTCCTACTCTACTTAAGTTGAAATCTTCCCTTTAGCTAATATCACAAAATGGTTAATTTATATTAATATGTTTTTTTTTTTAACTGTCAAATATAATGCAAATAAATAAAATGAAGCGCTCAAGGTACAAACCAATGTGCCAATAGACTTATACAAGGAAAAGGAAATTCCAAAAATTGCACGTTGCGCTAAATGAATGTGCAAAAATAATTTTGTAGCGGCTGTTTAGCAGGGTGGTGGTATAAGCGACACTGAGCAGACCGATGGCCGATCCTTATCACCATTCACCAACACTAAAGTCCAAAGGTAACGGAGCCAGTGAAGGTGTCCCTATTCTGTTCCTCCTCATTAAGAACCCTTCCCTAGGCCTAGTTTCTCTGTCACTAGCAATGTTGCCAACCGACATTAGTTTGGTTCAGAACTGCGCATGGAGATTGGAGGCAGGGGGTGATTGGAGGCAAGGGGTGATGGTGGCTGCGGTGGCACCGCGGAGAGGGATGGAGGCAGGGGGCAATGGAGGCAGGGGGTGTTGGTGGCACCGCAGAGGGGGATGGTGGCACCGCAGAAGGTGGGGGATGGAGACAGGGGTTGTTGGTGGCACCGCAGAGGGGGATGGAGGCAGGGGGTGATTGGAGGCAGGGGGCCTGGGGGAGATTGGAGGCAGGGGGAGATTTTGTCCCAGCAGGGGGGTGAAGGCAAGGGGTGTTGGTGGCAGAGGTGGATGGAGGCCGGGAGTGATATGACTAAATAATTTGCCCTTATTATATCAAAAATAACAAAAATATGTTTTTTTTTTTACCATAGCCTAAATACTAAAATTTGCACCCAAAAATGTAATTTAGTAACTTTTGTGAAATGCCAGTAAAAACGTGGCTGCGCCAGTAAATTTCGGGTGTCGTGCCAGTAAATTTCAATCTGGTAGGTTGGCAACACTGGTCACTAGTCAGCATGGATCCTGTTCCTTGCCCATTCACTTCACAAATGTGCACCATGTGCAGCAAGGTAGTCCTTTTTTCAGCACTGCCCTCACCAAAGATGGCCGCAGCATTCCAGTTGGACCACTGCTTCCCTGATGGGGACTTCAGAGAAACAAAGTTCCTTTCATCCTCAATTCCTTCTGTACAGAGGTCAGCAACACCCGATTGTGGGGGCAGCAGGGGATCAGGTAAGTAAAAGTGTTTCTCCTCTCCCCGAGACTAAACAAGCAATTAACCCTTGCAGTGTATGAACATGCTCATTGCATGGGATCATTTTTTTATGTGGCCAAAGTTGGGCTTTAAGAATAGTAAGTGTTAATTTAGGAGCTATTGTTTTTTTTTTGCTCAAGCCCCTGAACTCAACTCACTAAAAAGCTCATGTATATGTACACATAAAATAGGTATTTGTTCCTCTGCAGATTTTGTAAGTTTCCTCACTTACAAAGAAATGAAGGGTTTATAATTTTTATCATAGGTGTTTTTTAAATGATGAGACAGAATATCAACCAAAAATCCAGAAAAAAACACATGGTACAAATGTTATAAATTGAGTTGCAGGTCAGTGAGTAAAATAAGTATTTTATCCAACGCTGCATCTTGGCCTAGGCTAACAAGGCCCAGGCCAGCAATTTGCAGGGGGGCAGCACAGAGAGAGTCCCCACCAGCTTGCACTACACTGTTAGTGTAGTGCCAATCTTATGAGGCGGACTGGGCTGAGAAGCAAATTGATCTACCACCCCCATAAAACGGCTGCAATGCTACCGGTATGCGGGCGGCTGGCATTCCCCCCATTATTTAGAGTAAGGGAGGGTTATAGCCCCTGTCAGTTTATTTTCATAATATTAATTGCCCCCCCCCCCGGCCCTCAGCCCCCATTCAAAAATTTCAGGGCTGGTCTTAAACAGCAAGGGGTTTGGTCTTGACAGAAAGGGATGTGTCATATTTAATTTAGGGGGTGCACAAGTTTAGTCAGGCTAAAGGCAGCACAAAACCTAAATAGACTACTGATTTTATCCCCAAGCAAAACACGACTTAGTACTTGATGGAGAAACCCTTGTTGGCAAGCACAGTTATAGTTGGTTACCAGGTTGGTACACATCTCAGGAAGGATTTTGGTCTACTCTTCTTTACAGATCTTCTCCAAATCCTTAAGGTTTCTTGTCTGTCACTTGGCAACTTGAAGTTTCAGCTCCCTCCATACATTTTCTATTGGATTAAGGTCTGCAGACTGGCTGGGCTACTCCATGACCTTCTTCTTGATCCACTCCTTTGTTGCATTGGCGGGAATGTTTTGGGTCATTTTCATGCTGGAAGCCCATCCAACGCCCATTTTCAGTGTTCTGGCTGAGAGAAGAAGGTTCTCATGCAAGATTTTACAATTCATGGCTCCATCTATTGTCCCCTCAATGCTGCAAACTTGGCCTGTACCATTAGCAAAGAAACAGTCCCAAAACATCACCTTTCCACCTCCATGTTTGACTGTAGGGATGATATTCTCTTACGGTCATAGTCAGCATCATAGGTGTGCGCAGCCTATTGCATTAGGGTGTGCACCCCAAAGCTCAAACACAAACTACAGTTTACTCACGATAAAAGGGAAGGGGCCGGTAAGTTACATATTTACCGGCCCCTTCCAGCACTCATCCTAAAACATCCCTGCAGCAACAGCCAGAGGGAGAGGAGAGTAGGGAAGACGGTAGCGCTGCATGGAGAAGGAGGGGGGGACCTAGGCAGTAGGGGGAATCTGTTCTGCACAAGGGTGATTAGGGTTTGCCTGGGCACACCTGGCACACCCTGTGCGCACGCCTATGGTCAGCATTATTCTTCCTCCAACACGGCGAGTTGAGTTAATGCCAAAGAGCTAGATTTTGGTTTCATCTGACCAAAGCACTTTCTCTCAATCCTTCTCTGAATCATTTAGATTTTTTTGGCAAACTTCAGAAGTGCCTGTACCTGTCTCTTCTTGAGGAGAGGGACCTTGCCGGTGCTGCAGGATTTCAATCCATGGCAGCGTATTGTGTTACCAGGGCCGATCCACCCTATAGGCTCACTATGCAAGCCGCTTAGGGCCCCGCAAAGCTGCAGGGGGCCCCCAAAAATTACTAGAGGTAATTTTTCGGCCCCTCACCCCGCTTCTCAACTCGCTGGCTGCATGGGAGAAGAGGTAAGAAGTCAGCACCCTCCGCTTCTCACTTTAATGTAAGATGTCAGTTCCGACAACAGAACACCCCCTCCCCCTGCTTCTCAACTTTAATATTTAATGTGACATGTCACTGTCGGCAGTACCCTCCCTCTCCCACTTCTCAACTTTAATGTGACATGTCATTTTCGGTAGCCCCCCTGCTTCTCAAACCTAATGTGACATGTCATTTTGCTTAGGGCCCCAGGGAGGTCAGGATCGGCACTGTGTGTTACCAATGGTTTGTTTGGTGACTGTGGTCCCAACTGCCTTGAGACTATTCACAAGCTCCTGCCATATAGCTCTGAATGAAAGAAAGAGATTCTGTGGACCGGTGTCCTTTATACACATAACATGTTGTTGTTAGGAGCACCTTCTTAACCACATCCCTACCGTGGGATGTCATATGACATCCTGTACTTTGTGTGGGGATATCGGAAGCTACAGGCATCATTCAGATATCCTTCTTTTCAGGCGGCGATTCTGTGCACGATAAGAAAGATCATAGCAGCGGTTCTGCCGCTTGATCATTCTTCTAGGCGGCGGGAGGGGATGTCCCCCCTCCCGCCGCCATCCGGTGCTTCTCCGGGCTCTCCCGTGCCATCGGAGGCCTGGTGAACGAATCGGCCCCTGCCGGATGGGGAGGATAGAGAATTCTGGTCATTTCTATGGCCGTCAGAGGCCCGGGTGCGACGTTATGACGTCGTACTCGGAAGTAAACAAAGCATGAGATCGTAATTTTTTTTTCACAGTCTCATGTTTTCCAGCCTGGAGATGTGAGGTCTTAATAACCCGCATCTCTCCATTAAGAGGACCTGTCGCACACTATTCCTATTACAAGGGATATTTACATTCCTTGTAATAGGAATAAAAGTGATAAAAAAAAAATGTAAAAAAAAGTGTAAAAATAAAAAAAATTAAAAATGCCCCTGTACCCAGTAGCTCACGCTCAGAAGCGAACACATGTTTAAGTCCGGCCCACATATATAAACGCAGTTCAAACCACACATGTGAGGTATCGCCACGTGCGTTAGAGGGAGAGCAATAATTCTAGCATTAGACCTTCTCTGTAACTCTAAATTGGTTACCTGTAAAAAAAAATTTAAACGTTGCCTATGGAGATTTTTAAGTACCGAAGTTTAGTGCCATTCCTTGAGTGTGTGCAATTTTAAAGCGTGACACGTTAGGTATATATTTACTCTGCGTAACATCATCTTTCACATTATACAAAAAAATTGGGCTAACTTTACTGTTTTGTTATTTTTTAATTCATGAAACCGATTTCTTTAAAAAAAAAAAAAGGTGTTTGAAAAATTATTGCGCAAATACGGTTTGAGATAAAAAGTTGCAATGACTGCCACTTTATTCCATAGGGTGTCTGGTAAAAAAAATATATGTAATGTTTGGGGGTTCTGATTAATTTTCTAGCAAAAGAATTATGATTTTTACATGAAGGAGAGAAGTGCCAGAATAGGCCCGGTATGGAAGTGGTTAAAGGGGCTGTAAAGCTTTGTGTTTTTTCACCTTAAGGCTCCTATGCATTAAGGTGAAAAAACATCCAATGCTTACAGGCCCCGCCCAGCCCCCCGTTTGCTTACCTGAGCCCTCGAAAGTCCCACGTTGTGAACGCACTGGTTTCTCGGCCGGGTATTGGATAGATTGATAGTAGCGCAGAGATTGGCTTGCACTGCTGTCTACCAACTCCAATGATGAGGGGGCAGGGCCGAGTTCTGTAGTTGGCGGCTATGGACGCCGAATACAGGACTCGGGAGTGCGCCCACAAGGTAACCCCCTTGGGAAAGCGCTTCCCAGGGGGGTTAGCTGATGCAGGGAGGAGCCGAGACAGACACCGGGGGACCCCCGAAGACGAGGATCGGGGCCACTCTGGGAAAAACGAGCTGCACAGTGGAAGTAAGTATGTTTTTTTTTTTTTTTTTTATTAAACCTTTACAACCCCTTTAAATTGACAGGACTAATATGTGTACCACATGAGCACCAACTATAGCCAGTCTGTGGGAGACAGAATTAATGTTGGTTGGTAGGGGATCAAATACTTATTTTACTCACTGAACTGCAACTCAATTTATAACATTTGACTGCTAGGTGAGCTAAAGATTCTTTTTTAATTTGACTTTAGTTCCGTCTTAGGAATAACCAGGCAGATTTTCCACAGACTCGTGTCCTTATGTTTCCTAAAAATTTAACTACCAAACCAGCTCTAGATATTAACCCAAATAGAAATGAATGACTGTTATACTCCAGTGTCATAGGCACTAGCAGCACTTCAAGTACAATACTTTGAATATCTCATTCAATTTTTAACATAAAGGAAATAAAACATGAGCCACGAATTTCAAAACAGACTTCACAAAGCACATCAACATGACTCTTTCATAGAAGCTTTCGTTCTGTCTGCGCTTCCCTTTAATTAGAAAGTATTGTGAAGAAATCTGAATTAATCACTGTGACTTTACATATGCGGCAGACGATCAATATGAAGGAAATTATGGCAGTACTGGAAGTAGAAGCAGGTAAATAAGAACAAACTGTTTTTAAATATTTTGAATATAATTGCGCTGTGAATCACATATGAATATGTGATCATTAAAGGAGTTGTAAATAAAATAAAAAAATATGCTGAAATGACTGTTTACAGGGTATAGAGACATAGGGCCAGATCCACAAAGATGGGACGCACGCGCGGAGTATCCCATTTACACTACGCCGCTGTAAGCCACAGCGGCGTATTACGAATCCTCAATGAAATGCAGCTGTAGCTTACAGCGGCGTAGCGTAAATGGGACGGCGTACTCGGGTGTAATTCAAATTTACTAGTGGGGGGCGTGGTTTAGTATAATTATGAATGACCCGACGCAAACGACGCTTTTTTTACACTGCGCATGCGCCGGCCGTGGATGTACCCTAGTGCGCATGCGTGAAATCACGCCGCAAATAGTCAATGAAAACGATGTGTACGTAATATACTCAATTCCCTATTCGCGAATGAGTTACGTAAACGACGTAAACGACGTCCAATACGACGCGGTCCCGACGTCCATCCTTAACATTGGCTGCGCCTCACTATAGCAGCTTTATCTTTACGCCTAACAGACGCCTACGCAAAACAACGTAAATACACTGCGTCGGGCGTACGTACGTTCGTGGATCGCCGTATCTACCTCATTTGCATATTTAACGCGGAGGCGCCCCTAACGTCCAGCGTAAATATGCATCTAAGATACGACGGTGTAAGAAACTTACGCAAGTTGTATCTTAGCGTAAGTCCGGCGTATCTTGTTTTCTGGAGAGAAAACAATGACACGCCGGCGAGAAATTCGAATTACGCCGGTGTATCTATAGATAAACCGGTGTAATTCCTTTGTGGATCTGGCCCATAATAGTTAACTGATTCCTTTTAAAAACAATTAAAAATAGATAAAAATCAATCATATAATGTACAGACATGTAAACACAGCTTCCCCGTACTTCACTGTGACGCTGTCATTGATCGCCTGTTCCTTGATATAGGGAAAGGCGATCAATGACATCACACATCCAGCCCTGCCCCCCTACAGTTAGAAACACATATGAGGTCACACTTAACCCCTTCAGTGCTCCCTAGTGGTTAACTCTCAAACTGCAATTGTCATTTTCACAGTAAACAGTGCATTTTTATAGAATTTTTTGCTGTGAAAATGACCATGGTCCCAAAAATGTGTCAACATTTTCTGATGTGTCCGCCATAATGTCGCAGTCACGGAAAAAATGCTGATCACTGCCATTAGTAGTAAAAAAAAATTTTTTTTATGAAAATGCAATAAAGCTATCCCCTATTTATTTATTTTTTTTGTTTACAAACTTTTATTAAAGAAATAAATGACGGTACAAATCAATATGATTAAGGCATATAGAAAATATAAAGGTTTAGGCATATGAAGATTCAGTACAAATACACACATCAGCATATCAGCATATCATTTTAAACGTTCAAATAATAATTTCTATTAACTGAGAGGATAAAGGCTGTGGTAACAGTGACACAGGCAGAGTTCAAAACGTATCACCTAGAATATGATCAGTGAGAGAAAACTAAACTGGGTTGAAGAATAAAGGGGAATGCTCGAACCAGGGAGACCATTTATTGTTGTAAATGTGAGTGGTGTTTTGTAGAGTGTGGAAGATTTTTTCCATTAAGCATATCTCATTTATTCTGGACTTGAGTGGGGCCAAGGGAATTGTAGATGATTTCCAGTTGAGGGCTATTAGCCAGTGTATAGCGACACAGATCGTGTGAATCAGTCTCAGATGGCATGAGGATAGACCTGTGATTGGGGAAAAAAGGAGGCAGTTGTGTAATGTAAGGGTAATGGAGTTGTCAGATATCTTGGAGGCAAATTCCCCCACTTGTAACCAAATGCCCTTGACCTTGTCACAATACCAGAAGATATGAGGGAACGAGCCCAAGGCGTTACAGTCTCTGAAACAAGAAGGGGAAGACAATGGAAAAATAGCGTGGAGTTTACTTGGAGTATAATACCATCTTGTAAATAGTTTCAGGGCAGTTTATTTGATAGAAATGGACTTAGTGCACTTGTGTAGGTTGTTTATACAATTGGCCCAGTTCACTTTAGAGTATGTAAAGTTTTCTTCTTGTTCCCATTTTAACATATATGATAGTTTATTTGCATCCGTGTTATTAATTAAGGTAGAGTAAAGGTCTGATATGAAGCCTCGTTTTCTGGGAGATTTGAGGCATAGATTCTCAAAAAGGGTTGGTGTTCATAGTCTGGAAGTGTGTGTCAAAGAATTGTTTAATATGAAGGAAATTGTCATACTCTGAGTCTGGGATCTGGTGTTTTAACCTAAGTGAGGAGAAAGGGATAAAATTGGTGCCTTCTATAAAATTGGAGAGTGAGGTTAGGTTATTATTTAACCACCATGAGAGATCTATTGGCACTATTTTGTAAACACTATACATTTTGCGCAAACCAATTGATAAACGCTTATTGCCATTTTTTTTAACAAAAATAGGTAGAAGAATACGTATCGGCCTAAACCAGGGGTGGCCAACCAGTGGCCCAGGGGCCACATGTGGCCCGCGGAGCCCTCTGATGTGGCCCGCGACCTCCTGCTTTGAAATGGTGGGTTGTCAAGCCCAGATCGCAGGTTGCCGACTCACCATACCGAAGCATCAGTGTTGTGAATGAAGCTGGTGCTAGAGGAAGAAAGTGGCTGCGGAGCAGAGCCCCATAAGCCGACGCCTCCTCTACAGCACCAGCTTTTGCCACAGGGGGAGTATATGGCAAAATTCAGCTAACCCGTCGGAAAGACACATGTGCACTACGCTGCACCCACGGTGTGGGTAAACGGCAGAACATCAGTGTGAAATCAGTCTTAGGCCCTTCTTACACGATCAGCCTGACCAAATGGGACCCTCAATTCCCCTCTATAGAGTGACAGATGTCCAGATGGGCCCGCCTACCTCCAATCTGAAAAACAGAAAGAAAGTTGCCCCCTTCCATCTGGGCAGACCGGAGGGCCTATAGAGTAGCCGTGACCTGTCATCCGCCCGCTCGGCTCACTGTGGCCCGCAGCTGGTTACCAAGTTTCTTAAGTGGCCCTCACTCTTCAAAAGATTGGGCACCCTTGGCCTAAACTGAGGAAAAACATTTTTTTGTATATTTTTGGGGGGATATTTATTATAGCAAAAAGTAAAAACTATTGCATTTTTTTCAAAATTGTCGCTCTATTTTTGTTTATAGCGCAAAAAAAAAAACTCAGAGGTGATCAAATAGCACTAAAAGAAATCTCAATTTGTGGGAAGAAAAGGACGCCAATCTTGTTTGGGAGCCACGTCGCACGACTGCGCAATTATCAGTTAAAGCGACGCAGTGGCGAATCACAAAAACTGTCCGGGTCCTTTACCTGCATTTTGGTCCGTGTCTTAAGTGGTTAAAGTGCCCGTCATACAGCTACGGCAATTTGCACAGGGAAGCATAGTGACGGCGGCTCGTCAACAACAGGTTCATTTTTAGAAGTTACAAGTAACAATGTTGGTTGACCGTTGTACTATGTTCTATGAAATCGTAGCGAACATTCCCCTTGTGATCAAAAAAACACACCAGCATGAGCGTACGAGAGTAAACACTGGGGTAGATTCACATAGAAATGCCTATCTATAGGCATGCCTAGCGTCTGTTTTTTAAACTAGGCCGCCGCAACTTTTTCAGGCAAGTGCTTTATTCTCAAAGCACTTGCCTGTAAAGTTGAGGCGGCGCAGCGTAAAAGAGCCGGCCGAATTCAAATACGGCGGGTAGGGGATGTGTATCATTTAAATGAAGCGCGTCCCAGCGCCGAACGAACTGTGCATGCGCCGGCCGTGATTGGCTCCCAGTGTGCATGCTCCAAATCTCGACGTCAATTCGACGTGTAAACGACGTGAACGGCAGTTACGCAAAACCCTATTCGCGAACGTTTTGTGTAAACGACATAAAAGACGGGAAAAAAAGCGTCGGCACGCCGTCCATACTTAACATTGCCTGCGCCTCATATAGCAGGCATAACATTACGACTGGACTACGCTAACGCAAACAACGTAATTGAATAGCACCGGCCGGGCGTACGTTCAGGAATCGGCGTATAGGCTCATTTACATATTTTAGATGGGAATGCAGCCTAGCGGCCAGCCTAAAATATGAAAATAATATTAGACAGCGTAAGAGACTTACGCATGTCTGATCTAAGGAAAATCTATGCTTAACTGATTTTATGAATCAGTGGCATAGATTGGGCGCATAAAACGCAGAGATAAGACGGCTTATCTCGATATAAGCAGTCTTATTTCCTACCTGAATCTACCCCACTCTGTCCACATTTGCATCTATCCTTGATGTTAATCCCCTGCTCCAGATTCCTGTCACTCATTTTCCACCAACAGCGCAACTCAAACACGTGTTATTTCTTCTACTACTCCATGAAGACTGGGTCAACTGGTCTGCGACTCCCACCACTCCAAATTGTTGATCTCTTACATGCTATTCAACAAAAAAAGAGATACTTCATCAATGGATTGAGCCCAACCCTCGTCCATCTCCTCCTGGAAAGCACTGATTAAAGCTGCCCTTCCTATGTATAGGATAACATACCAAAACCGAGGCTGCCAATGGAAATACGAGCAAGTCTGGGTCCCTTGGACGTCTGTTTAACCACTTAAGACCCGGACCATTATGCAGGTTAAGAACCTTGCCTCTTTTTGTGATTCGGCACTGCGTCGTTTTAACTGACAATTGCGCGGTCATGCGGCGTGGCTCCCAAACAAAATTGGCGTCCTTTTTTTTCCCACAAATAGAGCTTTCTTTTGGTGGTATTTGATCACCTCTGCGGTTTTTATTTTTTGCGCTATAAACAAAAATAGAGCGACAATTTTGAAAATCTATATTTTTAACTTTTTGCTATAATAAATATCCCCCCAAAAATATATATATAAAAAAACGTTTTTTTTTTCCTCAGTTTAGGCCGATACGTATTCTTCTACCTATTTTTGGTAAAAAAAAATCGCAATAAGCGTTTATCGATTGGTTTGAGCAAAATTTATAGCGTTTACAAAATAAGGGATAGTTTTATTGCATTTTTATTAATAATTTTTTTTTTTACTACTAATGGCGGCTATCAGCGTTTTTTTTTTTTTTTTTTGTGACTGCGACATTATGGCGGACACATCGGACAATTTTGACACATTTTTGGGACTATTGTCATTTTCACAGCAAAAAGGACAATACAAATGCATTGTTTACTGTGAAAATGACAATTGCAGTTTAGTTAACCACTAGGGGGCACTGTAGAGGTTAAGTGTGACCTCATATGTGTTTCTAACTGTAGGGGGGCGGGGCTGGACGTGTGATGTCATTGATCGGCTTTCCCTATATCAGGTAACAGACGAACACTGACACTGCCACAATAAAGAACAGGGAAGGTGTTTACACACACCTCTCCCGTTCTTCAGCTCCAGTGACCGATCGCGGTCACGGAGCTTAGGACCGGGTCGCTAACCTACAATTAAATCCAGACCTGAAGGTCCTGGATTATGGTGGAATCCCACACCATTTTTTGTGGGGGTTACCCATTAACACCTCTATTAGACCCTCATGTAGGATAAGGCTGGTAAATATGAATGAATTCCTTTTTTTTTTCAACATGGACCACATGGACAACAGTGCAAACAAAACAGCAGGTCACAGCGTACAATCAAAACAATCAACTGGGTAAGGTTCTCCTGAGAGAGTGGTGGGGCATCCATGTCCCAGTGTGTCACATAGACGGACCGTGGCCCCCCCGGGATCGGTCCCCCCTTTTTACTTTTACGACTAATGGTGTTAGCAAAAAGAGGTGAGAAAGTCAAAGAAAACAGGCTAGAGGCCAGAGTTAGCAAGAAGACAGGGGGGGGGGGAGATATGGCGGGGGGAGAGAGGGGAGAGGAGGCAGAGGGGGGAGTGAATTTCACAGCCACACTGTTTTCAAATAGAATGAAGCGGCTCAAAGCTGTCTATTTTGCTGGCATTATGAACACCTTTTTCTCTTTGTAAATGTCAGGCCGCGTACACACGACCGGTTTCCTCGGCAGAATTCAGCACGAACCTCGATGGGAGACGTATTCAGCCGAGGAAACCGGTCGTGTGTACACTTTTCGCCGAGAGACCCGTCGAGGAACTCTTTGAGCCAAAAAGAGAGCAGGTTTGGCACATGTTCACCAAGCCAGCTCCCAGACCCAATGCCATTTTTTTAACAATCTCTTTTTCTACTATCCTTTAAAATGCACAAAACTCTTTTTTTTTTAGTTTAATTAAAATTCTGAACAGGTTTATACTTACCTGCTCTGTGCAATGGCATTGGATAGAGGGGTCCGGATTCTCCACTTCTGGGGTCCCTCGCTGGTACCCTTGGCTCCCCCGCTTCTCTGTGCGACACCACAGGAAGCTGTTTCTAATGTAGGCACACTGCAGGCTCGCTCTTAAGCTGGGCCGTGTGCATCCATAGACACAGACAGTGTGGATCAACACCCCCCCCCCCCACTCACTGCATTTGATTGACAGCAGCAGTAGCCAATTGCTCCTGCCTCTCTGTCCCGGAAGAGAGGAGAGAGGCACAGTGGTGGACCAATTGAGAAATAGGGGGTGAGGGGGTGATACAAATACTGGATTTTTTTTTGCCTTAGGCCGGATTCACAATAGTGCGGTGCGAATTTCAGCTCTCTTATCTCTGCAAAGAGATAAGACAACTGTTAAGCAGATCCATTGCGTTTTAACTGCAGGTTGGCTGCAAATTTGGAGACCTGGGAGAGGGGAGGGGAGAAGTGTATTGAGGTGAATGAGACAAATCCTGAAGAGAAATGAACACATCTGAGAATCAGCTGCGTACCCATAGAAGATAATGGGCGTGAATTTGCACCTGAGCCGCACCACAGGGCCTAAAATCAGCACACGTTTTTTCTGCAATGCGCAGTGCGAATGCATCGCACATATGTAAACCAGCCTCATTGAAAACAATGTATTTAGAAATGTTCTGCGTATTGGATGAGGTTTAACCGCACTCAATTCGCATAGGTGTGAACCCGGCCTGAATGTAGGGAGTACATTACCAACGTAACCGCTTGCTGACCACTGCACACACATTTACGTCAGCAGAAGTGCTCGTACAGACAAATGGACGTACAGAATTTACCGCCATGCCCACGGGTCCCGCAAACTCGATGTTCACCAGCGGCACAAGATCGTGAGACCGAGAGGCAGAACGGGGAGATGACTATGTAAACACGGCATTTCCCTGTTCTGCCTGGTAATATGACAGGGATCTACTTCTCCCTGTCATCGGGAGCAGTGATCGCTGTCATGTCAGTGGTAGCCCACCCCCCCCCACCATTAGAATCACTCCCTAGGACACACTTAACCCCTTAAATGCACCCTAGTGTTTAACCCCTTCCCTGCCAGTGTCATTTATACAGTAATCAGTGGCTTTTTTTAGCACCAGTCGCTGTATGAATGTGAATGGTCCCAAAAACGTGTCAAAAGTGTCCGGCATAATGTCACAGTCCCTCAAGGGGAGGCAGCAGCCCAATAATCATTTCCTAAGTGCGGATTTAACAACTCTAAACAGATCTCTATGACCATACAGAAAAAAAACTTGAATTGCAGTTAAAATGAATTCCTAACTCTTTATGGGCTAACAGCGCCTGTTCTTTTAGGTACAGAGAAATGAAGGCAAACAGAAAGCTGCTTGTCTTTCCAATGCACTTTTGTATGGTTATAGTGGGCAGTTAAAGATACTCACCGCTGCAGTGAGAAAATAACAGACAACCTTTTCTATAATTAGCAGATTCAGCACATGATACAAAAAATCTTTCACTAATTTTCGGGATATTTAGGGCCGTCCGTCCTAATGTATCTATTGTAAACTACTGCCACCACCTGGTTTTATTAATACTGCAATTCTTACATCTGTTTTTTTTTTTTTGACCCAGCTTTAGGCCTCGTGCACACTGGACGTTTTTGGATGTTTTTACAGCAGCTGTTTTTGGCAGTAGACGTTTTTTTTCTACAGTCAATAAATCATGTTATCCTATGTGTCCATGCACCCACAGGCTGTTATCAGCAGTTTTGGGCAGTGGCGTTTTTGAGCAGTAAAAAAAAACCCCAAAACTAGTGGGTTCTGAGAGACGCTTTTCAGCTGTAAAAACGCTCTAACGCTAATAAACGCTGATAAATGCTTAAAAACGTCACTCACCAGCGTTTTTTAACGTTTTTAATCAATTGAAAAAAAATAAAATAATTCTTCAACCAAAAAAAGCTAAAAACGCTAACGTGGAAAAACGCTAAAAAACGTAAATAAGCGCTAACAAAAAAAGCTATTGAAAGAATGTTAAATAAAGCTGAAATAAGTTGAAAAACTCACTGCAAAGCTACTGGCGCCAGTAGCTTTGCAGGGAGCCTTTCAAAGTTTTTTAGTGTTTTTGCAATAGCTTTAGGCTCCATGCACACTGGGCTTAAAAAAAAGTCTGTTCTTTTTGGAGTAAAAAACTTCCATATAGAGCATTTTTTGTACAAAGTTTAGACGAGTTTAGAAGAGTTTTTTTCTGCCAGTGAGCTCCAATCAGAAACGCAAATGAGAAGGTTTTTTTTTTCCTGCCTCTAAGGCCCCATGCACACGAGACGCAAATGCAAACACATCTAAACACACGTTTTCAAAGGCAAAAACCAGCGCTTAAAATGCCTGTTTTTGCCGCGAATTTCGCGGCGTTTTACCGCGTTTGCGTTAATAAGCGTTTAGTTAAGAGAAATCATAAGACCCTCCCTAAGCTCAAAAAACAATATTATTTAACCATTTCAGCCATTTTGTGAGACCAAAGTGAGTAGCAGCTGAAAGAGCAGCAGTATACTTGTATTTAGCTTGTCACTTGCCACATCCCCCCGTTAATACTTCCCAATACTTCTACGATATTGCCCCACATTCATACGGCAATATCCTTGGGAATGCTCACGGGGATACCGTACTGAAGCGTCCGGACAGCTGTCTTTTCATTTTTGTTGGTCTTTGTCTGTCCCTATTTTTGTTTTGTGCGTGTTTTGTCAGTACCGGTTAGTGAATAACAATTCTAGTTTTCACGGGTGCAGCTTTGGCCAACTATCACCAGTTGATAATCTTAACATACCTAGGTCTCAGAATTTGTACCTTTTTAATATTAGACATTGTTTATAATATTTATATACATCTCTTGTGTTAACTATATAATAAAATTTATTATTTTTATATTCAGTTATTGTCCGTCACTACCTTGATAACTGCTAGGTCCATAGAAGCACACTGTCTTCGTGCTTTCTTTAGGACCAAACCCCCCCTTTTCACACTTGCCACATCACCTGCCACAAGTTGTGGATTGTCCACTTGTCACGTCACCTGCCACCTCACCTGCCACAAGTTGTGGATTGTCCACTGGCCACGTCACCTGCCACGTCACCTGGCCACGTCACCTGCCACAAGTTGTGGATTGTCCACTGGCCACATCACCTGCCACAAGTTGTGGATTTTCCACTTACCATGTCACCTGGCCACGTCACCTGCCACATCACATGGCCACCTCACCTGCCACAAGTTGTGGATTGTCCACTGGCCACGTCACCTGCCACAAGTTGTGGATTGTCCACTTGCCATGTCACCTGGCCACGTCAACTGGCCACTTCACCTGCCACAAGTTGTGGATTTTCCACTGGCCACGTCACCCGGCCACGTCACCTGACACAAGTTGTGGATTGTCCACTTGCCACGTCACCAGGCCATGTCACCTGGCCACGTTACCTGGCCACATCACCTGCCACAAGTTGTGGATTGTCCACTTGCCACATGACCTGGCCACGTCACCTACCACGTCACCTGGCCATGTCACCTGCCACAAGTTGTGGATTGTCCACTGGCCACGTCACCTGGCCACATAACCTGCCACGTCACCTGGCCACATCACCTGCCACGTCACCTGGCCACAAGTTGTGGATTGTCCACTTGCCACATCACCTGGCCATGTCACCTGCCACAATTTGTGGATTGTCCACTGGCCACTTCACCTGCCACAAGTTGTGGATTGTCCACTGGCCACGTCACCTGCCACACGTTGTGGATTGTCCACAATGCAATGCAAGCAATTACAGTTGTTTATGTTTTTTTTAATGGTTTTTCATCATTTGAAATCATTTTTGAGATGTAAAAAAATAGGTCACCTTTAAAAACGCCTATAAACTAAATCATTTAGCGGCGTTTTACCTCATTTTGTGTCTGAAATGCGAAAAACTTTTGCATCTGAACCAATTTGTTTGCTTCTGGAAAAACGAGGGTAAACTCAACTGCCTAAAAACGGCAATAAACGAGATTGTGTGAATGGACACATAGGATAACATTGAATGTGTTCAGGGGCAGTTGAAAAAAATGTCCAAATGCCTCTATACTCGAGTTTACCAGCGTCTCGTGTGCATGGGGCCTAAACGTTGTTCTCAAAAATATGACTCTAAATGTTCTAATGTGTATGTACACATAGGATAACATTGAGTTGCTTCTACAGGCAGAACACAAAACTCCTGTAGAAGCAAAGTTTTTTTATTCCAGTGTGCATGGAGCCTTAATCAGCATTTTTCAGTGTAGCTTTTTATTTTTTTTTACATTTTTATTCTTTACTTTTTTTATTTTTATTTTTGGATAAAAAAAACACTTTTTGAGCATTTATGAGCGTTTTTTAGCGTTTTTCCAGCCGAAAAACAGCACTTTGAATGCAAATTTTGGGCGTTCAGAAAAAAGCCAATAAACTCCAAAGCTCATTAACACTAAAAAACGCCCAGGTGTGCGTGGGCACATAGGCTAACATAGAGTTCAGTTTATGGGCTTTAAAAAAAAAAGAAGCCAAAATGCCAATAAACTGCAGTTTATCAGCTTCAGTGTGCATGGAGCCTTAACGTCCAGTGTGCATGAGACCTTAGAATATAAAAAATGCTTAGAATATTCCAATCAGATGAGTTGGAGGACTAAAAAACCTCATCAATGAACCAATCGCCAGAGGCGCCCCTGTAAGCGCTTCACTGATGCACCCAACAGCACAGTACATCATCACATCTTGAACTGAGGAAGTGGCAATTTAAAGCTACAACATGTGTTTTTATGGTGAAATAAAATGATTCATTGTATGATAAACCAGACAATCTCAACCCCTTTTATAAACACGTGACAACAGATGCCTCTGCCAATGAAACCATCAACTGGCTTTTTTAGACTCCATCCAACCCATATGACCTAACACTCACCTGAGAACCCTGCAGAGAATCCCGACTGGGAGCCGTGTGGCTACGAGGGTGACCCTTCTCATCCTGGGTGGATACAGAATAATCTCTACCTGCACTCATGGAAGGTTGTCTGTATGTACCCTACGGGGTCACTGCAACATCAGCAAATGTACCGTATATACTCGAGTATAAGCCAGTCCGAATATAAGACGAGGCACCTAATTTTACCCCCAAAAAATGGGAAAACGTATTGACTCGAGCGAGTATAAGCCTTGGGTGTCCATGTGCATGCCTCACTGTGCCTCACTGTGTCCATGCGCATGCCTCACTGTGCCCATGCCTCACTGTGTCCATGCCTCACTGTGCCTCACTGTGTCCATGCCTCACTGTGCCCATGCCTAGGCTGATGTTTAACATGGGAGCCGATAAAACGGTCCTTCAGTCCGTTTTCATCGGTTTTAACCAATCGTGTGTACGCGGCCTAAAGTGACCCTTCTGAAGACAAGCAGACTAAGGACATTGATTACTGGAACCATGTCCTGTGGTCTGATGAGACCAAGATAAACTTATTTAGTTCAGATGGTGACAAGCGTGTGGCGGCAACCAGGTGAGGAGTACAAAGACAAGTGTGTCTTGCCTACAGTCAAGCATGGTGGTGGGAGTGGTCTGGGGCTCCATGAGTGCTGCCGACACTGGGGAGCTACAGTTCAATAATGGAACCATGAATACCAACATGTACTGTGACATACTGAAGCAGAGCATTATCCCCTCCTTTCGGAGACTGGGCCTCAGGGCAGTATTTCAACATGGTAACGACCCCAAGCACACCCCCAAGATGACCACTGACTTGCTAAAAAGCTGAGGATAAAAGTGATGGACTGGCCAAGCATGCCTCCAGACCTAAACTGTATTAAGCATCTGTGGGGCATCCTCAAATGGAAGATGAAGGAGCACAAGGTCTCTAATATCCACCAGCTCTGTGATGTCGTCATGGAGGAGTGGAAGAGGTCTCCAGTGGCAACCTGTGAAGCTCTGGTGAACTCCATGCCCAAGAGGGTTAAGGCAGTGCTGGAAAATAATGGTGGCCACACAAAATATTGACACTTTGGGCCCAATTTGGACATTTTCACTTAGGGGAATACTCACTTTTGTTGTGGTTTAGACATAAACCACTTAAGGACCCCTTCACGCCGATATACATCGGCAGAATGGCACGGCTGGGCACAATCACGTACCTGTACGTGTCTCTTTAAGCCCAGCCATGGGGTCGTGAGCATGCCACCGGCGGCACGCTCGCGAGCCGGTCCTAAGCTCCGTGACTGCGCCAATGTCCCGTGATCGGTCACCGGAGCTGAAGAACGGGCAAAGGTGTGTGTAAACACCACTTCACTGTTCTTCACTGTGGCAAAGTCATTGATTGTCTGTTCCCTGATATAGGGAAAGACAATCAATGATGTCACACATCCAGCCCAGCCCCCCTACAGTTAGAAACACATATGAGGTCACACTTAACCCCTAAAGTGCCCCCTAGTGGTTAACTCCTAAACTGCAATTGTAATTTTCACAGTAAACAGTGCATTTTTATAGCACTTTTTGCTGTGAAAATGACAATGGTCCCAAAAATGTGTCAAAATTGTCCAATGTGTCCGCCATAATGTTGCAATTACGAAAAAAATCACTGATCGCTGCCATTAGTAGTAAAAAAAATATATATTAATAAAAATGCAATAAAACTATCCCCTATTTTGTAAACGTTATAAATTGTGCGCAAACCAATCGATAAATGCTCCTTGCAATTTTTTTTTTACCAAAAATATGTAGAAGAATACGTATCGGCCTAAACTGAGGGAAAAATGTTTTTTTATATATTTTTGGGGGATATTTATTATAGCAAAAAGTAAAAAATATTGCATTTTTTTCAAAATTGTCGCTCTATTTTTGTTTATAGCGCAACAAATAAAAACCACAGAGGTGATCAAATACCACCAAAAGAAAGCTCTATTTGTGGGAAAAAAAGGACGTTAATTGTCAGTTAAAGTGACGCAGTGCCGAATCGCAAAAAGGAGCAAACCCTCTCGTTTTTTACACCTACACTATGGGATTGTCCCTTTCTTTTTTCCCACATGGTGTTTGATAAACACACGCTCACATACATCTATGGAAGTTCCATTTGGAAGCAGTGGTTAACCCCATGAGGAGCTGTGGATTCTACCATCTAATCTGTGGAGAGATGCGGATTCATTCCTGACACCCCAAAGGATCAGAATTTCCTGCTATGCCTGTTTAGACTACTCCTGAAAGGGATAGTCACAGGCTTTCTGGTAAGCCTTTATTTCTACTGGTGTTGGGCCACTGATGTCTGAAATCTCCCTCCTTTCTCACCTGTGGATCTCCTACAGTAATTGGACTTTCATTGTTTGCATCTTTTCATCACCTGCATTGGAAGGGGCTAAAAACTCCCAGCTTTTTTCTGTGGACTATTTGTTTTGCACCTCATATGCTGAATTGGTCACTTTATTTTTATTTTTACACTGTTTATTTATCTGTTGATATTTATAAGTACTTTATGCTCAGTGCCATATTGATTGGCACAGTGTTATAACAATCTATGCACTTATAGCTTTTGTGTATTCACATTTTGATTGTTACCATTAATAGATTAACACTGTTTACACCAGTTACTTTAGATACTTATGTGGTATATGCTGTCCAGCGCTACACTGTTTTTGCACATTTTTCTTTACACTTTATATCTAAGTTGTAGTGTTTAGCAGCAGGACGTCCTTCTCAGGACCCTATCTTAATTGTTTCACTAATATACATTTTTACTAAGCGCAATTATTCCCATTCCCTTTTCCTTTACTTTTACACAGATTTCAAAGCATGCTTTGAAATCTGTCGGGTGGCCAAATCCGTCGGCTCGCCCGTACACACGATCAAATCTGTCTGCTGGGACGGTCTAGCAGACCGTTTCCAGCAGACAGATTTGATCGTGTGTACGAGGCCTTATACAATCTTAACACTCACTACACAACATTGTAGCGAAGTGTAATTTCCTCAGTGTTGTCACATGAAAAGATAGAATAAAATATTTACAAAAATGTGAGGGGTGTACTCACTTTTGTGAGATACTGTACAGCACTGCTTTATTGTGCGCTGCGGATCACTGTGGGCCCTCAAATATTTAATATTGAGTAAGGTGTACTTTAATAGGAAATGTTATGCCTCGCACACACGATCGGAATTTCCAATGGAAAAAGTTGGATATTCCGACCATCTATGCCCCATCTGAATTTTTCTGATGGAGTTAGAAAGAGAACATGTTCTCTTTTTTTTCTGACTTTGAACGGAAATTCGGTTTTGTCTGTATGGAACTCCGACGGAGAAAAAAACATGCACAATTTGACGCATGCTCGGAAGCATTGAACTTCATTTTTCTAGGCTCGTCGTAGTGTTGTACGTCACCGCGTTTTGGACGGACGGAATTTGGTGTGTCCGTGTGTATGCAAGACAGCTTAAACGGAATTCCGCCAGAAAAACCTGTCAGAGTTTATTCTGATGGAAACTCTGATCGTGTGTACAGGGCATAATGCCGCGTACACACGACCGTTTTCCGGGTTCTAAAAAACTAGGTTTTAAAGGTCTAGAAATTTTTTTTTTTTTTTTTTAACCCGATCATTAAAACTACTTTGCCTACACACGATCGTGAAAAAATGCTCTAGCAAAGCGCGGTGACGTACAACGCGTACGGCAACACTACAAAGAGGAAGCTCCATTCGGATGGCGCCACCCTTGGGGCTGCTTTTGCCGATTTCGTGTTAGTAAAAGACGATTTGCGCTTTTAAGTCTGTTACAGCGTGATGAATGTGCTTACTCCATTATGAACGGTAGTTTTACCAGAACAAGTGCTCCCGTCTCATAACTTGCTTTTCACGTCGTTAAAGCCCACACACGACCATTTTTTACGACGTTAAAAACATTGTGAAAAAATAGAGCATGTTCGAAATTTTTAATGCCCATTTTTTACATTGTGGAGCCCACACACGATCGTTTTTAATGACATTAAAAAAAAAAAAAATTTTACAACCCAAAAAAATGGTCGTGTGTACGCGGCATTAGTATTCCCTCTACACAAACAGATTAAGGCTCCATGCACACTGAAGCTGATAAAAGCTATAAAAAAAAAACAGTAGCTTTGCAGGGAGCCTTGCGACGTTTTTGCAATAGCTTAAATCAGCGTTTTTCAGTGTAGCTTTTATCAGCTTTTTTTTTTTTGGATAAAAAAGTGCTAAAAAAACGCTGAGCGTTCTTCTGCATTTTTCAGCGTTTTGCGTTTTTTAGTATTTTTTCACGCCAAAAAACGGCACTGTGAACGCAAATTTCAGGCGTTCAGAAAAAAACAATAAACTCCAAAGCTCATTAACACTGAAAAACGCCCAGGTGTGCATGGGCACATAGGCTAACATAGAGTTGAGTTTATGGGCTTTAAAAAAAAAAAAAGCCAAAACGCCAATAAACTGCAGATTATCAGCTTCAGTGTGCATGGAGCCTTATGCCGCGTACACACAATCACTTTTTGTGATGAAAAAAAACGACGTTTTAAAAAACTTAATTTAAAATGATCGTGTGTGGGCAAAACGTTGTTTTATGTCTTCTGAAAAACGACAAAAAAAAAAATTCGAACATGATTTTTTTTCAAAATGTTGTTTTTTGTGTCATAAAATGTGATCGTGTGTGGGCAAAACGACCTTTAAAACCCTGTTTTTAAACCCGCGCATACTCAGAAGCAAGTTATGAGACGGAGATTCAATGGAACAGAGTGCCGTCAAACGTGGTGTACGTCACCGCGCTTTGCTAGAGCTTTTTGGAAAAACGATGGTGTGTACGCAACGTCGTTTTTTAAAATGAAGTTTGAAAAACTTTGTTTTGTTTCGTGAGATAAAATAACGTTTTTTTTCATCACAAAAAGTGATCGTGTGTACACGGCATTACACTTTCTACAGCCATCACTTTAACCACTTGATACCCGCCCACGTCATATGACGTCCAAAACGGGAACCTGTTATCCGGGGTGGACGTCATATGACAGCCTGGACTTTGCGGGGGGGAAGTCTCAATGATGCCTGCACCCAGAGGCATCATTGAGATATCATTTTTTAGCATCGATCGTGCGCACCATAAGAATGATCATAGCGGTGGTTCTTACAGGTGGCGGGAGGGGACATCCCCCCCTCCCGCCGCCATCTGGTGCTTTCTCCGGGCTCTCCCATCCCATCGGGGGCCCGGAGAGATGATCACCATCCGCCGGATGTTTGCCATAGAGATGACTGGTGACCAGATGGTCACCAGTCATCTCTATGACCGTCGGAGGCCCGGGCGCGATTTTTCACTATCTCATTCTTTCCAGCCTGGAGGAGAGATGTTGGGTCTTATTGACCCCGCCTCTCACCATAAAGAGGACCTGTCACACACATTTCCTATTACAAGGGATGTTTACATTCCTTGTAATAGGAATAAAAGCGATTGAATTTTTTTTTTTTTTTAAAGTGTAAAAAATAAATAAATAAGTAAAATAAAAAATAAATAATAATAATAATAAAAAAATGTAAATGCCCCTGTCCCCGGTAGCTTGCGCTCAGAAGTGTACGCACACGTAAGTCCTGCCCACGTATGTAAACGTCGATCAAACCACACATGTGAGGTGTCGCCGCGTGCGTTAGAGCGTGTGCAACAATTCTAGCACTAGACCTCCTCTGTAACTCTAAACTGGTAACCTATAAAAATGTTAAAGTGTCGCCTATGGAGATTTTTAAGTAACAAAGTTTGGCGCCATTCAATGAGTGTCAGCAATTTTAAAGTATGACATGTTAGGTATCTATTTACTCGGCGTAACATCATCTTTCATATTTTACCAAAAAATTGGGCTAACGTTACTGTTTTGTTGTTTTTTTAATTTATGAAACTATTTTTTTTACAAAAAAAAAGCCGTTTGAAAAATTATTGCGCAAATACGGTGCAAGATAAGACATTGCAATGACCACCCTTTTAAAAAAAAAATATATAATGTTTGGGGGTTCTGAGTAATTTTCTAGCAAAAAAATTATGATTTGTACATGTAGGAGAGAAGTGCTAGAATAGGCCCGGGAAGGAGGTGGTTTTAAAGCCCGGTATTGAAGTGGTTAACCTGCAGGTTTGAATACGTTTGGTCAGTGCACGGCCCTTTCCCTTCATCCGACCGTTTTATAAATATATCCCGATGAGATAAGCAATGTGGCACTTTTTTCAAAGATAGTATTTTAGATTTACCGGAACGTTAATATCCAGATTCTGCACAGCATTGCTTTACCAAAGGAAATCAGTAAACTAAGGGCTTCATATATTTCAGCGGCATGGTAGTGGCATTGTTAATAAGCATATATTCAAGCTGCTCTGTTTTGTACAGGGCTAAAATAGAATGGATTTCTGATTTATATGTTGCTGCCCGCTTTGCATATAATAATACCCCGGCATAGAGGCTGGACCAGAGTGATATTTTATTCTGCTGAAAACAACCACAGATTAAGACTTGGTGATTTGTACAATAAATTCCACTACGACACTGATTACTCCAAAGGTAAACGCTGCCCAAGGTGTAAAATATTGAAGGCATTTGTAAAAATATTCAATAAAAATTAAATTAGATTTCCATTTTGGTTTGTGTTTTTATTTCTTTTTATAAAAAAAAATAACGGGAAAACCGTGAATATTATATTCATTTGTGAAAAGTAGAAGAAGATACTGCACTAGGAAGATGAAATTACCTTACTAGATGGGCCAAACACTGATAGACTTATATAAACTGAACAGACCTCAGTGGGAATGGGATTTTTAAGGCAACAAAAAATGGAACAACAAGGTCATAAAAAAGTATAGATTTATTACAACATATAAATATATTAGAAAAAACAATATCAATAATGGTTATAAAACGTTTCGAAAAAATACTGTCCGTCACCGCATGCCCAGAGTCAGCAGGCTGTAGGCAAGCAGGACAGAAATTCCAACGTGTTTCGAATGATTGACATTCTTCCTCAGGGTATTTTTTACAGTATCAATTTCTACAATAGAAAAAACACAAAGACACATTGGCCCGGATTCACATACATCGGCGCATATTTATGCCGCCGTAGCGTATCTCTTTTACGCTACGCTGCGGAGAGGCAAGCATGGAATTCACAAAGAAAATGCTCCCAACTCTGCGCCGGTGTAGCGTATATTAAATAGGCGCAAGCCGACGTAAGTGGAAGTGGGCTGGAAGTGTGCGTGATCCATGTTAATAAAGCGTGACCCCATGCAAATGATGGGCCGGACGCCAGACAAGTACTTAAAATGAAATGCGCATGTGTCGGGACATGGGCGTATACCCGTGCGCATGCGTACAACTGCCTAAGATACGCCGGATCACTTTGTACGCCGTGAATGCAACCTACGCCCAGCTAGACCCACGTCGGCCCATAAAATACGTAGGCATGTGTTCCCTGGTCCATACCTTTGCATGGGTTGCGCCTCATCTATGGGGAATAACTTTACGCCGAAAGTAAAACGTACGCAAACCACGTAAAACATCATGCGCCAGGCGCAAGTACATTTGTGAATCAGCGTATCTCCCTCATTTGCATATTTGAATAGAAAATCAATGGGAGCGCCACATGTGTCCAGCGTAAATATGCGCCCACTCTACGCCGGCGTAGGCAAGTTACGTTGGTGGGATGAAGTCTGTTTTTAGGCATATCTTAGTTTGTGGGTTCGGCGCACAGATACGACGGCGCATATTTGTACTTACGTGGCGTATCTGAAAAAACGTTGGCGTAAGTGCTTTGTGAATCCGGGCCTATAAATATACAAATATATTAGGCACTGGAAGGGGGCAATCATCATTACGTCTCACCACCAAAAGTTGACATAAAAGGTTACTCACCCTCCTCTCAAGAGAAACATGTGTCAAGGGGCTCGGGATGTGCATCTCCAAAGGACCTAGATGGTAATTATTCAAAAAAGGCACCAGACATGGGGGCTCATCACCCCTCAAACCCATAAGCCCCGTACACACGACAGGGAACACATCGTTCCGCCCGTCGAGGTTCTCTGCCGGCCGTCAGAATCTGCGACCCGCCCGTCGGGAATGGCAACCAGCCATTCATCCCGACGGGCCGTCGAGCAAATAGAGAACCTGTTCTCTATTTGATCGACGGGTTTCCCGACGGGCGGGGCGAGCAGAGAGCATACACACGGCCGAGGTTCTCGCTGGAATGCAGCTCCCAGCGAGGTTCTCGCTGGTTTCTGGCGAGAACCTCGGCCGTGTGTACAGGGCCTCAGAGAGCGGAATAGAGAAAATTCCATAAGAAGGCATTCAAGAAACTTCTCCCACTGTGTCACTATAGGAGGAAGGGGTATATATGTAGAAAAATTGTATAATAGGAAAGGCAAATTCATTTAGTCAAAGCAAAAGATCCCCAAAGAAGGAGAAAACCCAAAGTTTCACCTAATAGGGAAAAGATTTCTATAAAGACTCACCAAGCCTGGATGAAAGGAAAGGATTCTCCAAAGTACCATACAAATTCCATCCAGCTAGAAAATAAATATCCCTCTAAATGGGGCGCTGACTTTTCAGCTCCTCCAAAGATAACCTCCTCCTCCCCCAACACCTAGGAGGAAAGTGATGCCGCAGGAAGAGGTTAATATTTTTACACATTTAACATATATATTACACATTGAAAAAGTGCAAAATCAGAATCATATTTTGTGATTTTGTGATTTTGATAATGTGTTCAAAAACGGGGCAAATTACAGAATTAAATGCATGGGGCCAGATTCAGGTACAATTACATTGGCGCAGAGTATCAGAGATACACTACGCCGCCGTATTTTACCTGGCTCTACGACGAATTCAGGTAGATTTCGGCCCGTAAGGTACGGCGGCGTAGTGTATTTCTCGCGGCGGAATCGAAACACGCGATTAGGGGGCGTGAAGCATTTAAATTAGGAGCGTCCCCGCGGCGATTGAACTGTGCATGCTCCGTTCAGCAATTTCCCACCGTGCATTGCGCGAAATAACGTTGTTACGTCATTTTTTGTTTGAGTAGCGTCGTTTACGTACATTCCTATTCCCGGACGACTTACGTAAAAAATAAAATAAAACGTTGAAATTCGACGCGGGAACGACGGCCATACTTAACATGGGCTGTCTAATACTAGACCAGATAAAAGCTGGAATAACTTTACGCAGCAAAAAGATGACTACAGATGCCGTAAGAGATTGCGAATGGCGCTCGTGGATCGTCGGAAAAAGCTCATTTGCATACCCCGACGCGGAAAACGACGGGAACTCCACCCAGCGGCCGCAAAATTATTGCAGCGAACACGTGAGCCAGTCGGATTGAAGCCCGAAGCCGTCGTATCATGGTTTGAGGATTCAGACTAATGAAACGACGCGCGTAATTTGAAAGTACTCCGGTCTAACGCGAGATAGACCGGAGTAAGGGCTCTGTGAATCTGGCCCATAGATTTTATGTGCACTATCACTATTTATTTTCAAAGTAACACTGCTATAAAAAAGAAAAAGTGCATTTGTAAGATACTGCCCAAGAATTTATTACTGACCCTGCAGCTTTTCTCATCAGAACATTGAGAGTGCACCGGGTGATTTTAATGAACCAGACCCAGCCTTTCAGAATCAGTCTGCACAGGATATGGTTAAACAAACAGTTATTTCTTCAGAGCAACAAAAGGTAGGAATCTGCTACAAATTTTTGCTAAAATCCTTGTAATGCACATAGATCACTCAGAGGAGAATGTTTTTTGCCTCCACAAAAATGGAGAAGAAACGCTTTGACCACTTCAGCCCCCCATCTTTTGTGATTCGGCACTGCGTCGCTTTAACTGACAATTGCGTCGTGCGACGTGGCTCCCAAAAAAAATTGACGTCCTTTTTTTCCCCCCACAAAAAGAGCTTTCTTTTGGTGGTATTTGATCACCTCTGCGTTTTTAAATTTTTGCGCTATAAACAAAAAAAAGTGTAAGTTTTGAAAAAAAAAGCAATATTTATTACTTTTTGCTATAATAAATATCCCCCAAAAATTGACGTTTAGGCCGATATGTATTCTTCTACATATTTTTTGTAAAAATAAAAAATAAATTGCAAAAAGCGTATATTGATTGGTTTGTGCAAAAGTTATATCTTCTACAAAATAGGGGATAGTTTTAAGGGCATTATTATTTTTAATTTTTTTACTACTAATGGCGGCGATCAGCGATATAGTGACTGTGACATTATGGTGGGCACATCAGACACTTTTGACACCATTTTGAGACCATTGACATTTATACAACGATCAGTGCTGCTAAAAATGCACTGAATACTGTGTAAATGACACTGGCAGGGAAGGGGTTAACCACTAGGGGCAAGTAAGGGGTTAAGTGTGTCCTAGGGAATGATTCTAACTGTGGAGGGGGGGATTGGCTACGAGTGACACGACAGTGATCACTGCTCCCGATGACAGGGAGCAGTAGATCAGTGTCCTGTCACTAGGCAGAACTGGGAAATGCCTTATTGCCTGTGTAAATGCCTAAATGCCTGTGTACAGTCATCTCCCCATTCTGCCACTCCTTGACACAATCGCAGGACATCGTCGGACATCGAGTCTGCGGGTCCCTCGGGCACGGTCACGGAACTCACGGCAGGCACGCCTGCTCGCGCTAGGCGGCAAATTCAAAGCAACATACCTGTACATTGCTTTGCCTGCCCATGCCATTCTGCTAACGTATATCTATGTTAGGCAGTCAGCAAGTGGTTAAAACATATGCCAAAGTTTTTTTTGTTGGGGTTGTTGTTTCGGAATAGAGTGGGACGTGGCTAGAACCCCCATCAGGTTTTTACTGCTATCCTTTAGGCTCCATTCAGACCTAGGCGTCGGCGTATTCGGGCGACATGCAATAGGCGTTTTGTCCCTGCGATTTGCGGCGACAAAACGCCTATTGTTTTTTTGCTGGAGGGCAGAATTTTACACTGTCGGCTATGGCCGAACGCCGAATACGCCTGAAAAAAAGGGACTTGTTTCAGGCTTCAGGCGTACGGCGTTTCGGCGTTTGGCGTAGAGATGTGAACCATCTCCATAGACGGCAATGTAAATTCACCCCTCCAGCGTATCACAGACTGCTGCAGCGTCAGGCGTAGGGCGACAAAACGCCTAGGTGTGAATGGAGCTTAGCTCTATTAGAGAAGACAGTTGTTGGGCTCCATTAGAGATGACGGTGGTTGTTCTTGTGTCCCAATAATAATAATGGTATCCCCAGATACTATGGTCCCCGGCCATCTCTATGACCCTCGGAGACCTGAAGTGGCGTCATGAGGTTACGTCCAGCTCTCGCAGATGTACACACTGACATTTATTATTTTTTTGCTGGAAAGCCTTATATCTATTTATTTATTTTTTTGATCCCAGACTTCCCAGCACTTATAGACACCAAGTGCCGAGAACCTCGGCCGTGTGTACGCTCTCGGCGAGCCCCGCCCGTCGGGAAACCCGTCGAGCAAATACAGGTTCTCTATTTGCTCGACGGCCCGTCGGGATGAATGACTGGTTGCCTTTCCCGACGGGCGGGTCGCCGAATCTGACGGCCGGCAGAGAACCTCGACGGGCGGAACGATGTGTTCTGCCTGTCGAGGTTCTCTGCCGTGTGTACGGGGCTTCAATCTCTGCTGGCGTATCTTTTTTCTGTATTTCTGTTGCATATTTACGCTGGCCGCTAGGTGGCGCTTCTGTCGATTTACGCGTGGAATATGCAAATGAGCTAGATACGCCGATTCGCGAACGTACTTGCGGCCGGGCGTCGTATTTTACGTTGTTTGCGTAAGTGTAAGTCTGGCGTAAAGTTACCCCTGCTATATGAGGCGCAGCCAATGTTAAGTATGATCGTTGGGACAGCGTCCAATTGTACGTCGTTTGCGTAAATCGTTCGGGAATGGGGCTGGGTGTAAGTTCTGTTCACGTCGTTTTCATTGATTACTTGCGACGTGATTTCACGCATGCACACTGGGATACGTCCACGGACGGCGCATGCGCCGTTCGGAAAAAAACATAAATTACGCGGGGTCACGATTCATTTACATGGATCACGCCCTCTATCTGCCTATTTTGAATTAGGCGGCCTTACACCGGCCTATTTACGCTACGCCGCCGCAACTTACGGAGCAAGTGCTTTCTGAATAAGGCACTTGCCTGTAAAAGTTGCGGAGGCGTAGCGTAAATAGCATATGCTACGCCCGCACAAATTTACGTCGGGTTCTCTGAATCTGGCCCCAGATCCTTCTATTAAGAGGACCTGTCGTGTCCTATTCCTATTACAATAGATGATTTGATTATTATTGTTATTATACAGGATTTATATAGCGCCAACAGTTTGCCCAGTGCTTTACAACAACATGAGGGCAGACAGTACAGTGACAATACAATTCAATACAGCACTCTCACCCATCGTGGTTGCATGCAGAAGTGAACGCATACGTGCGCCCTTATATGTAAACAAACAGTATTCAAATTACACATATGAGGTATCGCTGTGATCATTAGAGTGAGAGCAATAATTCTAGCGCTAGACCTCCTCTGTAACTCTAAACTGGTAACCTGAAAACAAAAATTAAAAGCGCCGCCTATGGAGATTTTTAAGTACTGTAGTTTCTCGCCATTCCACGATTGAGCGCAATTTTAAAGCGTGACATGTTTGGTATGTATCTATTTAGTCGGCGTAACATAATTTTTTAGAATTTACCAAAAAATTGGGTTATCGATTTGTGTTTTCTTGGATCAGAAAGTGTAAATACCGTGACAAAAATGTCAACAACCGCCATTTTCTTCCCTAGGGTCTTTTCTAAAAATGATATATATACTGTTTGGGGGTTCTGAGTAATTTTATAGCATTTTTTTTTAATTATGATTTATACATTTAGAGAGAAATGCCAGAGTTGGCTTGGGTGGCAAGAATTTATAAATGTATGAACAGTCCCCGGGTAGAAGTAAACAACTAGCCAATAGCCAGCATGCTAAATATGAGTAGTTGGAATTTGGCTCAGTTCTCCTCGGTCCCAAGCCGTCTAATTCAACAGTTACACAGAGAATTCCACAACATCTATTTCTCCCGACATGTGTGGATTTGATGTATGGCTGCTGTTGTTCAGACTGAATGCATCGCTAGCAAATATATCAGTCTGTATATGGCTAGCTTGACACTCAGGGTCCCAGCTATAAAGACTTGAAATGTTTCTTTTCTTTTTCATTGTACTTTGGTAAATTTATCAACTTTCAGAGTGTTTTGTTTTTCTATATATGTGAAATTAAAATGTTTTATATTTTACAAAATAGACAACAAAGGAATGTATATGTGATTTTGTATTTTTTTTTATTATTGATTTAAATATACCCAGTGCAGTGACTGGCCTCAGGTGATACACAGAGATAAAACAACTCCTCCTACATGAGTTGTACCTGTTTATCCTTCTATTTAATTCTTTACATATGTTGAAAGTGCTGAATTTATAAAGCTTGTCTGAGCTGTTAGGGTTACTCTTAGGGATATAGGGAGGGTTAGTATTGAGGTTACAGGGAGGGTTACTCTTGGGGATATAGGAAGGGTTAGTATTGGGGTTACAGGGAGGGTTACTCTTGGGGCTACAGGGAGGGTTAGTATTGGGGCTACAGGGAGGGTTACTCTTGGGGATATAGGGAGGGTTAGTATTGGGGTTACTCTTGGGGATATAGGGAGGGTTAGTATTGGGGTTACAGGGAGGGTTACTCTTGGGGATATAGGGATGGTTAGTATTGGGGGTTACAGGGGGGTTATTCTTGGGGATATAGGGAGGGATAGTATTGGGGTTACAGGTAGGGTTATAGGGAGGGTTAGTATTGAGGATATAGGGATATAGGGAGGGTTAGTAGGGATATAGGGAGGGTTAGTATTGAGGTTACAGGCAGGGTTATTCTTGGGGATATAGGGAGGGATAGTATTGGGGTTACAGGGGGGTTACTCTTGGGGATATAGGGCAGGATAGTATTGGGGTTACAGGGAGGGTTATAGGGAGGGTTAGTATTGAGGATATAGGGATATAGGGAGGGTTAGTATTGAGGTTACAGGCAGGGTTATTCTTGGGGATATAGGAAGGGATAGTATTGGGGTTACAAGGAGGGTTACTCTTGGGGATATAGGGAGGGTTAGTATTGGGGTTACTCTTGGTGATATAGGGAGGGATAGTATTGGGGTTACAGGGAGGGTTACTCTTGGGGATATAGGGAGGGTTAGTATTGGGGTTATTCCTGGGGATATAGGGAGGGATATATTGGGGTTACAGGGGGGGGTATTCTTGGGGATATAGGGAGGGATAGTATTGGGGCTACTGGGAGGGTTAATCTTGGGGATATAGGAAGGGATTTCCAAAGAGAATAAAATAGTGGGCGGAGAGCTGAAGTTACACTCTGGAGAGCTCTGTGAGGAGAGCTCTGAGAGATGATTGGAGGGAAGAAACACACCCCCCCTTCACACAGCACACAGGACAATCAGCTGGAGATCACTCTCCTGTCACATTTTTTTCTCTTGGTGTCAGGAAAACTTGTCAAAAAATGTGCAGAACGGAAAAAAAAAGCATTTGTTTCTTTCGGTTCCTTAGTAGTTTATTTTGGGACTTATTATTCACCAAACTTTATCTTCACTTTCTTGCCAAGCAATGTGTCTTTTTTGGGGAGTTAACCCTTCACGGATTTGCTTTTGGAATTAACTCTTCACAGACTATGTTATGTTCTTTTTGGACTCTGCATTAGTTTTTCTTTTAATACATTTTTCACATATCATTTGTTTACACTTCAAGGTATAACATTTATTTCACACATGGTTTTAACCACATAGCGTTGCACTCTTTCCACGTTTTGAACACAGGTGACCTATATGACCCTCTGACACAAACACTGATCCATCTGACTCCTACTTTCTGCACTACTCACATAGACACTGACCCCCCCCCACACACAGACACTGACCCCCCCCCACACAGACACTGACCCCCCCCCCCCACACACAGACACTGACCCCCCCCCACACAGACACTGACCCCCCCACACAGACACTGACCACCCCCACACAGACACTGATCCCCCCCACACAGACACTGACCCCCCCCACACAGACACTGACCCCCCACACACAGACACTGACCCCCCACACACACAGACACTGAACCCCCCCACACACAGACACTGACCCCCCCCACACAGACACTGACCCCCCCACACAGACACTAACCCCCCCCCCACAGACACTGATCCCCCCCCCACACACACAGACACTGACCCCCCCCCCACACAGACACTGACCCCCGAAAGACACTTACCCCCCCACACATACACTGACCCCACCCCCCACACAGACACTGACCCCCCCACACAGACACTGACCCCCCCCACACAGACACTGACCCCCCACACAGACACTGACCCCCCCCCCCACACAGACACTCACCCCCCCACACAGACACTGACCCCCCCACACACAGACACTGACCCCCCCACACAGACACTGATCCCCGACACCTACAGTAAGCAGACTACTTCCTGCACTACTCACATCCCCCTCCCCACAGCTCGGTGCAAATCCATCCTCCTTACCTCTGTTTCTGTCCCGACTCCCAGCCAGCGCCATCCACCCGCAGCCTGCTCCATGGTGCAAGACGCTGCACCTCCATGACCTCTACCGAGCCGTAGCTCCGCATCGGGACACACCGCCGCAGGGGGACACGCCGCAGGGGGACACACCGCCGCAGGGGGACACACCGCCGCAGGGGGACACCGCCGCAGAGGGACACAGTGCAGGGGGACACACCGTCGCAGAGGGACACAGTACAGGGGGACACACCGCCGTAGAGGAACAAGCGAAGGAGGGGAAGATCGCAGTCCAGGCGGCTCACACAGTGCTCATCTCCCGCCAACATATTCCATATTTCCTGTCGCCCTGTGATTGGGCGTATAGCGGTCATGTGCGGAGGCGGGACTTCTAGACGATCGCAGATAGGCCAGCCCCACGCCGCACATGACCCCCATACACCCAATCACAGGGTGCCGGACTGGACACCAAACATGGCGCTGCCGGCGAGATCAGGGACTGGTCCCTGCTCGGCGGCATTGACTCGGGGCTCGCAATTAAACACTGTAAGCCCGAGACTCTGGGCTTTTCGGCGGCACATTCGGGGCTCAAGCCTCCTTAGCCCACCCCTAACGACGCCTCTGCTTTAGGGAGAGATTTACTAAAACTGGAGCACTCAGAATCTGGTGCTGCTGTGCATGGTAGCCAATCAACTTCTAACTTCAGCTTTTTCAATTAAGCTTTGACAATAAAACCTGGAAGCTGAGCTGCACCAGATTTTGCACTCTCCAGTTTTAGTAAATAATCCCCTTTGTGCTCTGGATTGAGACAAGTACATACTATAGAAGGGTATGCTTTGTGCATATTTCATGTCTGAGGTTTACAACCGCTTTGAATTATATTTTTTCATGATGACTGCTAAAATGTTTTACATATAAATATTGATTTTATTTATTATTGTATTTCAAAGAAAAGCACAATGTTTTTGATTGGGGGCAATTACACCTATTCCGTTTTTGCTTAGCTACTTGTTTTAATAAATCCTGTTGTAAACAGAGGTCAATAGCTTAAATTGGAAAAAGTCAGAGCACTGACTCCTCCTATTCCCTCTGTAGATCTTCCTCTGAGAATGTGCCTAACCTAACTCTATTAGTCCAAGATTATTCTACACAGAGAGAAAAGATTCGACATTATAAAGACATGAAGATTTGACGAAGCCGCTAAAAACATATGATTGCTGCGAGCGGACATTTATGGTCATATGCTCCACTCATAGGCTATAGAAGAATTCTAATGATTCACTAGTAATAGTAATTAATAGATATAATTATTACTAGTCATACAGCATTAGAATTCTTCTATAGCTTGTGGGCGGAGCATTCGGCCAGAAATGTACGATTGTGGCGCCGTACAGTTTAGCTGCTCTGTCAAATCTTCTTAGAACATTCGACAGACACCATAAGCCTTTAATTAACAGATTCAACCTTAATTTATTCGGATTTTCGGACTAATGCATTTTTTAACGAAACTAAATAAATAAAAACTAATTTCGGGAGTAAATAAATAAATGTGTTTTTCAGACGAAACCGAAATTCCGAAACAAATTTTTTCAGTGTGCACATGTCTAGCGAACATGCAAACCCTATTAAAGTCTATGGGACACAAACATGAAAAATCAAAAGTCCTAATTTTAAAGGCTTATATGCAAGTTATTGCCATTAAAAGTGTATAAGGACATGGGTACTGCCCCAGGGGACATGTATCAATGCAAAAAAAAGTTTTTAAAACGATCGTTTTTAAAGGAGCAGTGATTATAATGATGCTTAAAGTGAAACAATAAAAAATAGAAATATTCCTTTAAATATTGTGCATGGGAGGTCCCCTTAGTCTGCCTGTAAATTGGCGCATCTGTGTATAGAACATACTGCAGCAATAATGACTTTTTTTTAAAGGAAAAATGTAATTTAAACTTGCTCGTGACTGTAATGCATTTCCGGCTCACGGTCTATATAGATAGACCTTTGGGTCTGGTATGGATTTTAAGGGGAACTCCAAAATAAAAAAAAAGTGGCATGGGAGCCCCCCAAAAATTCATACCAGACCCTTATCTGAGCATGTAGCCTGGCAGGTCAGGAAAAGGGGGGACAAGCGAGCACCCCCTTCCTGAACCATACCAAGCCACATGCCTTCAACATGGGGGTGGTGCTTTAGGGCCCATGAGTGTATATTTTCAAATGTTTGCAACACAATCCTTTGTTTTTCTTGCAAAATGTTAAAACAGAATTTTGGCTTTGTGCCGAGCAGTGGCATTCTGTCCAATAGGGGTGCCGGGCGAGGCTTCCCCTCTCCTCATCACCCCCTATATGCATAATAGATAGATAGCACCCCCTATGTATGTGCTGGCCCCTTTCAGGGCACCGGGTGCATGTGTTAGGCCGTGTACACACGATCGAATCTATCTGCTGGAAACGGTCTGACAGACCGTTTCAGCAGACAGATTCGATCGTGTGTACGGGCTAGCAGACGGATTTGTCCAGCAGACAGATTTTAAATCCTGCTTTAAAATCTGCCTGCTGGGAACCCGTCGGACCGATATGTCTGCTGGTTAGTACGCTAACTAGCAGACATATCTGCCCGCACATGCGTCGAATGGATTTGACGCATGCGCGGAAGTGTTTTATTTCCTGGTGCGGTGACATGGCGGGTCAACGTCACCGCCACGTCACCGCGCTGTCTGCTGGCGGGGATTTTGGTTTGATCGTGTGTACAGCGATCAAACCAAAACAGCCAGCAGACAAATCTGATCAAATCGGTCTGTCCGACCGATTTGAGCAGATTTATTTGGTCATGTGTGCGTGGCCTTAGAGTGACCAGGGGTTGGCATATTGTTTCCCCCCCCCCCCCATAAAAATTCCACCAACCACCACTGGTGCTGAGGAGCTTGTAAGAGTGCCAGGAAATGTTTTATAAAGTATTATACTGTTCTAAATTGCTCTGCCCAAATGCACCTTACGCTGGGAATAAACAAACCTCACATGTGTGGTTGCCATTACACATGTGAGGTTTGTTTCATTCCGAATGAAAATTTGGACGAACTTTCATTATTTGGAAATTTGAAAGTATCCGAATTTACAAATTAGAATAGTACTGAATTTGAACGAATCCGAAATAATAAAAAAAATTGGACGACATTCAAATTCAAATAGTTTTCGAATTTGAAAACTTTTTTAATTCGAATAGTCTTCCAATTTCCAAATAGAATAAAATAGAATAGAATATAATCGATTTTTTTCTAATCTATTCCTTTATTTTCTATTCTGTTATATTATTTTGGAAATTGAAAAACTATTTGAATTTGAAAACTTTTCGAATTCAAAAACTATTCGAAAATGATTTGAAAACTTTTCTAAAATCTTGCCAGGAAAACTGAAAATTTCCTATCAAATACTTACCTTAATTTTCCTTTCCTCATGCACTCAATGGCAAACTGAGTTCCCACCAATGAATCAAGAGTTGGTGGCTAGTTTTGGAACGCAGTCTCTGGCAGTGAGCTCAAACTTATGGGAATGGAGTCCTATAGCATTGGAGGGGAGGTAGGGTAAACCCACACGTAGCCTGCCATGCAGTTCATCAGGAAAATTACGGTAAGTATTTGATAGGAAATTTTCAGTTCTCTATGTAGGTCCCATGGAGCATATCATACTACACTTATGCCAATTGAGAATTGGCAGAACAAACAAAATATTATGTAACATTATATAACCGTAACCTGTTTCATTTTCATTTTAGATGAAAAAAATCAAAAGCGCTGTAATCACAGCAATGCCCGGAGGTGAAACACTTTCATCAAATCAGTAACATAGCTTGATTTGATTTTATTTGTTTATTTTATTTTACCAGTGTGTATGCATCTTTGTTAATGTTTTGCATCATTCCGAGCACGTGCAAAGCCTCGTTTAATCTTTTAATCTCTGGAATAAAGTCTGTCATCAGTAAGAGAAAGTAGATTGAATTAACGCCCTATTCAGCTCCTCCGGCATGAAAATTACTGAAGGGAAAAATGTTACTAAAATTTACAAACTATCACAGTAATGTTGTAGCAGCAAAACAAGCTTGGATGCATGTACAAGAGGTAAATTAATAGAAAATCTAGATATAGTATGATTGCTTAAAGTGTAACTTTAATATATCTGTTATTTGAGGGAAACGAGAAAAGGCTGAAACCATGAAAATAGAATTTAAAGTGTATGGAAAGTTTATTTATTTATTTTAGTTTTGAGTAGAATGTGAACCCTTCTATCCACATTTTAACCACTTGCCGACTGTATAGTGTACAAGCACTCTCCATGAGATCATGCACTTCCGGGTCGGGGGTGCTTATGCACACCTTTGACAACCTGCTCCAACTGTGATTGGACACAACAGAAGCCAATCAGCGGGTCTGGCGGATGTGATGTCTGCCAGGACCCCCCGATCGTTTGTGACACAGGCAGAATGGCGGTCCGACTATGTAAACAATGCAGCTCGCCGTTCTGTAAAAAGGGAAGGTTGTGATCCTGTGTTCCTACAAAGCAGGAATACGGATCTCTGCCTTCCCATAGTACAAGCACCTCACACAGTGTACACAAGCACACGTTAGGCACAAGTTGACCTTTTGATTGCCCCTGATGTTAACTCCTTCCCAACCAGTGTCATTACAGTGGGGGCTCATGTTTTTTTTGGGGGGGGCAGCGGCGATCAACCAACCTCCCTGCCAGCAGACTCATCCAGTAACACCCCCCGTGCGTGGCCCCAGCGGCCACACACAGCCACACCAACCCTCACTTGGTCAGCGGACTGATCCAGGAGGACCCCCGCCCGCTGACTGCCCGACACTTAGCGGGTGAATGGCGGCAAGATGTGTCCCAGGAGCGTCTGTTTCTTCTCATAGAGATGCTGTGCGTCTATTCTCTCCTCCTTGCAAGGCTTCCAATGGGATAGCCTGTACTGTCAACCAAGTTCAGATTCGTTTACATTCAGTACTATTGTAACTTCCAAAAACCCAATTTTTGGGGAAATTTCAATTTGGAGCAAAATGCACATGTCTAGAGAAAGCCCATCTGATCAAAGAGGTCGTCAACAGCCTCTAAGGCCTCGTACACACGATCAAATCTGTCTGCTGGAAACGGTCTGCTAGACCGTTTCAGCAGACAGATTTGATCGTGTGTACAGGCAAACAGATGGATTTGGCCACCCGACAGATTTCAAAGCATGCTTTGAAATCTGTCGGCTGGGAACCCGTCCGCCCGACATGTCTGCTAGTTAGTATGCTAACCAGCAGACATGTCTTCTCGCACACGCGCCGAATGATTTTGACGCATGCGCGGAAGTGTTTTACTTCCTGGTGCGGTGACGTGGCGACGTCAACGTCACCGCCACGTCACCAACACGTCAGCGCGCTGTCTGCTGGCGGGGATTTTGGTTTGCTCGTGTGTACACGCGAGCAAACCAAAATGCCAGCAGACAGATCTGTTCAAATCGGTCGGTCCGACCGATTTGAACAGACAGATTTAATCGGCCTAAGGGTTACTGCAGTATACAGATAAATGGATGTGTGTGCATGAATATTTTGTTTACATTATTAGGGTGTGCTTTATAAAGTGGGATACACACTATAAAAAAAATAAGGAAAAACTTTTGTCCGATTTCTCACAATGTTTCACAGCAAATCGGAACCGATGAAAGAAAATTAGTACGAAAATTCTTACGAAAATTTTCGTACAACAAAGGTTTTTTTGTTGTTTATTATTTATGATCATGCACAGTTTTTCTTTTCTGATTTTTCTTATTTGAAAATTGTATCAAAACGGTACAAAAATAGTTTGTTCTCGTACGAGAAAAGTTTTGGAGTTTGTCCCTTTAGGAAATTTCGTATGAAAATTTAGAATCAGCTGTCAAAAGTTGTGTACACACTACACAAAAATCTTACGGAAATTCTTTGAATGAATGTGTGTATGAGCCTTTAGGGTTCAATTAGAGTGATAGGTGGAGTTGGAAACATCTGGAATGAATCAGACGGTCTTGATTAGACATGTGCACTGCCGAAAAAAAATCATTTTTTTTCTTCGTTTTTTGGGTCATTCGTTAGTATCGATATTCGGAAATACCAAAATTAGAAAATACAAAAATAAAAAAGAGACCCAAAAGAACGAAAATCTGAAAGTTTGAAAGAACAAAAATCCAAAAATTCAAAATAATAGCTAACTAACTAATAACAACTATTAAATTATAGGTATTGGAATTTCCCTTTGTGAACGTAACAAATACAAATTCATCAGAGGTTACAAATTATCCGAAATAACAAATGCCGCATCTAAACAAATAGAACGGAATGAATTTATAATAAATAAATAATACTAATAACAAGCTTGTATTATTATTATTATTTATTATTATTAATTAGTTACGTTCCATTCATTTAGATGCAGCATTCGTTATTTTGGATAATTCGTAACATCGGAAATTCGTATTTGTTACGTTCCCTAAATGCCAAATTTGAAATGAAATTCCAATACCTATAATTTAATAGTTAGTAATAGTTAAGTTATTATTAGTAAGTTATTATTTTAGATTTTAGAATTTTCAGATATTCGTTCTTTTTTTCTTTTGAATATTGAATATTCGTTCTTATTTTTTCATTTTAACATTTCCGAATTCCTGGCGAATATTCAGATATTCGAATTTACGAAATTTTCGGACTTTTGTGAATTCGAATGAACAAATTAGCTGAAATTCGTTAAAAAAACTAATTAGGAATGAAACAAATTGCACATGTCTAGTCTTGATCAGGAGTTCTTATAATGCCACACTGGACTCTATAACCACTTAAGGACCCCCGCACGCACATTTACGGCCACAACATGGCTCGTACAGGCACAAGGGCGTAAATTTACGTCCTCGCCTTCGTGCGGTTCGGGGGTCCCATCGGGACCCCCTCCGCGGCGTGCGGCGGTCCCCCTGGCTCTGGGAGCGATCGCCGACGAGCGGGCGGATGTCCGTGTTTTCCGCCCCCCCCCCCCCCGCGATCGCTCCCAGCCAATGGGAGCGCTCCCCCTTCGTTTCAGTTCCTCCTCCTGTGTTTACACAGGAAGGAGGAAATTATGTCACCTCTCATCGCAGCGGTGTTTCCCACCGCTGCTGATGAGAGAAGGCATCCACAGTAAGTGTGCACCAACACAACACTGACACACACACACATAGGCACATTAACCCCTTGTGATCACCCCCCCACCCCCCTGTCACAGTGTCACTGAATGCAGTGATCTAATCACTGCATTTAGTGTCAGTGTGACAGGCAGTGTAAAAGTCAGTTAGTGTTAGGTCCAGGATAGCCCCCCCACCCCCCTAATAAAGTTTTAACCCCCTGATCACTGCCCTAGTTAACCCTTTCACTCCCTATTGCCAGCATCACTAAGCGATAATTTTTCTGATCGCTGTATTAGTGTCGCTGTTTCCGCTAGGTAGCTATTTTTTTTTATTGGGATTTTTTTTTTTACTAAAGACATGTGGCTGAATTAATTTTGGCCTAAATGTTTTACTAAAATTTAGTTTATTTGATTTTTTTTATAACAAAAAGTAAAAGAATAGTGATTTTTTTCAAAATTGTTGCTCTATTTTAGTTTATAGCGCAAAAAATAAAAATCGCAGAGGCGATCAAATACCACCGAAAGAAAGCTCTATTTGTGGGAAGAAAAGGACGCAAATTTTGTTTGGGAGCCACGTCGCACGACCGCGCAATTGTCTGTTAAAGCGACGCAGCGCCGAATTGTAAAAACACCTTGGGTCATTTAGCAGCGTATGTGTCCGGGTCTTAAGTGGATAAAGTATGGCGATCTGGGTGGTCAGTCCATCCCAGTTTAAAAAAAAACACCTTGGGGTGGCATGCAGTGCCCTATATATGGTATATTACTGTGCTAATTATATAGGTATGACTGTAGTAGACCTTTTATTGGTATTTATAGGGCTACAGAACAGCTCCTTAAATCTCCTGATCAGCTAAACATTACTAATAATGCTTCATAACTACCCAAGCTGTGAGCCTGGTATATGAAATATCAGCCATAAATCAGAAGCACACATTTTTGTTTATTCAGAACAAAGTCATTTTCCCACCATCCAACCTGTATGAATTATATGCAGCTTTTGGCTATTATCATCATGGTACGGCTTTCATTTATATTTTCAAGGACTTCACTTTCACTTGTTTTATAGAAAATGTAGGAAAACAAATGTTTTGTGCTTTCACACTCTAAACAGCCTTAACAGGGAAAAAGACAAAGAAAAACAGCATGAAAAATAGTTATTTATAGCTAAAGATGGGTAAAATGAAACTCTAATTCCCATATTAGAATACAATAAAGAGAATGTAAAACAAAAGTGTGATATAACATTGCAGGTTCTGGTGAAAGGTAATCTGGAAAGTCTGGCTTTTTCCAGAAGGCCTGATATGATTTTCCATTGGGTGTTAAACCTGAAGTTTAGGCAGATATAAAACACCCAAATGAATATAACTGGTTGAGTTTCAATCTAGAGGATATAGAAAAGAAGATCTACTTACCCACTTCTAGAGCAGTCACTGCAACATCTACTCCCCCCATGTTCTAAGATCCTGATGTCATCAAGAGCAATGCAGGGTTCATTTTTAAAGTGGTTCTAAAACAGGGGTCTCCAAAACATTCTGAACAAAGGGCTGGTTTATTGTCCTTCAGACTCATGAAGGGCCGGACTTTGACCAGCAGGAATGGAAATTTTCCTGGCATCAGTTCGAATAAACCTCTTTGGTATCATTGGGAGGAATAATACCCCATCATTGGGGGAAATAATGCTCCATTATTTTTTTTTATTTTTTTTGAAAATTATTTTTATTGCAAGTTTTATAAACAGACAAAACGCATACAACTTAAGTGCCTACAGTACTCCTGAACAACAACGGTGCTACATCACAATTCTGCAAACACGGGTATGATGGATAAAGATACATCAATTGTACGGTACACAACATCATGCCTAGAACATGCTCTTGGAAAACGTCAGAGTGGGCTTCAAAAAACAAAAATGAAAAATAAAAGGTTCATCAGCCAGCCGTTTCAGGTCCAGCCAACCATATACACCAGACTTTATAATGCTCCATTATTTTTATCATAGGGGGGGAATAGTGCTCCATCATTGGGAGGAATAGTGCTCCATCATGGGGGGGGGGGATAGTGCTCCATCATTGGTATCATTGGGAGGAATAGTGCATCGTCATTGATATCATTGGGAGGAATTGTGCCCCATCTTTGGTATCATTGGGAGGATTTTTCCCCATCTTTGGTATCATTGGGAGGAACAGTGCCCCATCATTGGGAGGAATAGTGCTGCATCATTGGGAGTAATAGTGCCCCATCATTGGGAGGAATAGTGCTGCATCATTGGGAGGAATAGTGCTCCATCATTGGTATCATTGGGAGGAATCGTGCTCCATCATTGGGAGGAATTGTGCTCCATCATTGGCATCACTGGGAGGAATAGTGCTCCGTCATTGGTATCATTGGGAGAAATAGTGCCCCATCATTGGTATCATTGGGAGAAATAGAGCCCCACCATTGGGAGGAATAGTGGTCCTTTATTGCTATCATATTGAGAAATAGTACCCCATCATTGGTATCATTGGGAGGAATAGTGCCCCTGCAGCAGTGCGTCCTGCCCTTCCAGTTAGGCCCTGTACACATGAGGAGACATGTCCCGCGGACAGAGAACACGGTGACGTAGAAGTCACCGACGTCCTCAAACCAGGAAGTAAAATGCTTCCACGCATGCATCGAATCAATTCGACGCATGCGCAGGATTTTGGTCCACTGGTTAGACGTACTAACCAGCGGACATGTCCGACGGACAGGTTTCCAGCGGACAAGTTTCTAAGCATGCTTAGATTTTTTTGTCCGCTGGAAACCTGTCCGCTAGGCCGTACACACGATCGGACATGTCCGCGGAAACTGGTCTGCGGACCAGTTTCAGCGGACATGTCTCCTCGTGTGTACGCGGCCTTAGTGTGTGCAGAGCTGTGTAAATTCAGAATTGAATTGACAGAAATACAAATCTATTGACCGGTAAAACACCTCCCATATGGGTATTCCATCTGTGAATTTAGTTGTTTGCCTGGAGTCAAGATTTAATTCCAATTTATTATAATAAAACAAGTAGGCTTTAGCTATACATGTGTACGGCGGAAAAATGTGTTCATCTTGTTTCATTCAGTTTCTTTTTTTTTTCTGTTTTTCGGGTCATTCATTATGATCACAATTTGTAAATTTACAAACTCGTAAATTCGAAAATTTGTAAATTCAAAATTCAGAAATTCAAAAAAATGTGTCAATTCGCAAATACAAAAAAACGAAAATTCAAAAGTCTGAAACTTACTAACTATTATAGGTATTGGAATTTCTTAGTGTTAGTGAACACAACGAATATGAATTTATCCAAAGTTACAAATTATTGGAAATAACGAATGCCGCAGCTAAACAAACGAAATGGTACAAACTAATAATAATAATACGCAAGATTTGTAGAAAAAAACTAGGATGGCCGCACTCCAAAAACAATGTTGTTCCTTTTTAATAAAACTGGTCACAAAACAAACATGCCACAGCAAAAAATCAGATAAAAAACTGACGCGTTTCACACTATCATACAGTGCTTATTCATTAATAATAAAAAAAAACGTTATATTATTATTATTATTTATTATTTATTCGTCCGTTCCATTTGTTTAGCTGCGGCATTTGTTATTTTGGATAATTCATAACTTTGGATGAATTCAGACGAATTTGAAACGACATTCCAATACCTATAATTGAATAGTTAGTAATAATGAGTGAAAAGTGTAGCGCTAGTACAGGAATCCCCTACAGGGTGTCCCCATGTGATATAAGAAGTAGGTAATTCAGACCATACTAATCAGAGGAAACTTAGAAGTGAAAAAATTCACTTTCAAAAATAATATATTAACCTTTGGGTGGCCTCTATGTATGTCCTTAAGACTCGTGAGTATTCAAACCCATTAATCAGGACAGGTAATAGGAAGGCAACCACTATAGGTAAGTGACAAAGTCAGTGATCAGTGACTTGATATAAGTAAGTGACAGAATCTTACAAATACAGTAGTGAGCAAATAATAGCACAAAAAACAAATCATGTAACTTGTGACAAAACCATGCGATATGAGAGTATCTAATGGCACAAAGTCCACTGTGGATATTTCGGGGTCACCGGACCTGTGAGAATTTCAGTCCCAACATTTAATAGGAGTGACACACATGTCTTCCTTTAGGGTCAACTTGAATGCAGTACAGTATATGGTTCAGGAAGTAGTCTTCACACTTTACACAAATACAAGTAGATGGGTACCCTTACCGGATAAGATGGACCCTCACCTCACCATATGGCGGGGGGTCTTACGAGCTTTCATAGACCGATGGTCTAGTCCGGATAACACCAGGATTGTAGTCCTAGGTATGGGCGATTCCCAGGGTGCGTCTGTGTCCACAGGTTAGAAATTCACACTTGGATAGTGCACAGCAGTAGCTCTCAATCGCAAAAAAAGACGGAATAAAAAAGAAAAAAAGCTCCTCATAGCGTAAAAATGTAAAGTTTTAATTAAAAACAATCCAAAATGTCGCACACAATGTGATAGGAACCATAAAAAAGGGAATAAAAAACCACACGTGTAAAGAATTATAACAAGTAAAAATGAAGGAAACAGCAGCAATTCTCCCCCTTGATGGAAGGACAAGAGTGTTTCAAAAAATGCAGTAGAGATTGACATAGAGTCAGCAACCCGACCGGTTTCGTCTGAAAGAGACTTCAACTGGTGTGTCTAGTTGAAGTCTCTTTCAGACGAAACCGGTCGGGTTGCTGACTCTATGTCAATCTCTAATCACCCGCACAGTGTTCTGGGGACCAGTGAGGACACGCCGCGCTGCTCGCGCATGCGCAGTAGGGAACCCGGGAAGTGAAGCTGCTTCAGATGTGGGGCCATAGAAAATGGAATGGTTCAGTTAGGGTGGAGCTACAATACATTCCACTGATTGGTGGACACGCTAGGCATTTTTCTAAACCCTGTATGACCCCCGACGGTCCGACTTGTAGTGGAAATGCTCACCAGAATAGACCGGACCATTCTAAGCGTTCCAAACTGTACCGACCCAAACCGTTCCGCTCAGTGGAAACGAGGCATATGTGTCCCAGGGGGTCACACCAGCGCCTGAGCCCCAGGCCTGAGGTCACGCCCGCCTCTGACAAGGGGGCACCTTTAAGGGCCACAACAGCCTCCTCAGCACTCCTTCTCTAACTTCCACCCAACTGCCCATGATGGCATGACTCAACAGTATTTAAGAGGTGCCCATCCCCTGCCAGCCCACTTTGCTGGGGATTGGCTGGAGTCCTCATCAATACTCAGCGCCTCTTAAACTCCACCCTCTACCTCTGGAAGCTTCTCCAAGCTTCCAAAGAGCAGGGGGAGTTGCCAGAGGATCTGCTTGATGAGTCATCCAGCCTCCCCAAGTCACTCAGCCCTGACCCAGATTCCACTCTAGCTTGCCTGCCAGCCAAGCCAAATGTATCTACCCTAACAACTATATACCCTAGCACACTAGCTAGAGGGTGCTACACAGAACTTAGGAGAGACCCAAAAATGCTGAAACGTTAGTCAAGATCAATTACTGATTACAGCCGAGCCTTTACATTTAAATAGATCCTACTGCTTAGGGCAGGGTGGCTACACTGTGTATTGTCATCACTAATGCCCACAATAACTGTTACCTAGTTTGGGACTGAAATTTGCTGCTTGATATATCAAAAAATGGCCAGATGTAGAGTCAATTTATAAAAAGCCAGTCACACTGATAAAGGTTAGGAAGGTTAGGAATTGCTACAAATAAAAAATAACATTGCTTTCTTTGCTTCCCCTTTAAATGTCTCTGGAATTTTATATAAAAAAAAACAATTTGTCATATTGCAGCAAGTTACTTCTTAATTGTAATATCTTTTTGAAGCCCATTATTGCTTAATATCCTGTTGATATACAGTCCTCTGCGCTGCTCCTTGTGTGATGGTTTACTTCTGAAGGCAGAAAAAAGCTTAGAGAAAGAGCATTAGCGGCCTTTAATCAGCATGCTTGTCACTGCGGAGATGCATGCATCGCTAAATAGCTGGTTTGATGATTCGTGTGATGTATTACTGCCTGCTGTTAACTATTTTGGCTGGCTTTTTTTTTGGAGTGGAATTATTTTCTTCTGATATTTTCCTTTATTGTAACCTTTATGTCTTAAGTCTATTATGCAAAGGATGAAAAGACAAACAGATAAATCTATTGTTATGATAATCATTGCGATAAGCTTCTTAGAATCCATACACTTGGGTAATCCTTGGGTATGTCCACCTGTGTTTGAGCGGCGATGTGCTTTACAGCCGGTGTATGTCAAGAGGTCCTGGTTTGGGGTAATGTAACACAGGCTGAAAGGGTTGGCAAAAATATGTTTTCATTTGATGATCAAAAGTTTAAAAAAATTGGTAATACAAAGATATGTGGTCATGAGAGGTATGTCATTGAAATCCAGAAGCTTCCATTCTTTACGGTGAATTTTCAGTACCACTTTGACAACCTCTGGATGTGCTTGTAGTTCTATAGTATGTACTTGAAGTGTCGGCTACTGCATACAATACCAACCTGTCTTGTAAATGACGTCTGTAACAGCCTGAGGCAATGTTGAACAATGAATAAATTAGTAGCAGATTATAAATATGGTTCAGGCTATACAGTAGGAAACGCTCAGTGTTGACAATTCAAACGGCCATAACTCTTCATTAATCTACTCCTCCCACAGGGGATAGGAAGTACTCATAAGAATATAGAAGGATCCATCATCGTGCAAATTGAAGAACTCCTTGAAAAAGTCATGTGGCGGTGACAAAACGCATTGGGGTGGAGCCATTGACAATTCAAACAGCCATAACTCTTCATTAATCTACTCCTCCCCCAGGGGATACGAAGTACTCAAAAGAATATAGAAGGATCCATTATCGTGGAAATTTAAGAACTCCTTTAAAAAGTCATGTGGCGGTGACAAAACGCATTGGGGTGGAGCCATTGACAATTCAAACAGCCATAACTCTTCATTAATCTACTCCTCCAATAAGGGATAGGAAGTACTCAAAAGAATATAGAAGGATCCATCATCGTGCAAATTGAAGAACTCCTTGAAAAAGTCATGTGGCGGTGACAAAATGCATTGGGGTGGAGCCATTGACAATTCAAACGGCCATAACTCTTCATTAATCTATTCCTCCCACAGGGAATAAGAAGTATTCAAAAGAATACAAAAGTCATGTGGCGATGACAAAACGCATTGTGGCGGAGCCATCGACGTAATCACAAGGTTGGAGTCAGTTAAAACTGGGAGTGAGATCAATGGTGAATGATCCTTAAAGAGGTTGCAAAAGTATGATTTTTTCCCCATAATAGCTTCCTTTACCTCATCCTTCCATTTTGCTTTTAAATGTCCTTATTTCTTCTGAGAAACCCTCACTTCCTGTTCTTCTGTCTGTAACTACACACAGTAATGCAAGGCTTTCTCCTGGTGTGGAGTGTCATGCTCGCCCCCTCCCTTGGACTACAGGAGAGTCAAAAAATTCATTTTTTCTCAAAAATTGCATTTGAAAAAATGTGTTGCAAACATTGTGTGAAATAAGAAATTGCAAAAGCCATTCATTTTTTCTCAGAGGCCTCTGCTTTAAAAAAAATGGCCCAGATTCATAAAGCAATTACGCCTGTCTAACTGGTGTTAGACAGGAGTAATTTCAAATTTCGCGCGCCGTATCACTAGTTTGAATCCTCAAACCATGATACGGCGGCTTCGGGCTTCGACCTGAGAGGCTTACGTCTTCGTAAGCCTTCGGATCTACGCTGTGATATTTTTGCGGCCGCTGGGAGGAGTTCGCGTCGTTTTCATGCGTCGGGATATGCAAATGTGTTTTTACGGCGATCCACGAAGATACGAGCGGTCTTCGCAATCGCTTACGTCTGTTTTTTTTTTACGTACTGTTAGACCAGCTTTTTGCTGGTCTAACGGTGCGTAGCCCATGTTAAGTATGGCCGTCGTTCCCGCGTCTAATTTAAATTTTTTTTTTTTTTTTTGCGTAACTCGTTCGGGAATAGAAATGTCCGTAAACGACGCTACTCAAACAACGAATGACGTAACGACGTGATTTCGCGCAATGCACGGCGGGAAATTTGCGAACGGAGCATGCGCAGTTCGATCGCCGCGGGAACGCGCCTATTTTAAATGCTTCACGCCCCCTACTCGCGTAGATGGATTGCGACGGGAGAAATACACTACGCCGCCGTCGTTTACTGGACAAAATCTACCTGGATTCCACGTAGAGCCAGGTAAAAAATCAGCGGCGTAGTGTATTTCTGATACGCTACGATAATCTAATTCTCTCTGAATCTGGGCCAATATATATAATGTTTGGGCGTTCTAAGTAATTTTCTAGCAAAAAATAAATAAATAAATATTGTTATATGTAAACAAAAAGTGCCATAAAAAGCCTAATACCGCATACACACGACCATTTTAAATGGTCTAGAAAAAAGCGTTTTTTTCAACCCGATTATTGTTAAACTGGCCTTGCCTTCACACGATTGTGAAAAAAAATGCTCTAGCAAAGCGCGGTGACGTACAACAAGTACAACGGCACTATAAAGGGGAAGTTCCGTTCAGATGGCACCCCCCCTTGGGGCTGCTTTTGCTGATTTCGTGTTAGGTAAAAGTTTGGTGAGAGACGATTCGCGCTTTTCAGTCTGTTACAGCGTGATGAATGTGCTATCTCCATTACGAACGCTAGTTTTACCAGAACGAGCGCTCCCGTCTCATACCTTGCTTCTGAGCATGCACGTTTTTTTCACGTCGTTAAAGCCCACACACGACCATTTTTTACAACGTTAAAAACGTCAAGGTTAAAAACGCCGTGAAAAATTAGAGCATGTTCTAAATTTTTAATGCCCATTATTTAGGTTTGTGAAAAATGATCGTTTTTAATGACATAAAAAGAAACTTAATTTTTTACAACCTGAAACACGGTCGAGTGTACGCGGCATAACTGTTGCAAAATAAAATAGAGCTTTGATTTAATTTTCAAAAAACTTTGCTATGTGTTGTGCTAAAAGATAAATTATAGTGCCATAATAAACAGGGCAAACCACACAATACAATTAACTTTTTGAATGAATGAATGAATGGAAACTTATATAGCGCGGCACATGCAAACTAAATCGCCTCTGGGCGCTTGTTGTTCCTGTCTTCTTTGATATCAAAAGAGATGAGTCTTGATCTTTCTCCTGAATGCCAAGTGATCCTCCTCCAACCGAATGCTAGTTGGTAAAGCGTTCCATAGTCTGGGACCTTGGACAGCGAATCTTCTTTCTCCTTTGGACTTGTAGTGGGCTTTCGGAATCTGGAGCAGGTTTTGATTGGTGGATCGCAAAACGCGATTGGGATTGTGGGCTTTTATTTTTTCGCATAGATATTGGGGAGCATTCCCATTAATACATCTATGCGTAAGACAGAGTGCTTTAAAAGCAATTCTGTCTTTTACTGGTAACCAATGAAGGGTTCTCAGTGAAGGTGAGATTGATTCCCAAGGTTTTTTCCCAGTCACAAGTCTGGCGGCCGTATTCTGAACGACTTGCAGGCGAGCGATTTGGTACTTGGGGAGTCCGAGGTAAAGGGCATTTGCATAGTCCAGTCTGGAGTTAACAAGTGCTCCCACCACGACCGCTAAGTCTTCTTTGGGGATGAAAGGAGTAAGTCTGCGTAGTAGGTGCAGCAGATGGTGAGATCCGCTGACTACTGCCCCTATTTGTGCGTCCATTGTCATATAGGAGTCAAAGATGACCCCTAGACTTTTGACTTTGGCGCTAGGGGTGATGATTTTGCCCAGAATGGGCGGGGGGGTCCATGCTGTTGCAGGTTGATTCCTATGCTTGGCGTGAAACAGGAGAAGTTCTGTTTTCGCTCCGTTGAGTTTAAGATAACTCTTTGTCATCCAGTCCTCTATCAAAGAGAGGCATGTCTCTAGATTGAGGTGGTGATTCTTTTTGTTGCCAATGCGGAAATACAGTTGCGTGTCGTCTGCATATGAGTGGTAAAGCAGTTTTTGGCTGCTAATGATCTCAAAAAGAGGGCGAAGATAGATGTTAAACAGCACCGGTGACAGAGGCGATCCTTGAGGGACTCCGCACGACACTGTGCGTTTCTCAGATGTAAAGGGTCCTAGCTTCACTGTTTGCGATCGGTTTTCCAGAAAAGAGGAGAACCAAGATAGGTCGCCTTCTGCGACTCTGGCTACTTCAGCTAGCCGTGTCAATAAAAGTTTGTGGTCTACAGTGTCGAAAGCTGCACTTTGGTCCAACAGAACTAGAAGACAAGATTCTCCTTCGTCTGCGGCCTCGAGAGCATCGTCCCATATTTTGAGCAGCGCGGTTTCAGTCCCGTGTCCGGGACGGAAACCCGATTGAAATGGGTCAAGTAGCTTGTGGGTGTCCAGATGCTGTTGCAGCTGTTGTACCACTACATTTTCCATTACCTTTGAGAGTACATTGAGGCCTGTTATGGGACGGCGGTGGAGTGGGTCCTTGGGGTCAAGGGAGGGTTTCTTCAGGATGGGTTGGATAATGCCTTCTTTCAACTGTGAGGGCACTGTGCCTTCCTTGAAAGACTGGTTGATAAGCTGCGTGATGGGAGGAGCCAGGATGTCGGCACATTCCTTCAGCAGTTTTGTGGGGATAATATCATTTGGCGCTGTGCCATTACGCAAAGTACCAATGATATTCTTAGTGGCCTCAATGGAGATGGGTTTCAGGGTGAACTTACCTGATAGAGGTGAATTACTATGGGTGTTGTGTGAGAAACCGCGGGGGGGACTGAGGGGGGAATTGTTTTGCTGAATGCTTTTACGGATTGCCTCGATTTTATTAATGAAGTAATCCGATAATTCATTACAAAATTCTTGTGTGTCTGAATTTGGGGCTTCAAGACATCCTGGTTTCATGGTCTGAGTGACCATCTTGAAGAGTTTGCGTGGTCGGTTTAGGGCGCTATTGATAGCCTCAGAAAAATAATTTTTCTTGGCTTGGAAAATTTCTTTGTGATATTTTCTTGTTGTTGCTTTGTAGATGGAGAGGTTTACCTCTGAAGAACTTCTTTTCCAGGCGGCTTCCGCCCTTCTGCGTTCTTGCTTCAGTAACGACAGCTGGTTGTTAAACCAGCTGCAGTTGTTTTTCCAGATGCAGGTTTTACGTTTCGGCGCCACCAAGTCGGCCGTTTGATGCGGCTGAATTGTATTTATTTTTTTCCTTAATGTGGTTTTGAAGAGTTCCGAGTGAAGCTTCTTCTGACATCTAGTCCAGTGTGTTGTCACTGGTCAAGATGTTTTTGTAGCGGGAGGGATTATGGAAATAATGAATTTAATTGCATGGTGGTCTGTCCATGGCTAAGGTTCATTTTCCAAAAATTTTATTTCCAGATCTTGTCTGAAAATAAGATCGAGTGTATGACCTGAGGCATGTGTGGGCCCACATACTAGTTGCTGTAACCCTAAACCTTCCAGGTGGTCAATACAGGCGTCGGCAACGGGATCCTGTGAGGAGTTGGCCCAGAGGTTGAAATCCCCGAGCAGCAAAAGATGTTTGCTGTTGAGGGTGTAAGTGGAGAATAAGTCCGTCAATGATGGTAGCAGCTGCGATTTTGGGCCAGGTGGCCTATAGCAGAGCAGAATGTGGACCGTCTCCTTTGAATTTGTTTGCAATTGCAGAGTAAGGGTTTCCATGAATGGAAGAGGGTTTTGAAGGACTGGTTTTGTGATCGCAAGGTGCGTCTTGTGGATCACCGCCAGCCCTCCTCCTCTTTGCCCTATTCTGTTTTCCGTTATAATACGGTAGTTCTCTGGCACCAGTTCTCCTAGAATGGTGTTACAGTCGGCTGTAAGCCAGCTCTCTGTAATAAAGAGGCAGTCTAGATCGCTTTGTAGAATAAAGTCACGGATTTTCAGTCGGTGTTTTACTGCCGATCTTGCGTTAATCAAAGCACATGATATGTGCTTGGACTGGGTTAGATGGCCGAAATATCTGATAGTCGATCGCTGATCGATTCTCAGTAATCGCTCACTTCTTACGTTTTTTTTTGGTGGTGGCTGGTAGTATTGCGGCGAATTGCCTCAGACTCCAAATGGTTTTGGCAGAATATTGCCGATATGCCATGATCGCCAGACACCGGGGGTGGGGGGGGGGAGATTTTCAGGGGCGGTGGTGAGAGGAATAGGTTAATTCCTCTCACTAAGGCTTGGTCCAGAGGAAGGCAAAAAAAAAAACCTGACCGTGCTGGGCCAATAAGCTCCGGTAGGGGTAAAAAAAATCCTTCCTGACCCCGTAAGAGGCGATCGGGTGACCCCTGGATCAAGCTTCTGTTGATGTTATTTTTATATATACAGTATAATAATATTGCATATGTTGAATGTATCCCTTTTAGATAAAAAAAAAATATGTACTTTTTCTATTCTTTGCTGTTTTAAAAAATAAATAAATAAATCATAGAAAATTAACCCTTAAAAGGTGATAGTATCAAAATACAAATAACACTTCTATAACTAAAGGAATAACAAAGGTCATAGGCCAATAGCTTTAAAAAATGTAAAAATGCATTTAAATTTTGAACATTATAAAAATAGTGTACATTTACATTTATTGTTGTTTTTGCCAATGTGTTAAGTTAATTTGTGATTATTCTGAGTCTGAAGCCTACAACAGCATCCTTAAACCAAGTAACAGATGGTTCCCACCAAGCCTGCTTTCACATCTTGCCATATAAAAATCATTACCTGAAGGCAGACGCGACTCTCTGCTGTCTATTTTGTTAACTGACTTAACATCCTGTTGCTTCTACAATACCATTACTCTCTATCATCAAGCTTGATATACTCCCTTCTGCACTGCCTACCACCAGTGGTTTGTTCCTTTACTTTCACCTTTCCTGCCTTTTTTGCTTATTTTATTTTTTAGTAGTAATGTGTTGTACTATATTAGCCTTTTGCATTTTTATTATAATTTTTTTTTCTACTTGTTATGGCGGCGGTCTGCGTTTTTTATCGTGACTGTGACATTATGGCGCACACATGCAAAAATAACATTTATCCTGCAAAGCTAGTAAAAAACACCTGAACATATTCAAAAATATGGGGGTTTGGTCACACTATATGGTCATATAGTGCTAAGCCCACTTACCGTGACAAAGTATGCCGAATTAGTGGATAATAACATGTTAATAGAATGAAAGAAGCTAGTGTCTCAACCTTGGGAGATAAACTCCTCTATGTGGGAGAACTGATGGCCACTAATGTGAGGTAATGAAGAGGGGGAGGGGTAAATATACGTTACTCTGCCCAGCCATCCCATTCTGCTGACGTATATGTGCAGGAGCCGGTCGTTAACCGGTTAAAGGAGATATTTAGTCATTTTTAAAAATAAAATAAAAGACAGCAGCTGCAAATACTGTATCCAGTATGAGTCCAGAGTGAAGATGCCAAACTGTGCCCACTTGAGGAGAATGGGCAATACTGTATGTGTCAGCAAAATCCCACCCCCCCCCCCCCCCCCCAAAAAAAAGTATATATATATATATATACACACACACATTATCATATATTCCCTTTACAAGCCAAAATTCTCCTGGAAAAAAAATCCCACTCTTCCCAGTACAAGTCCTACTGAAATCCTCCCTTCCAGCACAAATCTTTAACCCCAATCCCTCCTTTCAGCTCAGATCTTCTCCCTCCTAAAATCTCCCCTCCTGGCACAAATTCCCCCCATCCTTAAAGGGGAGTTCCAGCCAAAAACTGTGTTTATTAAAAGTCAGCAGCTACAAAAAGTGTAGCTGCTGGCTTTTAATAAACACTCACTTACCTGCTCTTGCGTTCCAGCGACGGGCCGACCGGGGCTCCGCTCCTCTCCCCCCCTCCCCGGCCGGCGTCCTCATCGCAACTGTGGGCACCCGGACCTGACAGCCTTCGGCTTCACGGCCGGGCACCCACTGCACATGCGCGAGCAGGACTGCGCATGAGCGAGCGGCGCGGCCCGCCGCTGATTGGACAGGCGATCGCATGGGACCTGTCAGTGTCCCATGCGATCGCCTACAGGGAGGGGCTGCTGTAGGCGATTAGGAAGTCCCACTCCTCCTGAAGCCCCCACTCCCCCCCCCAAAAAAATTACATGCCAAATGTGGCATGTAAGGGGGTGAGGAGTGGAATGAGCGGAAGTTCAAAATTTGGGTGGAACTCCGCTTTAAATCAACCATCCGGGACAAATGACGTCATTGTTAAATGTTACTGGAGCCGCGCCAAGCTGATCAAGAATGTACATAGACGCTATCAAGCTGACCAAGAATTTCCATGGACGCCAATGTTAAATACTACGGGAGCCGTGCAATGCCAAGCTGACCAATATCTCCCTGGAGCCAATGCAAAACCGCAAATGACGTACACGGTCGCGGCAGCTAAAAGAGGAAGTGAAATTATATACAGACTTAAATCAAACAGAAAAATAAATAATAAATTGCTAATTAATTTTAAGGATGCACATTGTCGCCGTATGGTGAGGAGTTAAACATTTGGGTGGAATTGCACTTTATGGCCCAGATTCACAGAGAGTGGGCGCACAATACGCCCCCGTACCGCAAACACCATAAGCCACGCCGGCGCAGCGCGGCGAGGCATGCACTGTATTCAGAAAGCTATTGCTCCCAACGATGCGTTGGCGTGGTGTATATTTCGAAGGCGCAGGCCGGCGTAGGTGGAAGTGGGCGTGACCCCATGCAAATGATGGTCTGAGCATGGTGCAGTGTTTTACGCCCGGCGTATCATGAACTGCGCATGCGCCGTGACGTGGACGCATGAAACTGCACCCTTATGTGCATGCTCATAACTATGCCGGCACAACTGCCTAAGCTACGCCGGATCACTACGTACGCGGTGAACGTAACGTACGCCCAATACGCCGGCCTGTGTTCTCTGGGGCAGACCTTTGCATGTCTATTGCTGGGTTGCGCCTCATCTATGGGGAATAACTTACGCAAACATTGCATATCATGCGTCGGGCGCACGTACGTTCGTGAATCGCCGTATTTTCCTCATTTACATATTTGAATGCCTAATCAACCATATTTGCGCCCACGCTACGCTGGCGTAAGCAAGATACGTCGGAGTAGAATGGCCTGTTTTTGGACGTATGTTGGTTTGTGACTCTGGCGCACACATACGCCGGGCGCACATTTGCACTACATCGGCGTAAAGTGATTTATGCCGGTGTAAGTGCGTTGTGAATCCAGGCCTAAGTCTCTACTTCGTTCTCCTGGGGGTAATTTCAAAGTAATATTTGTATTTTTTGGGGTTTGCAAGGGGAGCTCATTTGCATATTCAGGGCAGATCTTTTGTTTAAAAAAATGCAGTACAATTTATTGGAAGTAGTTACAGCATGATCATACTATAGTATATTGCTGGATTCTATCTTAAAAAAATACAATAGTACTTGTAGAGGATATAATTTACCAGAACTGAAGGGGGAAATGTGAAATCTTTTCAGTCCATTTTCTTCAATTTGTATGCTCTTGTGTCTCTAAAACTTGATGTATTACTTTTTGATGTACTAAAGTGAAGGCATCGGCTCATTTGCATACGCTTGTTTTTGTCTCCGATACAGTGAAATATTTTTTGCACCTAATGGGACTTGTCACTAATTTATTATCATTAAAATGACATAGGGAGACGGGCAGATGGAGAATAAAACTTTTGACAACAATTACAAAGCTTAAGGACTTGATCAAAATGCGTGAGCGCAGGCAACAATTGTAGGCTTTGTATCCAACATCTCTCTGCCTCACCTCTTCCCGATGGATGATAAAAGCATTCATTCCCCTTTATGGTGGAAGTCTGCAATTTTATGAGTCAAGAGCTTAAAGTGCAATGTCCTCGTTTTTGCTTCCTTCCCCTCCCTCTCCTCACATTAGCAAAAATATAAAAATGTTTGAAAGTAAAAACTTTTCATTATCTTTTTTAAAACTTACTAAATTCTGGGCTTTACATCGATAGTTCGATACAGCGGATCCGCTGCATGAGTGTCGCTACATGAGCTACTATCCGGAAGGCATCGAATCGACCTGGTCGTTGGTGAGAGGGCAATCGCCCACCTTTTCAAATCCCTTCTCATGGTTTCACTGGGACACTTTGCACAGACATCTCTACCTTTGCTGAACCTACTTTGAACACTGTGCATAGACACCTTTAGCTTTCCTCATTTCAAGAAACCTATCACTTGCTACTACCCCTATTTGAATAAAAGTTAATGAGCTCCTACATGCCAGTGAAGACCATCAGATCTGCAACAGGGACATTACTCTCATTGCTGCTTAAAGGGGCCTTAAAGGAGTTGTAAAGGATTTTTTATTTTTTTTTTGCTGAAATGACTGTTCACAGGGTATAGAGACATAATAGTTATCTGATTCCTTTTAAAAATGATTAAAAATAGATAAAAATCAATCATTTAACCACTTAAGGACCCGACCAATATGCTGCCAAATGACCCAAGGGAGATTCGGCACTGCGTCGCTTTAACAGACAATTGCGCGGTCGTGCGATGTGGCTCCCAAACAAAATTTGCGTCCTTTTCTTCCCACAAATAGAGCTTTCTTTTGGTGGTATTTGATCGCCTCTGCGATTTTTATTTTTTGCGCTATATACAAATATAGAGCGACATTTTTGAAAAAAAATCAATATTTTTTACTTTTTGTTATAAGAAAAATCAATAAACTAAATTTTAGTCAAACATTTAGGCCAAAATGTATTTAGCCACATGTCTTTAGTAAAAAAAAAATAGCAATAAAAAAAAATTAGCTACCTAGCGGGAACAGCGACACTAATACAGCGATCAGAAAAATGATCGCTTAGTGATGCTGGCAATAGGGAGTGAAAGGGTTAACTAGGGCGGTGATCAAGGGGTTAAAACTTTATTAGGGGGGGGTACGGGGGCTACCCAGGACCTAACACTAACTGACTGTCACACTGCCTGTCACACTGACACTAAATACAGTAATCATACATGTATGATTACTGCATTTAGTGACACTGTGACAGGGGGGAGGGGGGGGCGATCGGGGGGTTAAATGTGCCTATGTGTAGTGTGTGTCAGTGTAGTGTTAGTGCAGACTTACTTGTGATGTGATCTCTCCTCAGCGGTGGTTGAAAAAAACACCGAGGGAGAGATCACATCGCTTCCTCCTTCCTGTGTTTACACAGGAGGATGAAGTGACAGGGCGGGGGGCGCGCGCATTGGCTGAGAGCAATCCGGAGGGGGCGGACAAAAACGAATAGCCGCCCCCTCATCCCGGATCGCTCGTACAGCCGCGCGGACCGCCGCATGTACCGGGGGGGGGTCCCAATCGGACCCCCGACCCACCTCAAGGCACCAACGTATATATACGTTGATGTGCCCGTCAGGTGCCATTGTGCCGACCTAAATGTACATGCGGCGGTCCTTAAATGGATAATGTACCTCTAGTTTCATTTTTGCATGTTTCCTGCTTCTCTACTGTACAGAGCCACAGAGCCAATACAGGGCAGTGATGGTTTGGAAAACAAAACTGATTGGTGCTGAGGAGTTTTAGACACACAGTAATCACACCTCCTTGATTAGTGACCACAGAGAGAAAGCTCACAGTACTGTGGTCATCGGGAAACAGACAACCAGGAAGTATGGAGATCAGAGAAAAATTACAGCAACTTGAGAGCAAAAACAAATACGTCAATCATCTACGCCTCTTCATAGGAACCCCTACTCCCCACGGGAGTGAGAACCCGGAAGCCGGGTGAAAAAGAACTATAAGACAGTATGTACAGCGGGAAAAAAAAATACTAGCCTACTGGACAGTACATGTTGGAAGTATGCTGGATGTAATGGTATATAATTGTTGTTTTAGGGTGAACCTCCGCTTTAATGTCTAAACTGCTGGCAACAAAAGTGAGTACACCCTTAGTGAATCATGGTAAGAAGAACAACACACAGAGAACCAGACAGGAAGAAGAAATCAAAGAGTACATTACTGGGATAGAAAGATACAACATCATAGAGTATACATATCATAGCATATCATTAAGCATTAGCGACATCTTGTGTCCTTTTTGTAAACTGCATCTAATATACAGTGATAGGCTAAGCTGTAGGTTTGTTGCATCTCCAACAACTTGACCCGCAGCTCGCCGCCCCTAACCCGCTGCCTGACCTGCAGCTTGCCACCCATCACCCATTGCCTGACCTGCAGCTTGCCGCCCCTCACCCGCTGCTTAACTCACAGCTCGCCGCTCCTTCACCCACTGCCTGACCTGCCGCCCGTCACCCGCTGCATGACCCGTAGCTTGCCGCCCATCACCCACTGCTTGACCCACAGCTTGCCTCCCATCACCCACTGCCTGACCCGCAGCTCACCTCCCATCACCTGCTGCTTGACCTGCAGCTCGCCACCCGTCACCCACTGCCTGGCCTACAGCTTGCCTCCCATCACCCACTGCCTGACCCGCAGCTCGCCGCCTGTCATCCGCTGCTTGACCCGGAGCTTGCCGCCCATAACCCGCTGCCTAACCTGCAGCTTGCCACCCATCACCTGCTGCCTGACAGGCAGCTTGCCGCTCCTCACTTGCTGCTTGGCCCACTGCGCGCCTCCTGTCACCCGCTGCTTAGATGCAGACAGCAAGTGAGTGGAGGAGTGCTGGTTAAGTGCCACCAGTAGCCCTAGGGGGGTTAATTGTGGCCCCCGCAAAAACAAAGCACCAGCCACCACTGCATAATTGGCTACCATGCAGAGCTGCACCAGATTGAGCCCTCTCCAGTTTAAGTAAATCAACCCCAAAGTGTCGACATCATACTTAGCCAACAAAAATTATTTGGAGGCCAGCAATGGCAGTCTCCCCATTTCATTCACGTCAGTTCTACCTTAAGTACATTTTCTTTTTAATGTCCATTGTTTTGAAGGAGAACAATGAAAAGAAAGTGAGGTTAAAAAGCCTTCGGGTTCATGAACAATCATTAAACAATTTCTCTGAAAAAAAAAAAAAAAAGAGTTGGACAGAATTATTCCGCAATGATCTGGAAGTAGCGTTCGGATTTTGTTTTTTAAATATTAAATTTCTCTGATCATTAAAAATTGTCACAGTTAATTAGCACTCTGTGTTTCGTTAGTATAACTGCTAGAAGGCAGTAGCATCTGCTTACAAAAGAAATGTATTTTATCTGCTGATTTAAAAGCTTGTTGAAAGTTACTCTGGTTATGATGGTGGAGGGGTCCCTGTAAAAACTGCATAGGCTAGACAGGTCGCAAACTGAAAGAAAGCATGGGCCTTAATATGCATACCAGACCTGAAGGGCCTGGTATGGATTTTGGGAAGGGACCCCCACACCATTTTCTTTTACATTTTGGCCCAGGGTTCCCTTTAATATCCATACCAGACCTGAAGCGCCTGGTATGGATTTTGGGGGGACCCCATGCCTTTTTTTTTTTACATTTTGGTGCAGGGTCCCCTTAATATCCATACCAGACCTGAAGGGCCTGGTATAGATTTTGGGGGGGGGGGGGCCCACACCATTTTGTTTTTACATTTTGTCTCAGGGTTCCCCTTAACATCCATACCAGACCTGAAGGGCCTGGTATGGATTTTGGGTTTTTTTTTTGGGGGGGGGGGGGGCACCACACCATTTTCTTTTTACATTTTGTCCCAGGGTTCCCCTTAATATCCATACCAGACCTGAAAGGCCCGGTATAGATTTTGGGGGGACCCCAATGAAATCCATCCATCAATAAACAACAATACAACCACATCTGAAAATCAATGGATGTCAAAGAAATAACAGTCAGGGTTCCAGTACAGCAATTAAAGGTATCCGTAAACTGTGGGCAGTAGAATCTTCAACTACATCCTGTGACATAAGCTGTAGTGTGGTGGAAGACCTGGTATAGATTTTGGGGGGGACCCCCCCACCATTTTCTTTTTACATTTTGTCTCAGGGTTCCCTTAATATCCATAACAGACCTGAAGGGCCTGGTATGGATTTTGGGGTTTGGGGGGGGGGGGGCACCACACCATTTTCTTTTTACATTTTGTACCCAGGTTTCCCCTTAATATCCATACCAGACCTGAAAGGCCCGGTATAGATTTTGGGGGGACCCCAATGAAATCCATCCATCAATAAACAACAATACAACCACATCTGAAAATCAATAGATGTCAATGAAATAACAGTCAGGGTTCCAGTACAGCAATTCAAGGTATCCGTAAACTGTGGGCAGTAGACTCTACAACTACATCCTGTGACATAACCTGTAGTGTGGGGGAAGACCAACATAAAAATGTTGTAGTCATGAACATACCACGAAAGTTAAACAAAAGAGAAACACTAACTAGCAGGTACCAAGCCACTACAAAGAGGGGAACGAGAAGTGAACGTAATACTATATGTGGCTCTTAGCCCCATCTTTATAGTAACAGCACCTAGGATTAGTGCATACCAAGAAACTTTTTTTGAGTAATAGAGAAAAAAAAATATATATATATACACAGTGTATATATATATATATATATATATATATATATATATATATATATATATATATGCATAGGTGTCGTTAAGGTGGGGCTATTGTGGCTGGATCCCCTGAATGTGGGCTCAATAGCCCCAAATGCCTAAGAGCGGTCCATTTTAACTTCTGTGTAATGTGCGCCGCGGGGACTGATCTGATCACGAGCGTCGCTGAGTGACATAGCAGGTCCCGACTTCTGGAGCCTGCAGCGCCTATGATGGTCATCCCACTGGTCCAATGCCGGAATCGCGAGACGTGTGACATCCATCATAGGCGCTGCAGGCTCCAGAAGGCAAGAATTATAATGCGGCCGCCATGCCACATCCCTGCTCTGCGCTCGGGCGGGAGGCTTTTTTTTCCTCCAGCTGCCTGCTGTAATCATGGGATTTGGGCGTGCCGCACACCACACCACAGCTGAGCTGAGCTGCTGCAGGACACAAGAAGAAATCTGTCTTCTCCTGGTCAGGTAGGTCAGGTAGGTGAGAGTGTATGTATGTCAGGTAGGTCAGTGTATGTAGGTCAGGTAGGTCAGTGTATGTAGGTCAGGTAGGTCAGTGTATGTAGGCCAGGTAGATCAGTGTATGTAGGTCAGGTAGGTCAGTGTATGTAGGTCAGTGTATGTAGGTCAGGTAGGTCAGTGTATGTAGGTCAGTGTATGTAGGTCAGGTAGGTCAGTGTATGTAGGTCAGTGTATGTAGGTCAGTGTATGTAGGTCAGGTAGGTCAGTGTATGTAGGTCAGGTAAGCCAGTGTAATGGTCAGTGTGTCAGGCAGGTAAATTTAGTGGTCAGCATTGATGGGTAAATCCGATTGCCTCTCGGGGGATCAGGAAGGAATTTTTTCCCCTCCTGTAGCAAATTAGATCATAGCTCTGCTGTTTTTTTTGCCTTTCTCTGGATCAACTGTGGGTATGGAGTTGGGTGTATGGGATTGTACTGTGCTTTATTTATTTTTTATTTTTTTATTTGTTTTTTTTATGGTTGAACTGGATGGACTTGTGTCTTTTTTCAACCTAGCTAACTATGTAACTATGTAACTGGTAAGCCAGGCAACAACCAGCAAGTGAGCTTACTCCCCCCCCCACACACACACACACAACCCCACCGCCCAGCCAAAAAAAAAGCCTGCAGCACATACATACACACATAAGAAGAAGGGGTAAAGGAGGAGGGGGGGGGGCCTCAGCGGAGTCGATGGTCCAAGGCGTCAGGGTCCCAGGAAGAGCTATGTTTAAGCATATGGCAAATATTCTTCCGAGAACTGGAACATGTCCCAGTATAGCCAGCGTGTGTTATGTTCCTCCATCCTGTCCCTAATGGCAGTGTTCCATCTGTTGGATATCATTCACCCTGGCAAACCACTGTGACATAAAAGGTGGAGATTGCCACGTTTCATAGATGTTTCAACAGGGATTTATGATATCTCTTAGTATACATTGGGGTCAAGTTTAAAAGCACTGCTGCCGGATTGTCAGTAAGGGAAACATCTGTAAGATTGTAGACGATCTGCAGGACCTGTTGCCAGAATGAGGCCAGTTTTGGACCATCCCAGAACATGTAAAGTATTGTTCCAGTCTGGGTGCCACATCTCCAGCATATCAGGCTATGTCCTGGAAATATTGACGCTAGAACTGACGAGGTCCTGTACCAGTGCGTCAAGATTTTAAATGCCATCTCCTGATATTTGCTGCGCAGGGCAGACATGTGGGCAAAAAAAAGTATATTATTATTATTATACACGATTTATAAAGCGCCAACAGTGTACGCAGCGCTTTAAAATGTAGAGGGAGGACAGCACAATAAGGCCCCGTACACACGTCCGAGCTTCTCGGCAGAATCCAGCGAGAAGCTCTCTGGGATCCATATTCTGCCGAGAAGCTCGATCGTGTGTACGTTTTCGCCGAGAAAACTGTCGAGCAATGCGTCGAGCCAAAATAGAGAGCAGGTTCTCTATTTCCTCGATGGGCCATCGGGACTAATGGCTCGACGCCTTTTTCGACAGCCTGGTCGACGAACTCGACGGCCGGCCGAGAACCTCGTTGGGCGGAACGATGAGTTTAGCCTGACGAGGTTCTCGTACGTGTGTACAGGGCCTTACAGTACAGTTCAATACAAAAGGGAGGGGGTTGGTGGTACAAAAGGTAATAGCTGCAGAGAATGATATGATAGGGGTGACTCAGGGACAGTTGTTAGGTGGGTGTGGGTAAGGCTTCCCTGAATAAGTGAGTTTTCAGGGATTTCCTAAAGGTGGACAGGTTAGGGACTGATCGGAAATACTGGGGCAGGGAGTTCCAGAGGATGAGAGAGGCCCTGAAGAAGTCCTGAAAGCGAGCATGGGAAGAGGCAACAAGGGAGCTAGAGAGCAGGAGGTCCTGGAAGGAGCGGAGGGGACGATTTGGGCGATATCTGCAGATGAGTTTGGTGATGTAGATGGGGGCCATGTTGTGGATGGCCTTGTATGTTGAACTTTATACAGTGGTGTAGGGAAAGCCAGTGAAGGGCAGTAAAGCAGAGAGGAGCAGCAGTCACAGATCAGTTAGAGAGGTGTATTAGTATAGCAGCAGCATTCATAATAGACTGAAGGGGGGATAGCCTGTGTAATGGTAGGCCATTAAGAAGAGAGTTGCAGTAGTCAAGACGAGAAATAATCAAGGAGTAAATACGTTGCTTTGTGGTGTCATTAGTCAGAATGGGGTCAAATTATGGAGATGTTGCGGAGGTTAAGGCGGCAGGATTTAGCCAGTGATAGGATGTGGGGGCTGAAGGAGAGGTCATAGCCAAGGATTACACCCAGCACCCTGGTATGTATGGAGGGACCAATGGTTGTGCTGTTGATATTAGTGGTAAAGTCATGGGGGGGGGGGGGACTGGGTAGGAGGAAATATAACAAGCTCAGTTTTAGAAATATCGACTTTGAGAAAGTGGTGTGACATCCATACCGATATGTCATTCAGTAAGTTTGAGATCCGTGAGGAGATCGAGGGTGTGAGTTGGAGAGATAAATCTTGGTGTTGTCGGCATAGAGGTGGTATTGGAAGCCATAGGAGGTTATCAACTGGCCCAGGGAATATGTATAGAGGGTGAATAAGAGGGGCCCAGGGATGGAGCCTTGGGGTGCACCAACAGAAAGAGGAAGAGGAGCAGAGTTGTAAGGGACACTGAAAGTGCGCTGAGAGGTAGGAGGATTACCAGGATAAAGCAGAATCGGAGGCCAAGGGAGTGTAGTTTTCTGAGGAGGAGCAGGTGGTCAACTGTGTCAAAGGCAGCAGAGAGGTCTAATGCTGTGTACACACGATCGGTCCATACGATGAGACCGATCTGATGGACCGTTTTCATTGGTTAACCGATTAAGCTGACGGATGGTCCATTGCGCCTACACACCATCGGTTAAAAAAACGATCGTGTTAGAACTTGGTCACGTAAAACACAACGATGTGCTGAGAAAAATGAAATTCAATGCTTCCAAGCATGCGTCGACTTGATTCTGAGCAAGCGTTGATTACTAACGATTGGTTTTGACCTATCGGTTAGGAATCCATCGGTTAAATTTAAAACAAGTTCCCTTTTTTTTAACCGATGGATAACTAACTGATGGCGCCCACACACGATCGGTTTGGTCCGATGAAAACGGTCCATCAGACCGTTCTCATCGGTTTAACCTATCGTGTGTACACGGCCTAATGCCGTGTACACACGATTAGTTAAACCGATGAGAACGGTCTGACCGTTTTCATCGGTCCAAACCGATCGTGCGTGGGCGACATCGGTTATTCAACCATCGGTTAAAAAAAGCCAACAAAAGCCAAAAGCCAACAAAACCGATCGTTAGTATACACTAAAAATCCACATATGCTCAGAATCAAGTCGACGCATGCTTGGAAGCATTGAACTTCATTTTTTTTTTTAGCACGTCGTTGTGTTTTATGTCACTGCGTTCTGACACGATCAGTTTTTTAACTGATGGTGTGTAGGCACGACTGACCATCAGTCAGCTTCATCGGTTAACCAATGAAACCGGTCCATCAGACCGTTCTCATCAGATGGACCGATCGTGTGTACACGGCATAAGAGTATGAGTATGAAGTAATGGCCATTGGCTTTAGCAGTTAGTAGGTCATGGGTGAGTTTTAGTAGGTAAGTTTCAGTGGAATGTTGTGGACGGAAGCCAGACTGTAGGGGGTCGAGAAGGTTGTTGTCCGTGAGGTCACGACTCATTCGATCATGGACAAGGCGATCGATCAACTTGGAGGCAAATGGGAGCAGGGAGATGGGTCTTAAGTTATTCAAACAAGTGGGGTGTAGTAAAGTTTTTTTTTTAAGTATGGGGGTAACCAGTGCATGTTTGGGGTGGGAAGGAAAGGTATCGGAGGAGAGGGAGAGGGAGAGGTTGAATATGTGGATTAGGGAGTTTAGGATAGAGCGGGAAGGTGGTCACAGTAATTGTGAGGGGATAGGGTCCAGGGGACAGGTGGTGAGGTGGTGTCAGGTCACTTGTGGCCAGGTGACAAATGCACCCCGATGGAGACAGGGGTGCACCGCAAGGTAGTGAACCCAATAGCAGACTGCTGCGGATGGACAGGAAACGTGAACTCAAGATTCCCCAGGGTGTGGAGTCTAAGGTCCAGCAGGTGTTCACCAGAGCCTCTAGTGGTGAGGATGGCCTTCGCTGCAGCTGAATCCAGGTTGCGGCCCCTGGGGTCCCCCAGGTCACGCTCCGTAGGGAGATAGGGGAAGCAGTCACTGAGGACACAAGGGATGGTGATGGGTAAACTGAGGTCGGGGCAACAGGCAAACAAGGGTAACCAAGGGACAGGCCAAAAGGTCAGGGTTACAGGCAAACAGGAGTAGTCAGAGATTAACCAAAATCGGTACACAGAAAGGTAAAAGTAGCACACAGGAACAAGCTAACAAACAAAGTTGAACAGCAAAGCAGACCTGCAGTGCAACAGTTAATATAGACTTCCTGGGATGGCCTGGGGTGGGGCCATAGAGGGAGGAGAGATGATAAAAGGGCAGCCAGAAGAGAGTCAGGCCTCTAATGGACACATGATGGGAAGGTAAGCTGCCAGACATTATTATTTGTCCATGACAGGTGGGCCATGAAGAGGAGTTTATCATCGGTGGTAACTGGGCAGAAGATGGAGAGTATTGAGTGTGGTGTTGGACCTGATGTGTTGGGTAGGGGAGGATGTTGATTCTTTTGATCCTCCGAAAAGATAGTGTTAAGATCTCTTTTTCTCTTTTCCACTTCTGCAAATACGGGGGGGGGGGGGTCGTGCTGAGTTGTGGTTTCAAGCAGAAGAGCAGAGAAACAGGATAGAGATTTTTGCAAGGGCTCATCACCCAGGCAGGGGGTCTTTAAAGGAAACGTGCCTATTTTAGAATGTAAAAGCCAACATAAGAAATTAAAAAGAATTACAAAGAAACATCAATAAAAAGTTGGTTCCTCTGCGAATATGTCCTGTACATAAACAGTTTTATGTCACTCATATTTCTTGCCCATTGCATAATAAAAGCTCAGAATAACTTAAAACAAAACACTGGATTGGTTCCAAGTTCATTTGCCATTCTTAATTCGTGTTGGAGAATGAGAAAAATGAACCTTGCTGAGGGAAAGCTCTGCCATTAACTTGCCTGTCAAACTCTAAACTGAAATTATAGTGCACTTAGCATGCAACTCCTTAATGAATAATTTAGTTTAAAATTAAAGTTCCCTTATTAGCCATAATGATAGCTGCAACCGATATCGAATGCCCATTTTAATTTCCATCAGTTTGATTTGCTAAAAGGAAGATAGTTAATTTTCTTTTCTTTAAAAAAAATGTTAAATTCTTGAAAACTACATTGGGAAGCAGAGATGCGTCTCCTTGTTCCGCAGTTGTAATTTATTCTTGTGCTTTTCAAATCCTTTTCTTGAAATATTTTAAAGGATAACTGTACTGTTACAGAAAAAAAAAAAGACTCAGTCAGAATCAATCAGCCTTTGGCTGCCTAGCGAACAGGAAGGAAGAACTTTGTTACTTAAGAATAGTACTATTATACCGCATGGTCTTCACATAGCATTGTGAGCTCCTTACACTGCTGCTCCTATTATGAGTGCCCAGGCATGTCTGAAAGCTGCAGACAATTGGGCAGGGTCTGGCTGTATCCTAGTGTCATTCTGTTATTGCAGTAGTCTCCAAACGGCGGCCCTGGGTTGTTTGCCTTTATCCAGCCCTTGAAGAATGATTCCTTCCACTGACACCAACAACAGGGCACTATTTCTGCCACTGACACCAACAATGGGGCCAGAGCCGATCCGCCCTATAGGCTCACTTAGCAAGCCGCTTAGGGCCCGGCAAAGCTGCGGAGGGCCCCCCAAATTACTAGAGGCCCCACCCCTGGTAAGAAGTCATTTTCGGCCCCTCACCCCGCTTCTCAACTCACTGGCTACATGGGAGAAGAGGTAAGAAGCCAGCATCCCCTGCTTCTCACTAATGTAAGATGTAATTTCAAACAGAGCTATGTGCCAGAAAGAGATATCAGCATAGATGGAAGTCTAATGCCCTACAAGGGAAGGCTCAGCTGGGTACAATACATTGCATCAAATAGAGCACGATTTAGTGTAAAATCCTACATGCTATGCCATTCATCAACTGGCTACATTCAGGGCTGGTGCAAGGACTTTTGACACCCTAGGCGAAACCTCATTTTGCCGCCCCCTTGGCTCCACCCCTGACTCCACCCCCTTTGCCCTGCCCGTGTACACCCCACCTTTTTAACGACAGCTACTATTTTGCATGCAACACTTTGCTAGACCAGCTAATTGTGGAAAGTCTCACCTGTGCTGATCAAATAGTCTCACCTTTGCCCATCAAATACAGTCTCACCTGTGCCCATCAAATACAGTCTCACCTGTGCCCATCAAATACAGCCTCACCAGTGCCCATTAATACCACTTTGCCTGTGCCCATCAAATAGTCTCATCTGTGCCCATTAATGCCGCTTCACCTGCGCCCATCAAATAGTCTCACCTGTGCCCATCAAACACAGTCTCACCTGTGTCCATTAATGCCGCCTCACCTGTGCCCATCAAATAGTCTCACCTGTGCCCATCAAACGCAGTCTCCCCTGTGCCCATTAATGCCGCTTTACATGTGCCCATCAAATAGTCTCACCTGTGCCCATCAAATACAGTCTCACCTGTGCCCATCAAATAGTCTCACCTGTGCCCATCAAACACAGTCTCTCCTGTGCCCATTAATGCCGCTTTACATGTGCCCATCAAATAGTCTCACCTGTGCCCATCAAATACAGTCTCACCTGTGCCCATCAAACGCATTCTCACCTGTGCCAATCAAACAGTCTCACCAGTGCCCATCAAACGCAGTCTCACCTGTGCCCAATAATGCCGCTTTACATGTGCCCATCAAATAGTCTCACCTGTGCCCATCAAATACAGTCTCACTTGTGCCCATCAAATGCAGCCTAAGTGCCCATCAAATAAAGCCTCACAGTGTTCATTAATACCCCTTCGCCTGTGCCCATCAAACACAGTCTCACCTGTGCCCATTAATGCCACTTCACCTGTGCCCATCAAATAGTCTCACCTGTGCCCACCAAACGCAGTCTTACCTGTGCCCATTAATGCCGCCTTCACATGTGCCCATCAAATACTCTCACATGTGCCCATCAAATCCAGTCTTAGCTGTGCCCTTCACCTCTGCCAATCAATGCAGCCTCACAGGGGGGGGGGGGGTGTGTCTTGGTATATACTTGGCATTTTGGCAGATCAGTCATAAGTGAATATAGATACATATTATACACACATAAGATCTGCAATTTGTATTCCATTGTCTATAAAGACACAGATAACTCATTGTTATCTAAGACAGCAACAGTTTGATGGTCTTGGGCTCAGGAATCTTGTATCCGACGTGAGTGACCCTGGCCTGTGCTTACTTTCTGTCTGTTCCTCACTCACATCAATCTAAAAGTATGCTGTATATGCCTCTACCTGCCTCTGTCCGTGCCTCTTCCAGGCTCCACCCACCTGTCCCCAAGCCCGGAGAGACGCTGTCAGCTACAAGACTGTCCAAGGATTTACTGCGCTCCACTCCAGTGTGACACGGGCAGCCCAGGAGAGCGTCCTCAGGGGGGGGGGGGTGCTGGACACACACATGATGTCAGAGCGGAGAGCGTCGGGAGGGGCTAGGTGGGGTACTGGACACAGGACAAACGATCTCCTTTCTGAGTCAGAGGCTCAAAGTGCAGAGCGGAGAGCTGACTGGGGGATGTGAATCTGCTGGAAACATGTCAGAGGCAGAGAGCGGCGGGGGAGGTGTTCTGCACAGTGTGGACATACATGATGTCAGGGCAGAGAGCGGAGACCGGGAGTAGGGGGCGGGCCGCTGCCCTGTTTCACACATGTCAGAGGTTCAGCTGCAAGCTCTGTAGACAGTGGCCGGGCGCCCTAGGCGGCAATGCGCCCTAGGCGGCTGCCTAGTCCGCCTAGTGGTAGCGCCGGCCCTGGCTACATTTGGAATTCAGTCATATACACTGGAAAAGGGAAAAAAATTCAATCCAAAATACAGCACCTATTGAATAGCAACATCTTCCATTCTTTCACTCATTGAGCCATTGCTAAATCAAGGCTAGTGCGTAACAACTGACAACTTTTATATGTCTCCTGAACTTTTTGAGTTTCTTCTGCAAAACAAAACAGATGCCTATGGAACCGTTAGGTCTAACCGATGCGACATGCCGCCAATGTTTGGCAATAAGAAGCTGAAGACTGGAGAAATGGTTGCCTGGCAGAAAGTCAAAATGATGGCACTGTAATGACGTGACAAGAAAGATGTGTGCCTAATGATTACAGTTCATAATACCTCCGCTGTTATGGTACGCATGAAAGATTGGAAAGAAATCATGAAGCCACAAGTAGTGATAGACTACGATAACACCATGGGAGGTGTCAACAGAGCTGACCAAGCAATGGCATTCTACCCAGCAATGAGGAAACAGCAAAAGAAGTACTACAAGAAGATCTTCACGCATTCTCTTGAGCACTTCACGTCACTTAATGGACTACATCCCACCAATCGAGAAAAAGTCAGCACCTACAAGGATGTGCGTGGTTTGTTGTTTGAAGTGAGATGACAGTAGAAAGAAAATCAGAAAGGAAACCCGGTTCCATTGTCCTGTATGTGACATCAGACAGCAGTCCCATGTCTGAAATGTTTTCATATCCGGGATTTTAACTAAACCAATATACAGTGTCTAGTATTACAGTGACTAGTAATATTGCAACCTTGTTTGGACAAATTTCAGTATTTTTGGTTTAAATTCATACTGAATAAAATGTATTATTAGTATGTAGCGCCCCCTTGCTTTTTGCATGGGCGCTGTGTTCAACTAGTTTTAACTAGGAGAATTAAGTTGCTCCTAGTTGTGATTTGTTTAGGTTGTTGACCTATGTCATTCTGGAAGGGTCCACTGGCTCGGACTGCATTCTGGGGATGTCATTTTATCCTTGGCTGGCAGTGGGATGGAGTCTTCCTCAGCAGCCAATGGGAGAGGGTTTTTCCTCGCTGGGTATGCTGGGGAGGTGTATATCTGGGACCTAGGTCGGGTCTTCAGGGTTCTTCTTCTTCACGTGCGCAGGGTCCCGGACTTGGAGTGCGGCATCCACCTTCAGGGTGTGCGCACCCATGGACCCTGCCAGCGCGGCCCGCCTGGCCAGGTTCCTGGGCCTTTCTGAGTCTCAGCTGGAGACAAGAATCAAGGGATGCCAGTGACTTACTGTGTTCTGGAAGCTTAAGAGAATCCCAGACAGGAATTCGGTGACCGGGATGCTGGCAGGTACGCTTTGCTGCCACCTGGTGACTTATGCTGAGAAATTACTGGGAGGATTCGCTCTGTTCGTACATTTAGTCTATCCAAATTAATTGGTCTGTGGCAGAGGCGTAGAGCCGGGCCTATGAGAGAGACCCGTTCCTGGAATTAAAGCATTGAGAAAATCTTTATTGACTGTGTGGACCTTCGTTTACTACTTAGTTCTTCTGGTGCATCCCTAAACCAAGCTGGGGTAACTTAATCTGCCGATCCCAAATCAAACCAGCGGCTCCTTCGGGGGTAGCGCTACAAGTATATTATTATTTTTTACAATTATTTATTATATAAGTTAGCACCCTCTACCTAGTGTAGGTGCTAGAGTGAGTTTTTTTTGTAGTGCAGGTACATTTAGGCAGGCTTAGCCAGAAGTTAGGCCTGTTTGTTTTGATCTGTGGGCTGGGAGTGGTTTACAGTAGGCTGGTTTCATCTTTCGGTTACAGCTTGTTTCATCTTTCGGTTACCTCCCTTCTGTTTCTAGAGGCTTCTAGAAAGAAGGTGGGGAAGAGAGGTGGAGCTGCCTGGGGTGTTCTGGGAGCACTAACCAATCCCCAATCTGGATTGGCAGGGGGCAGGTCTCCTTAAATTTGAATACCTGGAGTCAGCCAAGCTGAGAGGAGTTGTTCGGATGGAAGAACTGGGAGATGGAGTATTAGGCTGTCGGGGCCTTGGAGGGAGCACCCCAGTCTGGGGGGGTGACCTAGGGTCAGGGGCTTGGAGCTGAACAGGAACTCCACACAACCAAAAGGGTGTCCTGAACAGTTGCAGGAGAGGTCAGCGGGGAATACTGCCAGGCAAATCTCCAGGAGGGACCCATCAGGTGTCGGTGAGTGAGAGGCACAGTCGGGAGAGCTGGGAGAGGCATGCCGGAGTGGACTGGGAGTGTGCAGTCAGAGATGGATGTAGAGCCAACGGGAGAGAATGTGATGTCACTGGCAGTGAAATGAGGCTGCTGCAGCTGGGAGGGCTGTCAGGTGCTTCAACGGGCTGTCTGGGATTAGAAATCCACCAAAGAGGGCAGCTAGCACCAGGACTTTCTTTGCTACACCATAGGGGCCCGCGGTCTCTGCCAGTAATGAGGTATTTTTGATAAGGCCTGGCTGAAAACAGAAGTCAGGACTAGCCATGTGCTTGCTGCACCTGAAGAAGTGTGCTGGAGGGAGAAGGAGAGATAGTCTGCGGCAAGTGTTTTGCAGGAGGAGAGTATCTAAATAAAAATACATAAACAAAGCTGATGGACTTGTTCATTGTCTTGGAGTGATTGGAAGTGAAATGTTGGGCTAGGCAGGTGACAGGTGGGCCACAATCACTCAGCAGCCCCTATGGGGGTATCGCTACAATTATCATTTATGATTTTGTGCTTCAAACGTTATCATACCTGGGATGTCTACTAGACTCTTGACAGATTTAAGTGAGTTATTCTTAAAGCGGAGTTCAACCCAAAAATGGAACTTCCGCTTAATCCACTCCACACCCCCTTACATGCCACATTTGGCATGTAATTTTTTTTTGGGGGGGAGTGGGGGCTTTAGGAGGAGTGGGACTTCCTGTCCCACTTCCTCCTTCCGCCAAGGGGCTGGTAAGGCGATTAGGCTTAATCGCCTTATTGCAGCCCCTCCCCTAGTGGGGGCTTCAGGAGGAGTGGGACTTCCATTGGCGGGCCGCGCTGCTCGCGCATGCGCAGTGGGTGCCCGGCCGTGAAGCCGAAGGCTGTCACGGCCTGGTGCCCACAGTTCGAATGAAGACGCCGGCTGGGGAGGGGGGGGAGAGGAGCGGACCACCGGCCGGCGCGTCGGTGGAACGTGGAGCAGGTAAGTGAATGTTTATTAAAAGCCAGCAGCTACACTTTTTGTAGCTGCTGACTTTTAATAAACATAATTTTTTTCTGGAAGACCCCTTTAAGAAATAAAGGCCTACAATATAAAACAACAAATTTCCTTGCAAAACAATGTACCGCTTTGACATTCAAAAATACTGACATGATAAGACCGCCGTGTGGCTGTGTGTTGAGTTATTTTGAGGGGACAGAAAATGTACACTGTTATACAAGCTGTACACTCACTACTTTACATTGTTAGATATCGTATATACTGAATTTGATGTATGTCATTTGCATTCCATGCTTTGTTTCTGGTTGCTCTCTGTACTGGAAAAAAATAAAGACTACAAAAAAGCAAAAACGCTGGGCAAGCAGTATGCAAAGTCACACTCTAATTAAAACTGAAAACTAAACCCTGAAATGCATGTAATGTAAGTAATGCAGCCTGGAAATTCATCTGGTTCTAGTTGTTATGTATCAGGCTATTTCAGTGCTTTAAATCACCTTGTTGTTAGTAATTTGATTTTGATGGAACACCTGGGAATGTAGGTTGGGGGAAGAAAATCACGTTTTCACTATGCTCACCCATGGGATCATGGCAGATCTCAAAAGGTCTTTTGTTCAGACATATTGGGCCCGATTCAGATACCTTTTGCGTATCATTCCGGCGGCGTAGCGTATGGTGTTTACACTACACCGCCGCAAATATTATGGGCAAGTGCCTTATTCAGAAAGCACTTGCTCCATACTATGCGTAGTGTAAACTGCACGGCGTAAGGCCGCGCAATTCAAATGAATGGAGTGGGGGCGTGATTCACGTAAATGAATCATGTTCCCAGTGCGCATTCGCGAAATCACGTCAATTTTTATCAATGTAAACGACGTGAACGTCGAGCCCCTTTCCCGAACGATTTACGCAAACGACGTAGCCGACGGCAAATTCGACGCGGTCCCGACGTCCATACTTAACATTGGCTGCGCCTGCTATAGCAGGGGTAACCTTACGCCGTCTATCGCTTACGTAAACGACGTAAAAAGCAACGTGCCGTCGCAAGTCCGCTCGTGAATCGCCGTATCTTTCTCATTTGCATAGGCAAATGAGAAATCGACGTAAACGCCACCTAGCGGCCAGCGTAATAATGCAACTAAGATACGACGGTGTAAGCGAATTACGCCGCTTGTATCTTAGAAGAAAGCCGGCGTATCTTCTTTTCAGAATAGCAAAAAAATATACGCCAGCTATTCTTAGTATTTACGCAGCGTATCTATAGATACGCTGCGTAAATAGCTTTCTGAATATGGCCCATTATGTGCATGTGGATGTCTGTCACCCGGAATCTTATCATCATGAGCTTCTAGTAATGCATAAAAGCAAGAAAAGAGTTCCATTAAAGAGGAACTAAAATCCACCATTCTTACCTCTCCTTTAACGGTCTGGGGTCCCTCGTTGGCGCCTGCATCTTCTACCACTTCTGAGTTCCAGGCTGCAACTGTCTTCATTGGCTGGTGGAGGATGACATCGTTCCTGTGCATGCTGTCATGCAGGATCTGTTCCAAAATGTATACTAAGCGGCACATGCATCTCAGTATATGTTCTAAAGAGGACTGCGACCAGCCAAGTAGGTTTTTTTTTTTTTTTTTGCAGGAGAGACATTGCATGTCTCTTTTGCAATAAAGAGCCTAACTGGTCGAATTTTTGTTCCCATGGTTCCTCTTTAAAGTGGAGGTAAACCAGTAAATCTTGGCCTCAGTTTAACCACTTAAAGCGGAGTTCCACCCTTAAAATCACTTTTTTTCATTACATCCAGCATACTGGCGTTAGCGCCAGTATGCTGTTTTTTTTTTTTTTTTAATGCGCGTACTTACTTTATATCAAAACATTGAATTCCAGGCGCACCGCGGATTGTCGCCGCTATAAGGCGTCACGCCTTCCGGAAACAGCCGATTAGCATTCGGCTTTTACTCGGCGCCTGCGCACAGACCCAGGAGCTGACTGCGCTGGCGCCGTATATAGCGCGTCACGCCCTCCGAAAAAAAACGAACTAGGACCGGCTATTTTCGGCGCCTGCGCAGTCAGCTCCTGGGTCTTATAGCGGCGACACTCCGCGGTGCGCCTGGAATTCAATGTTGTGATATACAGTAAGTACGAGCATAAAAAAAAAAAAAAAAAACAGCATACTGGCGCTGACGCCAGTATGCTGGATGTAATGAAAAAAAGTGATTTTAAGGGTGGAACTCCGCTTTAAGGACCGGACCAATATGCTGCTAAATGCCCAGAGGCGTTTTTACAATTCGGTACTGCGTCGCTTTAACAGACAATTGCGCGGTCGTGCGACATGGCTCCCAAACAAAAGTTGCGTCCTTTTCTTCCCACAAATAGAGCTTTCTTTTGATGGTATTTGATCGCCTCTGCGATTTAAATTTTTTGCGCTATATACAAAAATAGAGCGACATAAGAAAAATGGAATAAACTAAATTTTAGTCAAATATTTAGGCCAAAATATATTCAGCCACATGTCTTTAGTAAAAAAAAAATCGCAATAAAAAAAAAATAGCTACCTACCGGCAACAGCGACACTAATACAGCGATCAGAAAAATGATCGCTTAGTGACACTGGCAATAGGGGGTGAAAGGGTTAACTAGGGCAGTGATCAAGGGGTTAAACCTTTATTAGGGGGGGGTACGGGGCTACCCTGGACCTAACACTAACTGCCTGTCACACTAACTGTCACACTGACACTAAATGCAGTGATCAGTAAGTATATGATCACTGCATTCAGTGACACTGTGACAGGGGGGTGATCGCAAGGGGTTAATGTGCCTGCGTGTACTGGTGTCAGTGTAGTGTTGTGCAGACTCACTTGTGATGTCTTCTCTCCTCAGCGGCGGTTGAAAATACCGCCGAGAGGAGAGATTACATCACTTCCCCTTTCCTGTGTTTACACAGGCAGAGGGCGGGGGAGTGCGCGCATTGGCTGGGAGCAATCCGGAGGGTGGTGGACAAAAACAAACAGCCGCCCCCTCATCCCGGATCGCCACAAGTAGGGACGTACAGGTACGCCAATGTGCCTGTACGTGCCATTCTGCCGACGTATATGTACATGGGGCGGTCCTTAAGGGGTTAATCTACAACTACCATAATGCGGCACATGTGATCAATTATGACAACAGCCATTGGATGTTTGACAGTCTGGTTGAGAGCACAACCAATGGGAGGGTTACATTCCCGGGACATGCCGGAAATGTAACAGTTATTTGAAATAGTTAAATGGATGGGTTTACTTGCGCTTTACTTAAGAGCAACAGTAAACAGCCTGTAAGGGGGGCTTGTAATTGGCCAGGTGTTGGGGCCAACCTGCACAAATCCCTGCTCCACATCTTCTTTGGTTGGACGGCTTCCCACCTACTGGTAGATGGAACCCTTTTCATCATATTGTGTCAAACTCCTAGCCATAGGCCTGCTCACAGTCCACAGCTTACACACAGGTGCCCTCATTAGCATACTAGTCTCTCTCTATGTCCTTTCTGTAGTTTTGCCGAGCCAGGCACTCTCCTAGTTGGCACACTCATCCCCAGAGTCACCAGTACTCACATCAGAGGACTCTGGTCTAGCCTTAAAGTAGGGTGACCAGACATCCCCAGTTTCCAGGGAGAGTCCCGGATTGAGGACATTGTCCCTGGACCAAGTCTGTCCCTGGTTTTGTCCCCGGATTGGATTTGAACAGGGGCTGGGGCAATTTCAAAGACAGTCAGTGCAAAATAAAAAAAACAAAATATGAATTAAAGACCCCAGCTTTGCCGTTAGGGGGGGGTGTATTTTCTTCATTATCTGTGCCCCTTTCTGATGATCATGTGCTGTTCGGAGCGGAGGGAATATTTCTTCAATATTTCTTTAGTTTCTGTTGCTTTCCCATTCAGCTCAGCTCGCATGTTCTTCTGCCTTGGCTCAAGTCTCGGCCAGCCGGCTGCCTGCTTATCTTTTTGGCTTCCCTGACGGAGTGATCTTCCTCCACTCCCCACCCTGTAGTAGTCGGGCTTGGAGTGTAACACTTGACAGGTTGTGAGGCGGACGGTGACGGGCAGAGAGACACTGATTGCCGCCATTACTAGTAAAACAAAAATACATTGGGCCCAATTAGCTATTTTCGCTCCCTGGTGTCATGTGACTCGTTAGTGTTACAAGGTCTCAGGTGTGAATGGGGAGCAGGTGTGTTACATTTGGTGTTATCACTCTCACTCCCTCATACTGGTCACTGAAAGTTCCACATCCCACCTCATGGCAAAGAACTCTCTGAGGTTCTGAAAAAAATAATTGTTGCTCTACATAAAGATGGCCTAGGCTATAAGAATATTGCCAAGACCCTAAAACTGAGCTGCAGCACGGTGGCCAAGACGATACAGCAGTTTAAGGCCGCGTACAGTACACACGATCAGTCCATCCGATGAGAACGGTGCCTACACACCATTGGTTAAAAAAACGATCGTGTTAGAACGCGGTGAAGTTTATGTGTTTTAACACAACGACGTGCTGAAAAAAACGAAGTTCAATGCTTCCATGCGTCAATGCGTCGACTTGATTCTAAGCATGCGCTGCCTTTTAACCAATGCTTTTGCATACTAACGATCGGTTTTGACCCATCGGTCAGGCATCCATCGGTTACATTTTAAAGCAAGTTCTCTTTTTTTTGACTGAAGGATAACTGACCGATGGGGCCCACACAGGATCGGTTTGGACCGATTAAATGGTTCTTCAGTCCGTTTTCATCGGTTTTGACCGATCGTGTGTACGCGGCCTAACAGGACAGGTTCCACTCAAAACAGGCCTCGCCATGGTCGACGAAAGAAGTTGAGTGCACGTACTCAGTGTTATATCCAGAGGTTGTATTTGGGAAATAGTTGATGAGTGCTGCCAGCATTGCTGCAGAGGTTGAAGGGGTGGGGGTTCGCCTGTCAGTGCTCAGACCATACGCTGCACACTGCATCAAATTGGTCTGCATGGCTGTCGTCCCAGAAGGAAGCCTCTTCTAACAATGATGCACAAGAAAGCCTGCAATCAGTTTGCTGCAAACAAGCAGACTAAGGACATGGATAACTGGAACCATGTCCTGTGGTCTGATGAGACCAAGATAAACTTATTTTGTTCAGATGATGTCAAGTGTGTGTGGCGACAACCAGGTGAGGAGCACAAAGATAAGTGTGTCTTGCCTACAGTCAAGCATAGTTGTGGAGTGTCATGGTCTGGAGCTGCATGAGTGCTGGGAAGGTACAGTTCATTGAGGGAACCATGAATGCCAACATGTACTGTGGCATACTCAAGCAGAGCATGATTCCCTCCCTTCAGAGACTGGGCCACAGGGCAGTATTCCAACATGATAACGACCCCAAACACACCTACAAGTCGACCACAGCCTTGCTAAAGAAGCTGAGGGTAAAGGTGATGGACTGGCCAAGCATGTCTCCAGACCTAAACCCTACCGAGCATCTGTGGGGCATCCTCAAATGGAAGGTGGAGGAGCACAAGGTCTCTAACATTCACCAGCTCTGTGATGTTATCATGGAGGCGTGGAAAAGGACACCAGTGGCAACCTGTGGAGCTCTGGTGAACTCCATGCCCTAGAGCAGTGGTTCTCAACCTTCTAGTTCCGTGACTCCTTGATAAAATTTCCCAAGCTGTGGGGACCCCTAACAGTAAAATTATTTTGTAGCGTGGGTTGTCGGCACCCAAGGCAAGACAAGTAATTTGTGCCCCTAACCCAGGGATATATGGCACTCCCTGAGTCCCTTCCACTCATATGGTATTAAATCCCATTATGGGGGCGTGTCCTGATGTGAACAGAGGCAGACGTGTTTCTGGGGAGCTCCGGCAATCCTACCTGAATCCGTAGCCATCCTTGCTCCTATTTTTTTGGAACAGGCCATCATCGCTGCCAGCCAGTCTCCCTCGGTCCCCTGCAGTGCCCTGGACCAGCATTTTGTGGCGAATCCGCTGGTGATCATCTGCCCAGCTCGGCTCCGTCCTCCCGTGGCCGCCGCCATATTGCCGCCGGGCGTCTCCTGGGCCTCTGGGGGTAAGAAGAGCCATCCACCTTATCCAGCGTGTCCACCCGCCTGCCTACCGGGGCCCGGAGGCCAGACTGGCCGTTGGAAGAACCCGCTGCAGGCACTGAACGATCCGGCTCGCTGCGGCCTAGTCAGGCCTGTGAAGCGCCGACCTTTCCTGCGTTGCGTTGGGGGGCCGCGGCGGGAGGCGGCCGAATTTCAGGTCCCCGGAGCGCTGTGCCTGCCCATCCGTCTGGCCACCACTGCTTGGACTGCTGCGGCCTGGTGTGTCGGTGGTCGTCTGCCCGGATCGTCTCTGTCCTCCCGCGGCCGCCGCCATCTTGCTGCTGTGTGTCTCGGCCTGTCTGGAGGTAGGGAGAGCCGTCCATCACCTCCTGTGTGCCCATCCATCTGCCTACTCGGGTCCGGAGGCCTGTCTGACTATTGGGGGTGTCTGCTGCGGTCGTGAAACGATCCTGCTCGGTGCGGCTTGGCGAGGCCTGTGGAACACCCCACTTTCCTATACTACTATCCCGTGCGTGGAGGCTGCTGCAGGGATTAGCTGAACTGCCGGTCCCCAGATCCTTTATACCTGGCCAACACTGCTGCGGCCTGGTGTGCTGTCAGGAACTACCAAGGGTACCATCAAGGAGCCTACAGCTACAGCTACCAGGCGCATACTTCTACTCCTCTATCCTGGGCCCCCCTCCCTCCTCACACCACGAGCCGGGATGTTGGAGGCTGGGGTCCCACTGGATAGATAATCCTCAAATTCAAGAATTGGTTGAGCCCGGGTTGGCAGAATTCTGGGCGACGAACGAGGGGTCTGCTTCCCTTGGGGTGGTCTGGGAGGCGGGCAAGGCTCATGCTCGAGGTGAATATATCTCCTCTATTAAAACGGTGCGGGCTGGGTTTGCGGCCCGGACCACCTAATTGGAGCAGAATGAGGAGGAGGCGTTGGAACTCTTTTCGGGACATCCCACGCCCGAGAATTATTCTAACCTGGCTCAGGCGAGGAGGGAGTTGAAGCTTCACTACGTATCGCTGGTACACTCTGATACGAGACAGCTGGCCGCCAAGCTTTTCGAGTCAGGGGATAAGAATGGCAAGCTCCTGGCCAACTTGGTGGCAGAGCCCACGCTTCAGACAGTAATCCCCAGAATCCAGTCTTCCACTGGTGTCCCAGTTACTGACCCCGAAGGTATATTGAATGAATTTCATCTCTTCTACAGCAACCTCTACGATGACCCTTTCTCTGGCTCGGCTGGCGCCGGGTTGGAGGAGCTGGGGGGAATCACCTTACCTCTCCTTTCTGAGGAGGACATGGTGGAGCTAGACAAACCCCTATCACGTCAAGAAATAGAAGATGCAATTTACTCCTTGCCTAACAACAAGTCTCCCGGTCCTGATGGTCTACCCGGGGACTGGTACAAAACACATGCTGCCCTATTGGTCCCTAAACTAACTCAGTTGTTTGCAGACTGCCTCGACTCTGATAGACTACCGGACAGTAGGTATCAGGCCCATATAGTGTTGTTGCCCAAACCAGGGAAAGATCCCAATTGCTGCTCCCCCTATAGACCCATTTCGTTGCTGAACTACGACCTCAAAATACTCACTAAAGTACTAGCCAACAGAATCATGAAGGTCCTACCGTCCCTAGTCAATATAGACCAGACCGGCTTCATGCCCGGTAAATCCACGGACATTAACCTCAGACGTGTCTTTACCCATCTCCAGCTCCCATCTGAGGAAAATGCCTCCCGGGTTCTGGTTAGCCTTGATGTCGAAAAAGCTTTCGATACAGTTAGATGGTCTTACATGATGCTGGTTCTGGAGTTTTGGCTTTGGCCCTACTTTCCGGAAATGGATCGATTTACTTTACAAGGCCCCTACGGCTCGTATCAAGTTGAATGGCAGGCTCTCGCCCTCCTTCCTGATTAGGAGGGGGACGAGGCAGGGGTGTCCTTTGTCCCCGGCGTTGTTTGCCCTGGTTATGGAGCCCCTGGCTGAGGCCTTGCGGAGGTCGAGCGAGGTATCCGGCATACGGGTTGGTTCGGTGGGACCCTGGTCCCTCGCTAGCCGGGGCACTTCGGCTCCTGGATAGTTTTGCGTCCCTTTCTGGCCTCCGAACCAACTGGAACAAATCGCTCGTACTGCCCATAGACCCTGAGGCGGGGAGATTAAGGGACCCTGCTTCACCCCTGCAGTGGGCTGATTCTATTAGATACTTAGGGATTAACATTTCTTCTAATACCCAGGATTTTCTTAAGCTTAATTTGTCCCCGGCGATGCAGTGGTGTAAATCAAAATTAAAGGCCTGGTCGAACCTCCCATTATCTCTTATAGGGAGAATTAACTTAATAAAATGAAGCTCCTACCGGTCCTGTTGTATATCCTACGGCATTCTCTGGTCTGGATCCCGAAATCTTTTTTCCAGCAGCTAGACTCCTCAGTGGCCTCCTACTTGTGGCAATCGCGACGGGCCAGATTCAGTAAGAAGACTCTGCGCAGGCCGTGGACGCAGGGGGGACTTGCCTGCCCTGACTTTCACACATACTACTTGGCAGCAATGCTCACCCATGCACACAACTGGCTGGTGTCGGATGATACCAATGCGTCAGTCGTTCTGGAGGCAGCCCACTTGGGGTCCTTTGAGGCCCTTCGCAATGCCCTTTATAGGGGTTTGGGGGGTTCGCCTGTGATTCTGACAACAGCTATGAAAGCGGTTATCAAAGCATGGTATGTGGTAGTGATCAAACCTAATTTGGCGAAGGCCAGATGGTCCCCCAATACGCCACTCTGGTGTAACCCAAGGCTACGGGAATTTCACTCTCTGCAGGATCCAGGACTGTGGGCTGGTAGAGGCATCAGGTATCTGAGGGATATATGCGACGAGCTGGGTCTATTTACATTTGATAGGCTTAAAAATAAATTCCAACTTCCGAACTCCTTCTTCTTCAGATTCCTGCAGCTCTGCCACGCCTTTGATTCACAGTTTAGATCACTCCGGCTTCGGCTGGACCCCGATGACTTGGAGGTTCTCCTGGTTAAGGTTGATCTCTCCAAGCCATTATCCCAAATTTATCGCGCACTCCTGCCATCTATTCAGGTGGGACTGGATGGTCTCCGCGATACGTGGCAGGCGGAGGCGGGAGAGCTGGATGGTGAGGATTGGGAAGATATGTGGGACTATCCATTCCAGCAGCTGGTTGCTACTAGGGACAAGTTGATCCAATTCAAGATCCTCCATAGGATCTACTACACGCCCCAGCGCCTACATGGCATCTACCCGACCCTGTCGGCCAGCTGCTGGAGATGCTCTGGTACCCCAGCAGATTTTGCGCACATATTTTGGGAATGCCCCCAAATTATAGACTACTGGAGGGAAGTGACTCAATTTATTCACGGCCTAACCACCATCCCTATTCCCCTAACAGTTAGTGTCTGCATCCTCGGCCTGGTGGAGCAATTGGCACTTGCTAAGGCCACACGCACTCTCATAGGTATCCTTCTTTTTTATGCAAGGAAAGACATAATCCTGAGGTGGAAGTCCACTACCCCCCCCCCCACTTTGACTACATGGAAGCGGTTGGTCAATGCAACTGTGCCCCTTTACAAGGTGACGTATCTGTCCTGAGGATGCCCTAAAAAGTACAAAAAAGTCTGGCATCTGTGGATAGACTCAGAATCCACAACAGATGACCGGCCCCCTGGGGAATAATTGCTCAGGTAAACTCCGCTGGTACCTACTTCTTGTAACACTCCGTGTTGAGACCCATATTCTGAGCTAGTTAGGGGAGACAATGTATTGAGGAGGTGACATTTGTAATTACTCCCAAGGGCCCCTGCAGCCACTAACCCAATTACTGCGGAATGGGAGGAGGCTTGACAAGGTGCAATGGCTCCTAGTATATTCCTGACATGTGCAATCTGAGAGGTGTCTAGGCAGCGTGTAGTTAGGTATGCCTAGTGTAATGGTGTGAAGACTAATGTTCTGTTGTTTTTGTTGTGTTTTCTTATTTTTTATTTTTTTATCTCTGTTCTTTTTTGTGCACGTTGCCACGTGCAATGTTCGGCCGGGGTATGCCCCTATGGCCTTGTTTTGTAACTCACGACTTTAAAAAAGGGATTTTTAAATACAGCTTACCTGTAAAATTCTTTTCTTGGAGTACATCACGGGACACAGAGCGGCATATTCATTACTATATGGGTTATATGGAGTACCTTCAGGTGTGGACACTGGCAATCTCAAACAGGAAGTCCCCTCCCTATATAACCCCCTCCCCTAGAGGGAGTCCCTCAGTTTTGTAGCAAGCAGTATGCCTCCCAAAATGTTCACCCAAAAGAGGGGTGGGAGCTCTGTGTCCCGTGATGTACTCCAAGAAAAGGATTTTACAGGTAAGCTGTATTTAAAAATCCCTTTTTCTTTCTCGTACATCACGGGACACAGAGCGGCATATTCATTACTATATGGGATGTCCGAAAGCAATGCTTTAATGAGGGGAGGGAGACATCTTCCAAAGAAGGATTTAATTTAGAGGTATACTCAAATAATAATAATAATTCCAACTTAGTCAAGAAAAAACCTTTTTTTTTTTTTTTTACAACCAAGGGTGCCCCTGATCCCGAGGATCTTAAACTGCAGCCTGTAGTACTGCCTGTCCAAAGGCAGAATCCGCATTTCTTCTCACGTCTAGTTGATAAAACTTTGTAAGCGTGTGGACTGATGACCACGTCGCCGCCTTGCATATCTGAGCCATAGAGATCTGATGGTGTGCTGCCCAGGAGGCGCCCATGGCCCTGGTAGAATGGGCCTTTACCGACAAAGGAGGAGGCAACCTCTTCAAACCGTAGGCTTGAATGATTAATTGTCTAATCCACCTCGAGATGGTGGATTTTGCAGCTGCCTGCCCCTTCTTGGGGCCATCTGGTAGAACGAACAACACATCTGTTTTCCGGATCTTTTCTGTAGCTTTAATATAGGCCTTCATGGCCCGGACAATATCCAAGGTATGCAGCAACCCCTCCTTTCTAGATGTGGGTTTCGGAAAGAAGGATGGAAGTACCAAATCCTGGTTCAAGTGAAAATTGGATATAACCTTTGGTAGAAAGGAAGGATGGGGCCGGAGAACTGCCCTGTCCTTATGTAGAACGAGATATGGTTCCTTTTTTTTTTTTTTTACAACCAAGGGTGCCCCTGATCCCGAGGATCTTAAACTGCAGCCTGTAGTACTGCCTGTCCAAAGGCAGAATCCGCATTTCTTCTCACGTCTAGTTGATAAAACTTTGTAAGCGTGTGGACTGATGACAACGTCGCCGCCTTGCATATCTGAGCCATAGAGATCTGATGGTGTGCTGCCCAGGAGGCGCCCATGGCCCTGGTAGAATGGGCCTTTACCGACAAAGGAGGAGGCAACCTCTTCAAACCGTAGGCTTGAATGATTAATTGTCTAATCCATCTCGAGATGGTGGATTTTGCAGCTGCCTGCCCCTTCTTGGGGCCATCTGGTAGAACGAACAACACATCTGTTTTCTGGATCTTTTCTGTAGCTTTAATATAGGCCTTCATGGCCCGGACAATATCCAAGGTATGCAGCAACCCCTCCTTTCTAGATGTGGGTTTCGGAAAGAAGGATGGAAGTACCAAATCCTGGTTCAAGTGAAAATTGGATATAACCTTTGGTAGAAAGGAAGGATGGGGCCGGAGAACTGCCCTGTCCTTATGTAGAACGAGATATGGTTCCTTACACGATAAGGCTGCTAATTCTGACACTCTCCTGGCCGAAACTATGGCGACCAAGAAAACCAACTTTCTTGTCAGTAAAACTAAAGGAATCTCAGCCAACGGCTCAAAGGGTTGTTTCTGTAGAGTGGACAGGACAAGATTTAAGTCCCATGGACAAATTGGTGACTTGACAGGAGGATTAATACGCAAGACCCCCTGTATGAAGGTCTTTACCAGCGAGTGGGTGGCCAGCGGCCTCTGAAACCACACTGACAGAGCTGAAATCTGTCCCTTGATTGTGCTTAATGCCAGGCCTTTATCCACTCCTAGCTGGAGAAAACTTAACACCCTATCAATGGTATATTTGCGGGAATTCCATCTTTTGGATTCACACCAGCCTACGTAGTTCCTCCACACCCTGTAATAAATCACCCTGGAGGCCGGCTTTCTAGCCCTAATCAGGGTAGGAATTACCTGCCTAGACAGACCTCTACCCCTGAGAATCAGGGATTCAGCCTCCAGGCCGTCAAATTTAGACGTTGTAATGTAGGGTGGAGGATCGGGCCTTGTGAGAGTAGGTCTGGTCGTAGAGGAAGAGTCCAAGGGTCTCCCACTGCCATCTTCAGGACTAGTGAGTACCATGTCCTCCGGGGCCAAGCTGGAGCTACTAGAATGACCGGCTTGTGCTCCACTCTGATCCTGCGCAACAGGCGAGGAAGTAACTGTAGCGGAGGGAATGCATATAGAAGTTTGAATTGATGCCAAGGGCAAACCAACGCATCGGTTCCGCAGGCCATAGGGTTCCTCGCTCGAGACACGAACCTGTCTAGTTTCTTGTTGAACCTGGATGTCATTATATCTACGTCTGGCATTCCCCACCTCTGGCAGATTGTCTGAAAGACCTGGGGATGCAGAGACCACTCCCCTGGCGACAGAATCTGGCGACTTAAGAAGTCTGCCTGCAGGTTGTCCACTCCGGGAATGAATATCGCCGAAATGCAGGGTACATGAACCTCTGCCCACTGAAAAATCAAGCTCACCTCCCTTTGAGCGGCCTGACTCCTGGTTCCCCCTTGGTGGTTTATGTATGCCACCGCTGTGGCATTGTCTGACTGGATTCTCACCGGGAACCCCTGTAATCTGGAGGTCCATGCCAGAAGGGCTAGGCGAGCAGCTCTGATCTCCAAGATATTGATGGGGAGCTGCCTCTCTGTTTTCACCCAAGTTCCCTGGCGAGAGAACCCCTCGAAAACCGCCCCCCAGCCTGCCAGGCTGGCGTCTGTGGTAACTACCTTCCAGACAACCGGGCTGAAGGATCTTCCCTTTAGAAGATTCTGAGGGTTCAACCACCAGGCCAGGCTTTGTCGGACCTTTGATGATAGCGTCAAAGGGGACTCTAAGGCATGTGCTCTCTTGCCCCAGGCTGCTAGAATGGCTGCCTGTAGGACGCGAGTGTGGATCTGAGCGTATGGTACTGCCTCGAACGTGGCCACTAGCTTGCCTAGTAATCGCATACACAGGCGAATAGTTGGTTTTTTCTTGCTTAGAACCAACTGAACCAACCCCTTGATAGCCTCGATCTTTACAAGGGGCAGGAACACCCTTTGCTGTTCTGTGTCTAACCTCATGCCGAGGTATTCCAACTGCTTTGTAGACTGGAACGCTGACTTTTCCCGGTTTAGGACACAGCCGAATCCTTCGAGGTACTGAACCGTGAGGTTTACTGCCTGTTGCAGACACGGCCGTGAGTGATCTATGATTAAAAGGTCGTCCAAGTACGCTAGGACTGTGACCCCTTGGATCCTTAGATTGGCCAAAACTGGGGCTAGGATCTTCGTGAATACCCGAGGGGCCGTGGCCAGCCCGAAGGGGAGCGCCCTGAATTGGAAGTGTCGCTGCCCCACCGCGAAGCGTAAAAATCTTTGATGCGACTGAAAGATTGGTACATGAAGGTAAGCATCCTTTATGTCTATGGAAGCCAGAAAATCGTCCCTCTGAAGCGCGGCGGCTGCTGACCGGATGGATTCCATCCGGAAGGAACGAACCCTTAGGTAACCGTTTAACCTCTTTAGGTCCAAGATTGGCCTGACATCGCCGTTGGGCTTTGGTATGACAAAGAGATTGGAATAGAAACCTAGCCCTTGCTCTTGGGCTGGCACCTCTATTATTACGTCCTGGCAAAGCAGGTGATCCAAAGCTGCCAGCATCGAGGCCTTCCTTGCTGGATCCTTTGGTAGCCTTGATTCTTGAAAATGAGGCGGAGGAAAGTTTAGAAACTCCAGTCTGTAGCCTGCGGTTACAGACGCCCCGAACCCATTTGTCGGGGATCTTGGCTTCCCAAACTTCTGAGAAGAGACGAAGCCTTCCCCCCACCCGCGAGAGTGGGGGCGCCCCTTCATAAGGCAGACTTAGGGGCTGTCTTTGTCGGCTTGCGATACCATGGCCTCTTACCCCCAGGGGCCTGTCCCTGCGATCTACTGTTAACGTTGGATCGTGCAGGCGGCCGTCGATACTGCCTGGAATTTGAGGGCCCTGAGACAGGAAAGAGCTGCCTTTTAAATGTAGGACCCCGGAATGTCTTTTTGACCGTTAAAAGGGTACTTTTGCCACTTGAAATAGTCTGAATGTATTTATCCAGATCCTCCCCGAAGAGTCGTCCTCCATGGAAGGGAAACCCTGCCAGAAGCTTTTTGCATGGGGGCTCCGCCGCCCAGTTCTTCAACCATAAGAGCCTTCTCATGTGCACCAAAAATAGTGATAAACGAGAGGCCTGCTGGATGGAATCCTTTATAGCATCTACAGCATAACACAGAGCTCTGGGAATGTCAGAAAACTCTTCTGCTTGTTGGGTAGGCATGTCCTTTAGCATTTCTTTTGTCTGGTCCTTTAACGCCTGACAAACTCCAATTGCAGCCACAGCTGGCTGTACCACTGCTCCTGCCGTAGCAAAGGATGCTTTTAAAAGTGTCTCTAACCGTTTATCAACCGGATCTTTAAACATATGTATGTTTTCCACCGGGCAAGTTAGTGATTTATTCACACATGAGATGGCTGCATCCACTACTGGGAGCCTCCACCTCTTGGAGAATTTTTCCTCCATGGGGTAAATGACCGCAAATCTCTTCGGTGGCAGAAAAATCCTATCCGGCCGTACCCAATCCCGAAAGATCAATTCCTCCAAGAGAGGATGGACCGGAAAAACTGCGTTGCTTAACGGAGCTTTCAAAGAGCCCAGAGAGGATACCGGAGGAACCCGAGGCTCTGGCAATGGTAAACTAAATGCCGAGCGGACCATGTCCGTCAAAGACTGCACCCACAGTCTCTCTGACTGGGAGTCTGAAAATGGTTCCTCAGAGGTAGATCCCTCAATCCCTGAACCCTCTTGGTTCAGGTCTAGTTGATCCTCCTGCGATTCCAATTCCTCCGGAGAGAGAATTTCAGCATCTGAGGATACACCTCTTGGTGATGGGGATCTAACCCGTTTCTTGCCAGGAATAGCTCTAGCGATCAATGCTGCTATTCTCTCTTCTAGCCCCCCTAGGGATACAGCTAGCATCTCCTCTGTGATAAACACAGGGCTGGGCTGATCTGGGCCAGCCTCCGCACCAGACCCCCCTAATGGCTCATCCAAGGCGACCTTTATGGGAATAAGTTGCGGGGAAAGTATCGGCATATCATCAGAATCAGAGGGGGAACCCCTTTGTTTTTTGGTCTTTTTTGTACCCTTTGACCCCGAACCTTTGGAAGCCATAATACAAAATCGAGGGACTCCGCCAACAACAACAGACTGTAGTGGCCAGGAGTACAAAACTAGAGCTTAGGGGACAATAGATCACTAATGCCCAAAAACTGATGGGGCCCCGTATGTTTTTTTTTTTTTTTTTTTTTTTAAATATATATGTCTCTTTCTTTTTTTTTTTTTTTTCAAACATACAGCGACCCCAAACTTAGTTTGCCAGCCTCCAACCTGCTGCAAAAAGGGGAATTTCTTGGCTTAACAGAAAGGCATTGGAACAAAGTCCAGCATGTACTACCCCTCTTCCGCCACCGGGAGTCACTGTTCTGCCGCTCTGCGTCCTCTCCCTTTGAGATCAGCCTCAGACTGAGCACTGACAATGCCTGCTGATCTATAACAGCACAAGGCGCGCCCCTGTATGACGCTGCAGGCACGCCCCCCCCCCCCGCCCTCCTCTCCGAACGGCGCGAAAAACATCTATAAGACGTGCGCGCGCACGCGCGCGCGCGCGTATGCCGGAGCAGGAGGAACATGGAGGAGCCGCGCTGCTGGAGACCCAGGACTGCAGTATCAGGCGGCAGATTCAAACCCCCGGCCAGGTAGGACTCTCCAAAAGGCCCCATAGGGATCCTTACCAGTCCTAGGAAGAAAGCAGCAGGTAGCTAGCAACACCATTCTTAGACAGGGGAACCTAGTGATGGGGGAAATGGGATCATCCTGTCTTTCTCAGACATAGTGAGCAAGGTTGCCAATGCAGAGCATACTTAGGCTACCCCCCTTTTAGGTTACCCCGGAGAGCCTGCTGTCGAACCAAGTCCCGCAGGCTCCCCTCTTACCTGCTCCATGCTGCAGGATGTTTGTCTAGCAAAACGATCCAATCTTCTCCCATCTCCGTGGGTAGCGTAATAGACCTTCAGGCCCTGGGGTCCTATGAAGGTACCCACTGTCCTGGACCTATATAGCACCCTGGCAAACAGGAACTTATGGTCTTTATGAACTCCAAGTCCTGGGCCCAGGGTCCAGCCCTCCAAAAGAGGAGCATTATAGGCAAAACCCCACGGTTTGGGGCCCGGGTACTGTCCACTTTGGCACTGAGGCTCCTTGGACAGATCCGGTTAGCCCGCCCTTAATCCCAAGGATGTGGAGCAAAGCTATTCCGTGACCAACACCTAAGACACTGGCGAAAAAACTGAGGGACTCCCTCTAGGGGAGGGGGTTATATAGGGAGGGGACTTCCTGTTTGAGATTGCCAGTGTCCACACCTGAAGGTACTCCATATAACCCATATAGTAATGAATATGCCGCTCTGTGTCCCGTGATGTACGAGAAAGAAAATACCTTAATAAAAACAATTTAAAAAAATTAAATCCCATTATGCTACATTTTATGATGTACCACTTTTTCTCTTTGTTCTCCTTTCTTTACCTTTTATCTCTCTATCCTAATTTTCATTTATTTTCCTCATCACTCTCTCTAGCCATCTTTCTTGTTGTTTAATGTCAACTATAATCACAGGTAGTGTTACTCACTGTGTCTCCGACTTTGTGGTGTCTCGCAGCAGTGACACCTATGCCGAAATCAGGAGATAGGGTCTCCTCCAGCCCCTCCCACTTAATTCTTTACCAGTCAGCTGACCTCTAGTCTCTACCCCCCAGCCATGCCATGAACTGAGTGGGTGGCTGTGAAGAGGCTGAGTGGGCGGCCACAGGCTCCAGGGACAGCCCTACTAGGTGGTTGCAAAAAGACTAGGAGAGCAGTGCGGGCTTCAGGAACAGCCCAGGATTCGGTGACCCCTGGCAAATCGTCACAACGCGTTTCAGAGCGTGCACGGGTCTAGGGATGAAAAAAGACGCGTCGTGGTTCCTCCTGGCTGACGTCACACACCTGCAAACTACATCCCAGGACAGTAACCATTCACCATCGCGGACTCAGTCGGCTCCCCCCGGCACCGGGGCGGCTGCACTCACCTGGCTCTGATGCTTCACTAGATGTCGGCAGATGACTTACACCAGCTCCCCGGTCTTCATCACTATGTTATATACGATGTAAGTGCTGGATACTTTATATATTAAATACAGTATACTCAGAGGCGCTTTTCTTTCTGTTTTCTTCCTTGTTTACTTTACATTGTAGCAAAGTGTAATTTCTTCAGTGTTGTCACATGAAAAGATAAAATAAAATATTTACAAAAATGTGAGGAGGGTACTCACTTTTCTTGAGATACTGTATGTGTGACCCCCCCCCCCCCCCCAACATGTGATGGCAGAAAAAAAAACATTGAGTCGTTCCCCTTTTACTGTATATTAATATTGCTGTATACTGTATATATCTTTTTGTTTGGCTGTTTTTTTTTTCTTTTTTGTATTTTTGGGTTTGTTAACTTTTTTTGCCTGGGTATAGATATACGTTTGCCAGAAGCATGTCTGAATCCTCTTAGGCCGCGTACACATGAGCAGACAGATTTGTTCAAATCGGTCGGGCAGACCGATTTGAACAAATCTGTCTGCTGGGGACATCACGTACACACGATCAAACCAAAATCCCCACCGCCAGACGGTGCGGTGACGTGGCGGTGAAGTTGACGCCGCCACGTCACCGCACCAGGAAGTAAAACACTTCCGCGCATGTGTCGAAACCATTCGGCGCGTGTGCGAGAAGACATGTCTGCTGGTTAGCGTACTAACCAGCAGACATGTCGGGCGGACGGGTTCCCACCCGACAGATTTCAAAGTATGCTTTGAAATCTGTCGGGTGGCCAAATCCGTCGGCTTGCCCGTACACACGGTCGAATCGGTCTGGTGGGACGGTCGGGCTGACCGTTTCCAGCAGATAGATTTGATCGTGTGTACGCGGCCTTACTGTTGACTGACTCAGTATCTCTGCTGGAAGTCTATTCCAAACATCAAGCTTGTTTTCGGTAAAATAATACTTTCTAGGGTTAGTTTTGAACTTTCCTCCTGCTAGTCTGGGATTACGTCCCCATATTCTTGATCTTGGCTTCATATTGAAATTTCTGCCCTTCTAAACCTTATTCACCCCCTTGATGTATTTAAAGGTTTCAATCATGTCTCCCCTTTCTCTTCTCTCCTCCAAAGTGTGATAAAACCTTTGTTACCGTATAACGAGTGGCCATCATTCATACACTATTCACTATTGTATCATATTATCTGCAGGGAAATATCAGATGCGCTTTACAAATACAATTAACCAAGCGTGATTTTATTTTCAAATTTTCCAGAACTATTATATTTAAAAAAATGCTGATGCAGAAACAATGCATCCAATTAAAAATGACCCCAAGACTTTTCTTCAATGGCGGCTGAAAATAATTCATTTTAACCTTCCAAGAATAGAAGAGAGGTCACGCCTAATGAAAATATTGACTTGTTTTTCGTCGTATAAATGTTACTTTTGCCTAAAGGGGATGCTATGTAATTGTATTCTGAAATCCACTATATCGTCGTCTTGTGTTTTCATCTAGTAATACTAACATTGCTTTCCAATTATTTCTAATTTCATCAATCGATATTCAGATTTGTAGCTCACAAAATAGACCACCAAGACTAATACAAGACTTATACATATATAATGATATTAAAGTTGTGCCGGCACAAGAGATCTGTCCATCGAGAAGCTCGCTGGGAGACATATTCTGCCGAGGTTCTCGGTCGTGTGTACACTTCCGACGAGCGTCCCGTCGGGAAGCTCGTCGAGCCAAAAAAGAGAGCACGCTCTCTTTTACCTCGTTGTTTAATGAGGACTTTGGCTCAACGAGCTTTTTCGACCGCTCATCGGGAACCTCGTCGGGCGGAACGATGAGTTTAGCCCGACGAGGTTCTTGTACATGTGTACGCAGCCTGAGAAAGGTTCTCCATTCAAGAGGATCCTAGGAGTCTACTGAGAAACCCAAAACTTCTGGGAGTGTTGATCTCTCGCAGCGCTCACCAGGGCCGTCTGAATTGCATTATGGCAGACATCCCAACCTGCAAAACTCAATTCAGGGAGGGGGAGATGTCCCCCCTCCCCCCCGCAGCAAAATATTTTTTAAATCACAGTGCTTCTGGTGGGGAAGGGGGTGGGTGGTATATGACAGTGGACAGTGCATTTGGGGGGAGGGGGTTGGGGCAGTGAACAGTGTTGGTAGGGCAGGGGAGAGTGGTGTCAGTAGTTTTTAATGTTATTGTTTTATACTTTTTTTTTATATATATATATTTTTTTTTTGGGGGGGGGGGCTTTGGTGAGATGTCAGCATATACACTTGTTATTTTTTTTTTTTTTTTACTTCAAAGCAGAATATATATATATAGGTCCAGATTCACATACATTGGCCGACGGCATAGCGTAAGCCATTTACACCAACAATTTAACAGAGCAAGTGCCGTATTCCCAAAGCTCTTGCTCCGTAGTTTGCGGCGGCGTAGTGTAAATGGCCCGGCGTAAGGCCGAGTAATTCAAAGGGGGCGACTTGTATTTAAATTAAGCGCGCCCCCGCGTCGATTGAACTGTGCATGCGCCGGCCGCAAAAATAGCCCAGTGCGCATGCTCCAGCTCACGTCGGAAAACGTGAATGAAACCGGCGTTAGCGTCGTTTACCTAAATCCCTTTTTCGCAAACGACTTAGTAAACAATGGAAAAAGACGACGCTGTCCCGACGCCATACTTAACATGGCATACGACAGAACTTCGTAAGGTTACCCCTCATATAGCAGGGGTAGGTTTACGCTTATGGAAACAACGTAAAAGACTACGGGGCGGCGTAAAAACTTTCGGGAATCGGCGTATTAGGCTCATTTGCATAGGCAAATGAGAAATTAACGTAAAGGCCACCTAGCGGCCAGGAAAGTAATTACATCTACGATCCGATGGTGTTAGTGTTTTACACCTGTCGGATCTTCACTGTATCTATGCGTAAGTGATTCTAGGAATCACACGCATAGATACCCAGGTAAAAAAACAGAGATACAACGGTGTTTCCTGCGATACATCATCATATCTCTTTTGAGAATCTGGCCCATAATATATAGCATATATAGCAATATATAGCAGAATTTATATGAAATAAATGCGGGGCCCGAGTTCCAGGTGCGGCGGTGGTTCATCCAGGCCTCGCAGACAACCTCTGCCTCTGGGTTCTCCCCAGCCGATTCCCCACTGTTCAGCTTCCGGCTTAGGATCTGGGACCCAGCAAGCCGCTGGGGCCCCTCTCTGCATCAGAATGAGGTTCTGCTTGGTACGCAACCTCAGCCAGGCGGGCCTCGATGGCGGGGCCCATGGATGCGCGCACCCTGAAGGTGGATGCCGCACCTGGAACTCGGGCCCCGCATAGCACAACTTACACAGGCAACTGCCCCAGATATACCCTCCCGCCAGCACGTCCAGAGAAGAAACCACTCCTCTGATTGGCTGCTGGAAGAAGGTGGGTCTATCAGAACCCCTTCTAGCGCTGACTGTCAATCTTTGTAAGGGGGCCTGCGCTACCTGTGAATTGGGGCCCCCGATGACGGCTTTGCAGAGTGCACAGAGGACACGAGAGGCTGTATTTGCGCACTAGCCAGCAGAGAGGGGGCGGGCCGAGAGCTCCACTGATGTGCTGACCCCGCCACATTAGCCTCGGAACAGAGCGGCTGTAGTTAGAGCAGTGATCGGAGTGGGAGAGTCAGTGGAGCTCCCGCCCCACCCCCTCTATACTGACTAGGGAATACAGAGGTCCGGGGGGGGGGGGTCGGGAGCTCCACTGACGCGCCCACTCCAATCACTGTTGTAACTACAGCCGCTCTATTCTGAGCATACAGGCTACATGGGGGTCAGCATGTCGATGGATCTCCCGGCTCCAGCCCCGCCCCCTCTCTGCTGGCTAGCGCGCAAATACAGCCTCCCGTGTCCTCTGTGCACTATGAAAAGCCATCATCGGGGCCCCAATTCACAGGTAATCTCATGCAGTATGTCTGCAGTCTCTGGTAATCTCATGCAATATATCCCCAGTCTCTGGCAATCTCGTGCAGTATGTCCGCAGTCTCTGGTAATCTTGTGCAGTATTTTTGCGTTTACGCAGAAACTGTAAGGATCAGAAGTCCTATTTCATACAGGCTCAGGTTTTAAAGGAGAGGTTTATTGAAAAGGGGTATGACACCTCAGTTATAGACCTGGAACTACAACAGGTGGGAACCACAGATAGGGTGTCCCTGCTATCCCACAAGCCCCCACGAGAACCAGATGGCACTTTCAAGTTCTCTTTTTTGACCTCCTACTCTACACAGCATAGAGACGTCAAATCCATCATCAATAAGCACTGGGGCGTACTCAAGACTGATAAAGTTCTTGGACCAAATCTACCCGATATGGCCAAAATCATTTTTAAGGGAGCTCCATCACTAATGCCGCGTACACACGATCATTTTTTGTGATGAAAAAAAACGACGTTTTCTGTGAAGTAAAAAACGACGTTTTTGAAACGTCACTTTCAAAGACGATATTGCATACACACCATCGTTTTTTTCACAAAAAGCGAGGTTACGTTCACCACTCTTTTCCATTGAAGCTCGCTTCATAACTAGCTTCTGGGCATGCGCGGGTTGAAAAACGTCGTTTTAAACGATGTTTTTGCTACACACGGTGACTTTTTGTGAAACAAAAAACGACGTTTTGAAAAACGACACAAAAAATTCAAGCATGTTGGAATTTTTTTTTGGTCGTTTTTTTTAAGACAAAAAACGACGTTTTGCCCACACACGATCAATTTAAATGACGTTTTAAAAAACGACGTTTTTTTTCATCGCAAAAAACTACCGTGTGTACGCGGCATAAGGAACAGCATTGCTCCAAATGTCATCGATCCACCTGTCCGCCCTGTTTTCTTTCATGATATGAAAGGTTATTTCCCATGCAAGAAATGTAATGTATGCCACTGGAATACCAGCGGTAGAACTAAATCTTTGGAATTTAGATCCACTTCAACAGGACAGACTTACCCTATACAATGCTTTTGCACGTGTGCATCAACTCACATAGTGTATCTCATCACCTGCCCGTGCGGAAAACAATATGTGGGACGCACTATACGTGCATTTTCCGTACGGGTAGGTGAACATGTGGCCAAGATTATAGGTGGTTGCACTAAACATACGGTACCCCGTCATTATCGGGAGTGCCATGCACGCAACCCTAAGGGTACTCAGTTCCTTATTATAGATAAATATGTAGCACCTTGGAGGGGCGGAGCCAAGATTAGGGGTGTCTCTAGGTTAGAAACCTATTGGATTTTTTACATTACGCACTTATGTCCCACACGGCTTGAATGTCGAGTGGGACGTGAATGCATTTATCAATCAGTCTTGAGATTATCAGTTTTATAGTTCTTACTGGGTTTTCAGCTACTATGTGGTGTCACTTCAGTGTTCCTAGTTAATGTATCATGAGTCTCAACTTTCTTGGGAATATCGTTTAACTATGATATTCCAATATTTTAATCCATGTTAATGTAGGATCTATATCTCTAGGGTTTAATACAGCCCGGTATCCTACAGCATATGAACTAGCCCACTGTTTGTGTCTGGTGTATAGTTACATATTAACCACTTAAGGACCGCCGCATGTACATTTACGTCGGCAGAATGGCACCGACAGGCACATCAACGTATATATACGTTGGTGCCTTGGGGGGGATCGGGGGTCCGATCGGACCCCCCCCCCCCCCCCGTACATGCGGCGGTCCGCGCGGCTGCAGGAGCGATCCGACAAAGTGGGGGCGGCTATCCGTTTTCATCCGCCCCCTCCGGATCGCTCCCAGCCAATGCGCGCGCCCGCCCGCCCTGTCACTTCCTCCTCCTGTGTAAACACAGGAAGGAGGAAGCGACGTGATCTCTCCCTCGGCGTTTGTTTCAAGCGCCGCTGAGGAGAGATCACCACACACCAAGTAAGTCTGCACCAAACAGCACACTTACACACACACAAACACATTTAACCCCCGCGATCGCCCCCCCCCCCCCCCCCCTGTCACAGTGTCACTGAATGCAGTAATCATACATGTATGATTACTGTATTTAGTGTCAGTGTGACAGACAGTGTGACAGTCAGTCAGTGTTAGTGTCAGGGTAGCCCCCCCACACCCCCCCCCAATAAAGTTTTAACCCCTTGATCACTGCCCTAGTTAACCCTTTCACTCCCTATTGCCAGCGTCACTAAGCAATCATTTTTCTGATCGCTGTATTAGTGTCGCTGTTCCCGCTAGGTAGCTAATTTTTTTTTAATGCGATTTTTTTTTTTACTAAAGACATGTGGCTAAATAAATTTTGGCCTAAATGTTTGACTAAAATTTAGTTTATTGGTTTTTTATTATAACAAAAAGTAAAAAATATTGATTTTTTTTCAAAAATGTCGCTCTATTTTTGTATATAGCGCAAAAAATAAAAATCGCAGAGGCGATCAAATACCACCAAAAGAAAGCTCTATTTATAGGAAAAAAAGGACGCAAATTTTGTTTGGGAGCCACGTCGCACGACCGCGCAATTGTCTGTTAAAGCGACGCAGTGCCGAATCGCAAAAACCCCTTGGGTCATTTGCCAGCGTATTGGTCCGGGTCTTAAGTGGTTAACATGTAATTTTATTATATATTATTTTAATCTACATTATTTTAATATATATCCTTTATATGAGTTTAACTATTCAACATATGTTAAGACTTTATGATATTTTTTTGATGTATTGGTTTATTTTTCACAATTTAATCAGTTGATTTTATAAATGTTTGCACATTAATTGAATTGTAGCTTGTGATTTTACATCGTGAGCTTCATACCATACGATGCCCTTGTGCAGATAGTCCATCGACGTAATATGGGGTTTATATCTATCTGAGGGTTGTGGTGCCTCCCTCATATTTGATTTGCCCCCTATATATCCGTCGATACTATGGGTAAAAGCTATGGATGTGTGCCCCCCCTTTGCTGTGACGTCATCGCGCGTTCCGACGGCACGTCCTGTGTGTACATCCCTCTTCCTCATCTGAATACGAGGTGTGGAACGCATCGCTGTGTCTGAACCAGTGACGCGTGACGCACCATGTGACCGGGTGACGCTTGACGCACCATGTGACCGGGTGATGTGCTCGCGCTTGCGCCCTGTGCGCTCCACTGTTGTGTGGTGATACGAGGCTTGGAGCGCACGGCGGTGTATTTAGTGCGAGCATCAACGCGATCAGGTTTTTGATTGTCTCGCATTATTGTGAGTTTTAAATACATGTCCCATTCGAACTATTTATTATCGATGGTCTTTTTTACACGACCGGATGTGCGTTCTGGTGTCATTACATTAAAGCGAGGCTTGGAACGCACGCTGCGGCGGCCATCTTACCTCCCCCACCCGGAAGTACTCAGTAATGAATCACTCTGTTCAATTCGCTTCACTGCCAATTATCTGTGGGGGCTAAGTATATATTTAAGGGTCTTTCTATGCAGTAGGACAATTCCCATGAAGATGTTTGTGAAACGAAACGCGTCGGGAACCGATTGACCCTACTGCCTGTATATTTATACGCCCATGATTGTTCATATCAAATGTGAGTGTACAATTTTTGTTTTATCCTAGTAAAACTTTTTTATCAGAGTTACGCTATGTTTGCTCTATTATTTCCTTCTTTGCCATTGGGCCTTCCGAGTCACGTTGTCGGCTGAATGCATTGAGAAGAGGAGTGAAAATTTTAAGTTTGATCCTTCAACTGATCGGATATCTTTGCCACTCATCCTTCCTGAGTCCCTCTGTGAACAGTGTTTGGTTTAACCCTAAGCTATAGCTGACCAAATAGGTGTACACTTATTGTGGTCGCTATCCATCTGGTAAACCTCTTCAACTAAACCTACGGTGGTGGACCATTAAGATTTCACTTTCACTCAGTCACCTTATTGATCCCTGTGGACTCTATATCACCTCTAAGGACACTTCAAGTGCACCTATGGTGTCTAATATCTAGCTTATATTATTCGCCTTTTCATTTATGTTTAAGCGCTACATATTTTCTTTGTAAATCTTGTGCAGTATGTCCGCAGTCTTTGGTAATCTCATGCAGTATGTCCGCAGTCTTTGGTAATCTCATGCAGTATGTCCGCAGTCTGGTAATCTCGTGCAGTATGTATCCAGTCTCTGGTAATCTTGTGCAGTATGTCTGCAGTCTGGTAATCTCGTGCAGTATGTCCGCAGTCTCTGGTTGTCTCTTGCAGTATGTCTGCAGTCTCTGGTAATCTCGTGCAGTATGTCCACAGTCTGGTAATCTTGTGCAGTATGTCACCAGTCTCTGGTAATCTTGTGCAGTATGTCACCAGTCTCTGGTAATCTTGTGCAGTATGTCCACAGTCTCTGGTTGTCTCTTGTTGTATGTCCGCAGTCTCTGGTAATCTCGTGCATTATGTCCACAGTCTGGTAATCTCCTGCAGTATGTCACCAGTCTCTGGTAATCTTGTGCAGTATGTCCACAGTCTCTGGTTGTCTCTTGTTGTATGTCCGCAGTCTCTGGTAATCTCGTGCATTATGTCCACAGTCTGGTAATCTCGTGCAGTATGTCCACAGTCTGGTAATCTCGTGCAGTATGTCCGCAGTCTCTGGTAATCTTGTGCAGTATGTCCGCAGTCTCTGGTAATCTCGTGCAGTATGTCTAAAGTCTCTGGTAATTTCGTGCAGTATGTCCAAAGTCTCAGGTAATCTCGTGCAGTATGTCCGCAGCCTGGTAATCTCGTGCAGTATGTCCACAGTCTCTGGTTGTCTCGCGCAGTATGTCTGCAGTCTCTGGTAATTTTGTGCAGTATGTCCGCAGTCTGGTAATCTCGTGCAGTATGTCCCCAGTCTCTGGTAATCTTGTGCAATATGTCCGCAGCCTGGTAATCTCGTGCAGTATGTCCACACTCTCTGGTTGTCTCGTGCAGAATGTCTGCATTCTCTGGTAATCTCGTGCAGTATGTCCGCAGTCTGGTAATATTGTGCAGTATGTCGGCAGTCTGGTAATCTCCTGCAGTATGTCACCAGTCTCTGGTAATCTTGTGCAGTATGTCCACAGTCTCTGGTTGTCTCTTGTTGTATGTCCGCAGTCTCTGGTAATCTCGTGCATTATGTCCACAGTCTGGTAATCTCGTGCAGTATGTCCACAGTCTGGTAATCTCGTGCAGTATGTTCGCAGTCTCTGGTAATCTCGTGCAGTATGTCCGCAGTCTCTGGTAATCTCGTGCAGTATGTCCACAGTCTCTGGTAATCTCGTGCAGTATGTCCGCAGTCTGGTAATCTCGTGCAGTATGTCTAAAGTCTCTGGTAATTTCGTGCAGTATGTCCAAAGTCTCGGGTAATCTCGTGCAGTATGTCCGCAGTCTGGTAATCTCGTGCAGTATGTCCGCAGTCTCTGGTAATCTTGTGCAATATGTCCGCAGCCTGGTAATCTCGTGCAGTATGTCCACAGTCTCTGGTTGTCTCGCGCAGTATGTCTGCAGTCTCTGGTAATCTTGTGCAGTATGTTCGCAGTCTGGTAATCTTGTGCAGTATGTCCGCAGTCTCTGGTAATCTTGTGCAATATGTCCGCAGCCTGGTAATCTCGTGCAGTATGTCTGCAGTCTGGTAATCTCGTGCAGTATGTCCGCAGTCTCTGGTTGTCTCTTGCAGTATGTCTGCAGTCTCTGGTAATCTCGTGCAGTATGTCCACAGTCTGGTAATCTTGTGCAGTATGTCACCAGTCTCTGGTAATCTTGTGCAGTATGTCACCAGTCTCTGGTAATCTTGTGCAGTATGTCCACAGTCTCTGGTTGTCTCTTGTTGTATGTCCGCAGTCTCTGGTAATCTCGTGCATTATGTCCACAGTCTGGTAATCTCCTGCAGTATGTCACCAGTCTCTGGTAATCTTGTGCAGTATGTCCACAGTCTCTGGTTGTCTCTTGTTGTATGTCCGCAGTCTCTGGTAATCTCGTGCATTATGTCCACAGTCTGGTAATCTCGTGCAGTATGTCCACAGTCTGGTAATCTCGTGCAGTATGTCCGCAGTCTCTGGTAATCTTGTGCAGTATGTCCGCAGTCTCTGGTAATCTCGTGCAGTATGTCTAAAGTCTCTGGTAATTTCGTGCAGTATGTCCAAAGTCTCAGGTAATCTCGTGCAGTATGTCCGCAGCCTGGTAATCTCGTGCAGTATGTCCACAGTCTCTGGTTGTCTCGCGCAGTATGTCTGCAGTCTCTGGTAATTTTGTGCAGTATGTCCGCAGTCTGGTAATCTCGTGCAGTATGTCCACACTCTCTGGTTGTCTCGTGCAGAATGTCTGCATTCTCTGGTAATCTCGTGCAGTATGTCCGCAGTCTGGTAATATTGTGCAGTATGTCGGCAGTCTGGTAATCTCCTGCAGTATGTCACCAGTCTCTGGTAATCTTGTGCAGTATGTCCACAGTCTCTGGTTGTCTCTTGTTGTATGTCCGCAGTCTCTGGTAATCTCGTGCATTATGTCCACAGTCTGGTAATCTCGTGCAGTATGTCCACAGTCTGGTAATCTCGTGCAGTATGTCCGCAGTCTCTGGTAATCTCGTGCAGTATGTCCGCAGTCTCTGGTAATCTCGTGCAGTATGTCCACAGTCTCTGGTAATCTCGTGCAGTATGTCCGCAGTCTGGTAATCTCGTGCAGTATGTCTAAAGTCTCTGGTAATTTCGTGCAGTATGTCCAAAGTCTCGGGTAATCTCGTGCAGTATGTCCGCAGTCTGGTAATCTCGTGCAGTATGTCCGCAGTCTCTGGTAATCTTGTGCAATATGTCCGCAGCCTGGTAATCTCGTGCAGTATGTCCACAGTCTCTGGTTGTCTCGCGCAGTATGTCTGCAGTCTCTGGTAATCTTGTGCAGTATGTTCGCAGTCTGGTAATCTTGTGCAGTATGTCCGCAGTCTCTGGTAATCTTGTGCAATATGTCCGCAGCCTGGTAATCTCGTGCAGTATGTCTGCAGTCTGGTAATCTCGTGCAGTATGTCCGCAGTCTCTGGTTGTCTCTTGCAGTATGTCTGCAGTCTCTGGTAATCTCGTGCAGTATGTCCACAGTCTGGTAATCTTGTGCAGTATGTCACCAGTCTCTGGTAATCTTGTGCAGTATGTCACCAGTCTCTGGTAATCTTGTGCAGTATGTCCACAGTCTCTGGTTGTCTCTTGTTGTATGTCCGCAGTCTCTGGTAATCTCGTGCATTATGTCCACAGTCTGGTAATCTCCTGCAGTATGTCACCAGTCTCTGTTAATCTTGTGCAGTATGTCCACAGTCTCTGGTTGTCTCTTGTTGTATGTCCGCAGTCTCTGGTAATCTCGTGCATTATGTCCACAGTCTGGTAATCTCGTGCAGTATGTCCACAGTCTGGTAATCTCGTGCAGTATGTCCGCAGTCTCTGGTAATCTTGTGCAGTATGTCCGCAGTCTCTGGTAATCTCGTGCAGTATGTCTAAAGTCTCTGGTAATTTCGTGCAGTATGTCCAAAGTCTCGGGTAATCTCGTGCAGTATGTCCGCAGCCTGGTAATCTCGTGCAGTATGTCCACAGTCTCTGGTTGTCTCGCGCAGTATGTCTGCAGTCTCTGGTAATTTTGTGCAGTATGTCCGCAGTCTGGTAATCTCGTGCAGTATGTCCACACTCTCTGGTTGTCTCGTGCAGAATGTCTGCATTCTCTGGTAATCTCGTGCAGTATGTCCGCAGTCTGGTAATATTGTGCAGTATGTCGGCAGTCTGGTAATCTCCTGCAGTATGTCACCAGTCTCTGGTAATCTTGTGCAGTATGTCCACAGTCTCTGGTTGTCTCTTGTTGTATGTCCGCAGTCTCTGGTAATCTCGTGCATTATGTCCACAGTCTGGTAATCTCGTGCAGTATGTCCACAGTCTGGTAATCTCGTGCAGTATGTCCGCAGTCTCTGGTAATCTCGTGCAGTATGTCCGCAGTCTCTGGTAATCTCGTGCAGTATGTCCACAGTCTCTGGTAATCTCGTGCAGTATGTCCGCAGTCTGGTAATCTCGTGCAGTATGTCTAAAGTCTCTGGTAATTTCATGCAGTATGTCCAAAGTCTCGGGTAATCTCGTGCAGTATGTCCGCAGTCTGGTAATCTCGTGCAGTATGTCCGCAGTCTCTGGTAATCTTGTGCAATATGTCCGCAGCCTGGTAATCTCGTGCAGTATGTCCACAGTCTCTGGTTGTCTCGCGCAGTATGTCTGCAGTCTCTGGTAATCTTGTGCAGTATGTCCGCAGTCTGGTAATCTTGTGCAGTATGTCCGCAGTCTCTGGTAATCTTGTGCAATATGTCCGCAGCCTGGTAATCTCGTGCAGTATGTCCACAGTCTCTGGTTGTCTCGTGCAGTATGTCTGCAGTCTCTGGTAATCTTGTGCAGTATGTCCGCAGTCTGGTAATATCGTGCAGTATGTCCCCAGTCTCTGGTAATCTTGTGCAATATGTCCGCAGCCTGGTAATCTCATGCAGTATGTCCACAGTCTCTGGTTGTCTCGTGCAGAATGTCTGCATTCTCTGGTAATCTCGTGCAGTATGTCCGCAGTCTGGTAATCTCGTGCAGTATGTCCCCAGTCTCTGGTAATCTTGTGCAATATGTCCGCAGCCTGGTAATCTCGTGCAGTATGTCCGCAGTCTCTGGTTGTCTATTGCAGTATGTCCGCAGTCTCTGGTAATCTCATGCAGTATGTCCACAGTCTGTTAATCTCACGCAGTATGTCCGTAGTCTGGTAATCTTGTGCAGTATGTCCAAAGTCTCTGGTAATCTCGTGCAGTATGTCCAAAGTCTCTGGTAATCTCGTGCAGTATGTCCACAGTCTCTGGTAATCTCCTGCAGTATGTCCGCAGCCTGGATATTTCTCCCGCAGTATGTCCGCAGTCTGGTAATCTCCTGCAGTATATCCCCAGTCTGGTAATCTCCTGCAGTATGTCCGCAGTCTGGTAATCTCCTGCAGTATGTCTGCAGTCTCTGGTAATCTTGTGCAATATGTCCGCAGTCTGGTAATCTCCTGCAGTATGTCTACAGTCTCTGGTAATCTCCTGCAGTATGTCTGTAGTCCGGTAATCTCGTGCAGTATGTCGGCAGTCTGGTGATCTCCTGCAGTATATCCCCAGTCTGGTAATCTCCTGCAGTATGTCTGCAGTCTCTGGTAATCTCGTGCAATATGTCGGCAGTCTGGTAATCTCCTGCAGTATGTCGGCAGTCTGGTAATCTCGTGCAGTATGTCCCCAGTCTCTGGTAATCTTGTGCAATATGTCCGCAGTCTGGTAATCTCGTGCAGTATGTCCGCAGTCTGGTAATCTCGTGCAGTATGTCTGCAGTCTCTGGTAATCTTCTGCAATATGTCCGCAGTCTGGTAATCTCCTGCAGTATGTCCGCAGTCTGGTAATCTCCTGCAGTATGTCCGCAGTCTCTAGTAATATCCTGCAGTATGTCTGCAGTCTCTGGTAATCTCCTGCAGTATGTCCGCAGTCTCTGGTAATCTCGTGCAGTATGTCTGTACTCTCCTGTAGTATGTGTATTAATGTGCTGCTTTACTTGCTCAATTATTTGAGATCGCTCCACTACTCAGTAAGAGGTAATGATGTGCATTAACCTATAGCAACCAATCAGTGAGCGCTAATAATATGCAGTAACCTCCAGCAACCAATCAGCAAGCAGAAATTATGTGCTGTAACCTCTAGCTACCAGGCAGTGAGCGGTAAGGATAGGCAATTGCTGCGTTATCAGCTGCAGTAAACTGATTTTGAGTCTATCTGCTATTTTTTTGCATGTCTCAGAATGGAGGGGGGCAAAGAAAATGTTTGCCCAGGGCCCAATCAAAATTAAAGACGGCCCCCCGAGTGCAGGAGCCAGAAGCAAGTAACTTATCAACTATTTTTATTAGGTGACTTATTTTCTGTCGTGTTGCTGTGCTGCGCTCGTATATCAAGACAGCGCTCGTATAGCAAGACAGCCTTTGTAAAAAGGTAGCTCTGGTTCTAAAAAATACTTTATTTTACCGGCTTGTATAGAAAAACTTACCAGAAGTGCCCACATCATATACAGATGTTTCCTGAGCTGATATAAGGACAGCTGTAATTTTGCAATGACTTCATCATCGTTATGTATCCACTAGATGGAGCACAATTTGTATTCTCCTTCATAGAAAAGTGTCATTATTATAAACATGCCAAAGTATGAGCTCTGAGATGTTGCCTGCATTTTGTAACGGGACAGTCCAGCCCAAATATAACATTTAGCAATAAATAATGTACAAGATACCTTGGATCGCGAGCATAATTCGTTCCAGAAGCATGCTTGTAATCCAAAGCACTCTTATATCAAAGCAAATTTTCCTATAAGAAATAATAAAAACTCAGATAATTCATTCCACAACCATTTTTTCGAATAAAAATGATCAAAATATTAGCAAAAGCTCATATTAATACTGTACAGTACTGTAGTATGAATATGTACTGTACCTCTATGTTGGTAAAAAAAAAAGAATCCGTTTTAATGTAAAGAAAAAGAAAAAAAGAATTACACTTAGGCCGCGTACACACGATCGAATATATCTGCTGAAACTGGTCCACAGACCAGTTTCAGCGGACAGATTTGATCGTGTGTACGGGCTAGCAGACAGGTTTCCAGCAGACAAACGTTTTAAAACATGCTTTAAAACTTGTCTGCTGGAAACCCGTCTGTCCGACATGTCCGCTGGTTAGTACGCCTAACCAGCGGACATAAATCCCCCGCATGCGCCGAATGGATTTGACGCATGCGTGGAAGTATTTTACTTCCTGGTTCGGTGACGTGACGGCGTCAACGTCACCGCCACGTCACCCCGCTGTCTGTCCGCGGGGATTTTGGTTTGATCGTGTGTACACACATCAGACCAAAATCTCCAGGAGACATATCCGATGAAATCGGTCTGTCGGACCGTTTTCATCGGATATATCTCCCCGTGTGTACTCGGCCTTACAATGTTAAAAGGGGTTGTAAAGGAAACATGTTATACTTACCTCCACTGTGCAGCTGGTTTTGCACAGAGTGGTCCCGAACCTGGTCTTCTGGGGTCCCTCGGCGGCTCTCTTGGCTCCTCCCCGCAAGAACTAACCCCCTTCATGGAAACTCTCTCCCATGGGGGTTAGTGATACAGCCGATGGCTATAGCCGCTCACTGTATCACTTGGCCCTGCCCCCCGGTGTGCTGCATCATTGGATGTGATTGACAGCAGAGCAAGCCAATGGATTCACTGCTATCAATCCATCCACTCTAGCCAATCAATGGCCAGACTGAGTGGAGAAGAGGATGTCGGGGGCATTCCCCTAATGCATAGGATGCAATAAGGGGGAAAAATACTTGAACCTTTACAACCCCTTTAAAGGAGTCTGGGGCTCATCCATGTAAAGTGTACAGTATACAGCGCTATACGTGGGCAGATGTTCTGGGGGCGATGGTGGCTCCTGGAGAACACAGAGACACTCGGGAACTGTTGACATCACCTCTGGGTGCTCTGGACGCACATTAGGCCCGCCCCACCCAGCTGGGAGTGTCTCTGGGTGTCTCCGACAGCTTTACTTTACATATACACAGTGGCTTTACATGGGTGAACACCAGACTACATAACATTGTGAGTGTCATTTTTTGTTTTTACAGTAAAACTACTGCTGGTATATCAAGACAGCACTCGTATATCAAGACAGTGCTCGTATATCAAGACAGTGATTGTATATCAAGACAGTGCTAGTATATCAAGACAGCGCTCGTATATCAAGACAGCGCTCGTATAGCAAGACAGCGCGCGTATATCAAGACAGTGCTCGTATATCAAGACAGTGCTTGTATATCAAGACAGCGCTTGTATATCAAGACAGTGCTCCTATATCAAGACAACGCTCGTATATTAAGACAGTGCTCGTATATTAGGACAGCGCTCGTATATCAAGACAGCGCTCGTATATGAAGACAGTGCTCGTCTATCAAGACAGCGCTCGTATATTAAGACAGTGCTCGTATATTAAGACAGTGCTCGTATATTAAGACAGTGCTCGTATATTAAGACAGCGCTCGTATATGAAGACAGTGCTCGTATATTAGGACAGCGCTCGTATATGAAGACAGTGCTCCTATATCAAGACAGCGCTCGTATATTAAGACAGTGCTCGTATATTAGGACAGCGCTCGTATATGAAGACAGTGCTCCTATATCAAGACAGTGCTCGTATATTAGGACAGTGCTCGTATATGAAGACAGCGCTCGTATATCAAGACAAAAAATAAAATAAAAATGTTGCTCGGCTTTCAAAATGCTCGTATACCATTACTCATAAACCAAGGTATTACTGTATTGTGTCTGATAAATGACGCTTGTCTGTTGGTAGTGGAAATGAACCCCTTTACGCCGACGTAACACATATGCGGCCTCACTGCACTGGGCTTTGGGACAGCAAATCTGGATCTGGAGTCAGGCTCAGAGGCCAATTGGTATAGCAGTGGCAGGACAGGCAGTCACTTCTGTCAGGTGACACAGGGTCATCTGAGGTGCGGAGTCTAAGCGCTAACCGGTGTTCACCAGAGCTTCTGATGGTGGAGATGGATTTTGCTGCATGTTAGCACCAGGTCGCGGTCCTCAGGATGGCCCCACCAGGAGGTGAGCAAGCCGGGTACAATAGCAGATAAGCAGGTAGGGATCAAACAGAAGCATGGTCGGTAAACAAGCCAAAATGTCGGTAATGAGTATTTGTACGTTGGGATCAGGCAAAAGCGTAGTCGATGAACAAGCCAAGGGTCGATAACGAGCAGTAGAAAATATGGACGGCAGCAGGGAAAACAGGAGCGAGATACAGGCTGGAGATAACACAATATCAGGGGCGGACTGACCATTGAGGCACTCGGGCACTGCCCAAGGGCCCCATGCCACTAGGGGGCCCCATGAGGGTTGCCAGGCTCAGTAAAACCAGGGACAGTATGTCAAAATCTGTGTTTTTTTAACATCTGTCCCTGATATGTCTGAAACAGACATGCTTTTGATGTGAAAATCCTGAGACTTTAGCTGCCCTGCCTCTGCACTGCCTCCTGGCGTGGTGGTCATCTGTGAGCCCAGGGGCCCCATATTCTTCTATTGCCCAGGGGCCAGAGACAGAGACATGGCTTATATCAGGAAGTTCGTGGGAGGAGCAAGGGGTTCAAGGTTCAAGGCAATCAAGACACAAGGCAGGATTGTCCAAAGGATCAGATGGGTTTTGTCCAGCAGATCACTGGTTCACTGCCAGACACAGCTGAGGTCCCAGGTTCACGTTCAAGTCCTGACACCGGGGTCTTACCAAGAGCCCGAGGCCCCGTACTAACGTTTAGGACCAGGATTACCTCATTGGCTACCACAGTGATCAGTGACAGTGAACCCCGCCCACGTTTTTATTTTTATTTTTTCATTTTGTGAATGGAGAAGGATGCAATGGATCTTTCTCGTACCTTGCAGAGAGAGAAAACAAAAAAAATGTTCGTAAAAAAAAATGTAAAATAAATTAATGAGACAACATAAAATAAAAAATAAAGAAAAATACTTAGATCAAGGTTTGATATAGCAGGGGTGGACTGACAACTCATGGGGCCCCCGGGCAATAGAAGATTATGTGGCCCCGGGCTTACAGACGGCCACTACGCCAGGAGGCAGTGCATAGGCAGGGCAGCTAAAATCTCAGGATTTTCACATCAAAAGCACGTCAGTTTCGGACATATTAGGGACAGATGTAAAAAAAAACACAGATTTTGATATACTGTCCCTGGCTTTACTGAGCCTGGCCACCCTGATGGGGCCCCCTAGTGGCATGGGGCCCTTGGGCAGTGCCGAGAGTCCCAATGGCAAGCACGCCCCAATATGCGACCTCACTGCACTGGGCTTTGGGACCGCATATATGTGTTTCTCCCTTTGTGCTGGAAGTGCACCGCATAGCGCACTCCCAGCACAGAGACCCCCGGGCCCCTTACTAATGATCGGGATCAGAATCACTTGATTCTCTGATTGGCTACCACAGTGATCAGTAACTGTGAAGCCCGCCCACATGTTTTTTTTTTTTTATTTTGTGAATGGAGAAGGATACAAATGTACCTTTCTCGTACCTTACAAAAAAAAAAGAAAAGGGGATCGTAAAGAAAAATGAAAAATAAATAAATAAGAAAAAATGTAATAAAAAATAAAGAAAATTACCTAGATCAAGGTTTGATCTAGGTCGGGGCCATGGTTAGTGTTTGGGTCAAGGTCAGGGCCAAAGGTCAGGGTCAGGTTCAAATGTCAGGGTCAGTATGTTTTGAACAGGATGTCAATTTTTGTTTCATTCGTTTTTATTGTAAAGAAAGGTATAATATCATACAGTACAACAAGGAACTGAACATGGTGTGCTCCAAAGGGTAAACAGGACATGAATTGTCAAAGAGCCAAAGCATGGCTCCAATATACTTGGGGTGTAGTACGTGTTGCAAAAAACATACACGTAATGTTCCAGGTGCAAGGCGCCAAGAAGGTAGAACAAAACAGGCAAAATAAAACAGTAGAATTTTTTTTATTTTTAATTAGTGGCAGTGTCGGTGTGCTTTAGGTTGGACGGAAAGAAAAAATGAGTAAAATGTGCACTATTGCTTCTTGGCTGTACTAGACATGGGCGCCGTCAATAAATTTGTTTTGTTTCATTCCGTTTTTGTAAAAATAAAATCAGGAGATATCCATTACCATTTACCAGCAAACCACATGGTTTGTTGTATGCTGACTGAAAATTAGACATGTGCATTAATTTTTGTTAGAATGCATTTTCGTCCGAAAATCAGTTTTTTTCGTTATCGTTTTAACAAACGATAACGAAAGCGCAAGAAACGAAAACCGAAAGATCCGACATAAAAAATGCTTTATTTTCGTTTTCGTTGCGGTAAAAATTCGATATAGAGAGATTCGACATTATAGGGAAAAGATTCGACATTATAGGGAAAAGATTCGACATTATAGGGAAAAAGATTCGACATTATAGGGAAAAGATTCGACATTATAGAGAAAAGATTCGACATTATAGGGAAAAGATTCGACACTATAGGGAAAAAAATTCGACATTATAGGGAAAAAGATTCGACATTATAGGGAAAAAGATTCGACATTATAGGGAAAAAGATTTAACATTATAGAGAAAAGATTCGACATTATAGGGAAAAGATTCGACACTATAGAAACAATGGATTCGACATTACAGAGAATAGATTTCAATTTATGAAAAAATAGATTCGACATTATTACTAGTCATACAACATTAGAATTCTTGTAGGCGGAATATTCGAACGGAAATGTACGATTCGACGTAAAGATTCGACGTTCTGTCGAATATTCTTTTGACCATTCGACAGAAACCAAGTATTATTGGATTTTCGGACGAAAGCTATTCCCCAACGAAAAAAAGGAATAAATCAAAACGATTTTCGGGAGTAACTAAATAAATGTATTTTCCAAACGAAAAACGAAAAAACAAAACAAAATATTCCAGTCTGCACATGTCTACTGAAAATGTTCTGCCGTCTGTATGCACAACAAGTTCACGGCCAGCCCCCTTCGGACAAAAATCCACAGATTTGTCCGTCCGATGGAAGTCCGATTGTGTGTACTGTGTGGAATTTCCGACAGAAAAATAGAGAACTTGCTCTCTGTCTAAAGTCTGTTGGAAATTCGGATGGAAAAAGTCCGATGGGGCGTACAAACGGTCTGAATATCCAATGGGAAGATCCCATCTGACTTTTTCTATCGGAAATTCCGACCATGTGTATGCAGCATACGAGGATTCACACACACACGTCCTCCACCAGAGTACACCCATCTCTTTTCCCTCACTTCTCTAATCTTCTATCCCTGCTTCAGGTTTTCACCATCTGGAGATGCCCACACATTGTAATAAAATAAAAACACGAGGATTGATTATGGCCACATAAACAACAGACAGGGCAAAATGATCAAATATGAAAGGCCATCCTCCAGAATCCTTTCAAACCCGTGTTTAGAACCTTGTTTACCAGAAAATAACACAGTAATTAATTGGAAGCACTTCATACCTGTCACTTATCAGCAGTAGGTGACAGGTATTCATTTTTTCCAACTGATTACTGTTTCCTATCACTTGCTGTGATATTTAATTGACTGTGAAAATGCAAAATCCTCCTTTATGGTTATTAGGAGTTAAAGTGGGTGATGTATAAAAAAAAAAGTTCACATGTAAATTGCACATATGTGAAAAATTAGACACATAGGCAACAGTATTTCTATCATAAACTAGAATTAAAATGCAGATATTTATTAAAGCGGGGTTGCACCCGCAATTTTTTTTTTAAAGTCGGCAACTACAAACACTGTAGCTGCTGACTTTTAAAAAGGAGACTTACCAGTCCTAGGCACCCGCGATGTTGGCCCCCCTGAGGTTGATCCCTCGATCATTGCAGCTCCAGGCGCCGCCATGCTCACTAAGGGAAACAGGCAGTGGAGCCTTGCGGCTTCACTTGTCGATTCCTACTGTACATGCGCGAGTCTCACGGCGCTGTATAAATGGGCGGCTGCTCTCTGGGATACACACAGTTCCCAGAAGGCAGCGCACACCATTCACCAGAAGACAACGCGAAGATGAAGACCAGCCGCGGACTAAGAAGTGGCAGAAGATAAGCATAGCAATCGCAATTTCTGATAAGTAAAAAAATTAGGGCTGTTACTGATCAAAATTATTGTGTTCGATGATTTTTTTTTTTTTTTTTTAATCGATTAATCGACTAATTTCGATTAATTAAAACACACATACAAATCCAACTACTTTTAGCTGATCTCCTTGCAGGCTGATTCCCAGTGCAGCTGGAAAAATGGATAGCAGGATACAAAAAACACACAAAGGCAGCGGGGAGGTGACTGATGCGGTGTCCCTATGTACAAGGGACACAGCATCAGTCTCCTCTCCCTGACAGGACGTGGAGCTTTGTGTTTACTCTATCTAAATAGCATCGGAGTGTTGAAAGACAGCGTGCGCTCGACCGGTTTCGTCATGTGACATCGTCTGGAGCGTGAATGTCACATGACGAAACCGGTCGAGCGTGCGCTGTCTTTCAACACTCCGATGCTATTTTGTTTATCTGATTTTAAATGTGAGTACCTTATTTTTACAATAAATGTGAAAGATTTTTAAACGGTAACGCTATTGAGACTCCCTTTTTCTTCCAAGCCTATACTGAAGGGAGCCATCTAGAGGAACAATTAGAATAGATAAGTCACACCCTGTGGTAGCTGTGGAGGTTGGAGATCCCAGGAGGGAGCACTGATTTGATGACCCTGGATTGAGTCACCCCTGCCAGAGCACAACACAGGGCGTACACTGTGAAGGCTTTACACCGCAGGAGGGGGTCTCTGATCTGGTGAGTGCAGGACACACCAGAGCACGGAGGAAGAGGGCACCAGTGAATCACCTGTCAATTTACCCTAATCTGGGCACGTAGCACTTTGGCACGCACTACCAGCACTTTATTGCATGCAGTTTTCAGTCAACCTATCAGCACTTTATTATAAAGCCTATGGACTATTATTATTGTTGAGCGCTTTATATTACAGTTTAAATACTTGTATTTTTAGGAATCATCAGCACTTTATTCTACATGGACTTTTGATTATGTTTATATTTTGTGGGATTGGGATTTTTTAGCACTATATACACTTACGTTTGTTTTTTATATTTATGTCCATATAGATTTCTTATATACCTTTTAGATTTATTGGGCCAGATTCTCAGAGGCGCTACGATGGAGTATCTCAGATACCCCGTCGTATCGCCTTTTTTTTTGTCGGGTATCTATGCGAGTGATTCCTAGAATGACTTTGGCATAGATACGCCTGAACATCCGACAAGTGTAATACCATTACACTTGCGGATCGTAGTTGTAATGACAACTCCGGCCACTAGGTGGCCTTTACGTTGTTTTCTCATTTGCCTATGCAAATGAGGCTACTACGCAGATTCCCGAACGCTTTTACGCCACCCCGTCGTCGCGTACGTCGTTTTCGTCCGCGTAAGGTTACCCCTGCTAATATGAGGGGTAACCTTACGCAGTACCGTCGGGTGCAGTCGGATGCCATGTTAAGTATGGCGTCGGGTCAGCGTCGGCTTCTTTTGTCGCTTACGTCGTTTTACTAACTCGTTTGCGAATAGGGCATTGCGTAGTGACGATCACGTCGTTTTGACGTCGGTTTCAACGACGCTTTTCGACGTGAGCTGGAGCATGCGCACTGGGCTTTTTCCCCGGCCGGCGCATGCGCAGTTCGATCGACGCGGGGGCGCGCTTAATTTAAATACAAGCCGCCCCCTTTGAATTACGCGGCCTTACGCTGGGCCATTTACACTACGCCTCCGCAAACTACGGAGCAAGTGCATGGAGAATACGGCACTTGCTCTGTTACATTGCGGCGGCGTAGTGTAAATGACTTACGCTACGCCAGCGAAATTATATGAGAATATGGCCCACTATCTTTATACTGCACCGTTGCCTGTGTAGTGAGTACATACACAGTAATCCCTTTGGCCAGTGGCACCCAGCAATTAAATAAAAGTTCCCCATGCCCCACTAGTTCAGCAGCAGGGGCTAAGTGACCTTGGGGCACATGCACAGTAACCCATGGACTGACCATGGGCACAGTCATGGAGCTCGTGGCACCGCAAGGCGCAAAATTCAAAGCGACATATATACATATATATATACGTTGCTTTGCGCAGCCGTGCCATTCTGGCGACGTATATGTTTGTGACATGGTCGGCAAGCAATTCATTGAATTAAAGGGGTTGTAAAGTTAAAATTGTTTTCAGATAAAGTTAATGTCTGTTAGGTGCAGAAATCGAAAAAAGTAATTATTATCATTAAAATACTATGTATACCTGTGTAAATACAGCTTTTATATCAGCCTCCTGCATTACATTATCCTTGCTGTGCTGTATTTCCGGGTTTGCGGTACCTGTGCATTACAGCGACGCCGCCCACCATTTACACCCATTCCAGCCTCCACAGCAGCACATCAGAATCGTCAATGGTAGGCTTTTCATGCAGGTCACGCTGTAGTTCAAGTGAGGGGGCGAGCATGTTCAGCTTTCCACCATGCATAACTGCTCAGATGCGGGTGGAAAGCTCTAAGAAGAGGAACAGGAAATTAGGTTTTAAAAGTAGGATTACTGTCATTTTGTGGGGTAATGGAAGGAACAGGTAAGTGATATTGCAATGCACTAGCTTACAGCAAGCTATTTAAGAATTAAAAAAACGAACCTTTCGTGTCCATTTAACCACTTGAGGACCCCCTACAACGATATACGTCGGTAGAAGGGCACGGCTGGGCACATGCACGTACCTGTACGTGTTTCTTTAAGGCCCAGCTGTGGGGTCGTGAGCGCGCAGCCGGCGGCGCGCTCGCGACCCGGTCCGAAGCTCCGTCACCGCACCCGCGGGATTTGCGGATCTGATCGCCGCCGGTGTCCCGCGATCGGTCACTGGAGCTGAAGAACGGGGCGAGGTGTGTGTAAACAAACCTTCCCCATTCTTCATTGTGGCAATGTCAGCGATCGTCTGTTCCCTGATATAGGGAAAGACGATCACTGATGTCACACGTCCAGCCCCACCCCCCCCCCCCCACAGTTAGAAACACATATGAGGTCACACTTAACCCCTACAGCCTAGTGGTTAACTCCTAAACTGCAATTGACATTTTCACAGTAAACAATGCATTTGTATAGCACTTTTTGCTGTGAAAATGAAAATGATCCCAAAAATTTGTCAAAATTGTCCAATGTGTCCGCCATAATGTCGCAGTCACAAAAAAAGAAAATCGCTGATCGCTGCAATTAGTTGTAAAAAAAAATATTAATGAAAATGCAATAAAACTATCCCCTGTTTTGTAAACGCTATATTTTGCACAAACCAATCGATAAACGCTTATTGTGATTTTTTTTACCGAAAATAGGTAATAGAATATGTATCGGCCTAAACTGAGGAAAAAAAATATTTTATATATTTTTTCAGGGATATTAATTATAGCAAAAAGTAAAAAATATAGGCCCAGATTCATAAAGCAATTACGCCTGTCTAACTGGTGTTAGACAGGAGTAATTTCAAATTTCGCGCGCCGTATCACTAGTTTGAATCCTCAAACCATGATACGGCGGCTTCGGGCTTCGATCCGAGAGGCTTACGTCTTCGTAAACCTTCGGATCTACGCTGCGATATATTTGCGGCCGCTGGGAGGAGTTCGCGTCGTTTTGATGCATCGGGATATGCAAATGTGTTTTTACGGCGATCCACGAAGATACGAGCGGTCTTCGCAATCGCTTACGTCTGTTTTTTTTTACGTACTGTTAGACCAGCTTTTTGCTGGTCTAACGGTGCGTAACCCATGTTAAGTATGGCCGTCGTTCCCGCGTCGAATTTAATTTTTTTTATTATTTTTTTACGTAACTCGTTCGGGAATAGAAATGTCCGTAAACGACGCTACCCAAACAACGAATGACGTAACGACGTGATTTGGCGCAATGCACGGCGGGAAATTTGCGAACGGAGCATGCGCAGTTCGATCGCCGCGGGAACGCGCCTATTTTAAATCCTTCACGCCCCCTACTCGTCTATATGGATTGCAACGGGAGAAATACACTACACCGCCGTCGTTTACTGGACAAAATCTACCTGGATTCCACGTAGAGCCAGGTAAGAAACGGCGGCGTAGTGTATTTCTGATACGCTACGAGAATGCAATTCTCTCTGAATCTGGGCCATAGGTTTTTTTTTCAAAATTGTCGCTCTATTTCTGTTTATAGCGCAAAAAATAAAAACCGCAGAGGTGATCAAATACCACCAAAAGAAAGCTCTATTTGTGGGAAAAAAAGGACGCCAATTTTGTTTGGAAGCCACGTCGCACGACCGCGCAATTGTCAGTTAAAGCGACGCAGTGCCGAATCTCAAAAAGGGGCAAGGTCCTTAACCTGCATAATGGTCTGGGTCTTGAGCGGTTAAATTGAATTAAAAGTCTAGATTGCAATCCATAATAGAGGATGGGGGTTATTCTTATAAAAGTCACTTTCAGATACCTAATATTAAAGCGGATCTCCACCCTAAAGTGAAGATCCGCTGATCGGAACCCTCCCCCCCTCCGGTGTCACATTTGACACCTTTCAGGGGGGAGGGGGGTGCAGATACCTGTCTAAAGACAGGTATCCGCACCCACTTCCGGCCCGCAGTCTCGGGCAAAAGACGGGCTTTTCCCGTTGTGTGCTGGGAACTCTCAGCTCCCAGCACACAGCGGGAGCCAATCGCGGGCGCAGCGCGACTCGCGCATGCGCCGTAGGGAACCGGGCAGTGAAGCCGGAGCGCTTCACTTCCTGGTTCCCTCACCGTGGATGGAGGGGGGAGCAGCAGGGTGACGAGCGATCGCTCATCCTCTGCTGCGGACGCCGCTGGACTCCAGGACAGGTAAGTGTCCTAATATTAAAAGTCAGCAGCTGCAGTATTTGTTGCTGCTGGCTTTTAATATTTATTTATGGTGAACCATCCGCTTTAACTTTTTAGCTAGTGTAACACCCTGCCAGTGCTTGTAGGTGTCACTGTTGATCTTGTGCCCTGCCTACATCTCTATAGGAACTTCAGAAGAGATACAAACAATTAAATCTGTTGCGTCCACACATGACTCACCTATCAGGCCCACATAGTCATGTCAGTCTGACCCAGGTACTTCTCAACAGGTTTATCTCTGTAATGGGAATGTTATTTTAAAGAACCGGGTTTAATCTGACCGTGCATGGCAGGAAGCTATATAAAGGCGAATGTATTAATATCTGTTACTATATTTAATGTAACCATATTTCTTTATACAAACACCGAGAAAATTCTGCCCTATTCCCAGAAGACCAATTACTCCTATTCCGTTTTTTAACAGTATTCACAGCTCAGCCGCTTCTAAAAGAAATATCTTACTGCAAACAATAACACTGTACAGGTGACTTGGCAGCGTTTGGACTTTTTCGTTAAGGTAATGAAGCAGATGAGTTGACTTTCATGGGAAGAAGAGTGCCTTATAGCGACATAGCTAGAGGCTGCAACACACTAAAAGATGTTAGCGGTGCAAAAAGCCGAAATAAAGCTGTGAAAAAGTAAGACACAAGCCAAGGGTACATAAAGCATGCCTATGCAACTGCAAAATTGTCATGTACCTATTTCCCAGTCGTTGCATACTAAAGGGCATAAGTCCCACTTCAGAAAAGGCTCTACGCCAGGGGTGCCCAACCAGTGGCCCGGGGGCCACATGTGGCCCGCGGAGCCCTCTGATGTGGCCCGCGACCTCCTGCTTTGGGATGGAATAGAATGCTGTTATTAAAAGGTAAGTTTTTAAAAGGTAAGTTTATTACTAAAATCAGCGTATATATGGGCAAATCTGTGCTGCATTAAAACTGATCCAGGTAGGTGGCTGTCTCCCTTTTGATGTCAGGACAGCCACCTACCTGATCTTTTATTGTTATATATGCACTTTCTATGCACTAGGATATAGTGCTCTATTTGTGAGTACCTTTTTTATAATAAATATATATTTGTATTGTGATCATCAGAACAACAATTAACACCTCTACACACTGGACAATAAAATGTCTCTCACAAGCCCGACTCCACTTATTTCACTAGTCGGAGCCAAGCATTGAAGGGTCATTGTCCTAGTGACCTAGTCAGGACAAATTAAGCCACTTTCAGTATCTCTTGCAATATAAAATATATATATAGTGCAGCGCAAACCATGTAAAATATAAAATATAATAAGAATATAATAAGAAAATTGGTAAAGTCCAAACAATTCGTGACACTGGGTTAGCAGATGGTCATTTAATGCTTTAATGACCATCTGCTAACCCAGTGGTCTTAACCTAAGGTGAGAGTAGCCATCTACACTGGTGGAGGGATAAGTTTCAATACCTGCTACCCTAGCTTTCTCTCACGTGGTGAAGATCTTCATTCATTCAATCATTCATCTCACTGAATGTTCTACAGAAGTTTTTCTCCTTTTGTCACGAATTGTTTGGACTTTACCAATTTTCTTATTATATTCTTATTATATTTTATATTTTACATGGTTTGCGCTGCACTATATATATATATATTTTGTACTACTTGGGATTTGTGTGAAGGTCCTTTTTGTGCTTAGCTTGCATTCCCTAGATACTTTAACTGTTTGGTTTCTGCATCTTTTCTATGGATTAATTTGTAGTGATACATATTTTCACTTTATTTATTTACTTATTTATATTTTTTATGCTATATTAATCACGTTGATCATACATATTTTTGCGCTGATTGCACCCTCTATTTACATATCTCTTGCAATATGTACTCCACAATGTCTCATCTTCTGCAATACATGAATTAGGATTTCACGTAGAAACACTTTAATATCTCATGGTCCATGACAACTATGTTATACTTTTTCCATGCCATCATTCCACTTGTGAGTATATCGGATGACCATCCATCATCTGCAGTCTTTTGGAGAAAAGGTTTTCTGGTGGAGACATCGCTCAATACCCCCCTATTTGAGGGAAAAGCGCATTTGACTTGCTGCTCACACAGAGGTCCTTTTGTTCAGGTGAGCTGTTTGTACTTCTGATAGTGGATACCTGTTGTCTATGTTGAAGGAGTCTGATCTGAGCACCACATTGATTCCTCAAGAGGCATCTTAACCCTTTCCATCCTGCATGATCATTGATGGACTTGATTTATATTATTTTTTAATATTGTCTTCCAGCGCTGCACTGCTTTTTTCTATGTTTTCTAGGTGATTCAAAAGGGCTTGAACGAAGAATCGGGGATCTGGTCGCCAGGAACTGACAGATAACCATAGACTGTCAACTGGTGACCCCTATGCCTGTGGCAGAGGTCTTCATCTTGAAACGCTAAATTCTGCTGGAGCCGGGTCGGTGAGAGAATTGTTCCTCCCAGCAACTTTAAGTGACATTCCGGCTGCCAGGCTTGTGGCAGAGGTCTGTCCGGAGGCACTCTGGCTAGAGTGGTGATGAACTGTTCTATTGCAGAAGGCAGGACTGCTTTGTTTTCATCCAAGGCTGATACCGCAACGTTCTCTCCTTTCATCAACCTTTTCTCTCTACCTCATGTTGATGTTGGTCGTGTTGGACCAGGAAATAAAGCATTCAGAAAACTTCAGCGACAGGTTTGGACATTCACTTATTGCTCTGCTCACTGCAATCACCCCTAGACAACACACAAGGGTAACTTAATATGCCGATCCCAAATCAATCAGCGGCCCTTGAGGGGGTATCGCTACATAAGGTACACCCAGTCACACCCAGATGCATTGCATGAATCTATGTTATTGTTTCTGCTGCTGCCCACTATTCAGATGGCCGAATGGTGAGCACCGGCCACCTGAATAATGGCAGCTGGTTGGCTGTGTGGAAGTGCCGTTGGCTCTGATAGGCTTTCCGAGTAAAGCCCTCAGGCTGTAGTCGGCTTCCGGAAACTTATCTAAGGGACTACAGGGGGGTGCGTTCCTTAGATAAGACTGACAGGCGTCTCAGCCAATCAGGTTCTGGTTACAGGTAACCTGATTGGCTGAAGCATCATCGAGGGCAGGAGAAGACATCGAGGGATGTGGAAGGAGGATGGCTGACCCCCAGAATGTTAAGTGCCGGGCGGGGGAGGTGCATTTTACAGTAAACAGAGTAAGCGTAATCAAAACCTAGCCAGAGTTCAGTAACCGGATCGGGTAGTGGGCCAAGCCAATGTCCAAGAGCCAGCGATAAAGATAGTAGTTCAGCAAGCAGGATTTGTAGCCAGAGGGGACGTCAGCCAAGCAGGTCTTCAACAGGAACACAGGAGAAAGTCTATTGTGATGTTAACACAGGCGAAGGCAAAGAGCAAATAAACTGGAAGGATTTAAGTAGGCAGAGCTGACAAACAGGATCATCAACAGGTGGATCACTGTGGAGAGAAGGGAGCTGGCAATTAGCTGACAGCTGAGTTGCCTGCACTGAGAAGAAGGGGCTGAGCCCAGCCCTGACAAAAACACCAAACCTTGAAGCAGATGGGCTAGAGCAGCAGAAGACCACACTGGGTGCCACTCCTGTCTGCTAAAAACAGGAAGCTGAGGCTACAGTTCTCACAGGCTCTCCAAAATTGAACAATAGAAGATTGGAAAATGTTGCCCGGATCTGATGCGGCTCGATTTCAGCTGTGACATTTAGATGGTGGGGTCAGAATTTGGCGTAAACAACATGAAAGCATGGATCCATCCTGTCTTGTATCAACGGTTCAGGCTGGTGGTGGTGGTGTAATGGTGTGGGGGATATTTTCTTGGCACACTTTGGCCCCCTTAGTACCGATTGGGCATCATTTAAATGCCACGGCTTACCTGAATATTGTTGCTGACCATGTCCATCCCTTTATGACTACAGTGAATCCAACTTTTGATGGCTCCTTTTAATGTCACAAAGCTGAAAACATCTCACCAGTTTCTTGAACATGACAATGAGGTCACTGTACTCAAATTGCCTCCAAAGTAACCAGATCTCATCCAATAGAGTGGAGATTTTGGCAAAAAGACATTTTTGGGGTAGGTCTTACCATGTAATGTGCTGTCTTCTCTCCCCCTCTCCCTCCCTCCCTGCCTGTCAGGAATCCCCAGTGTGAACTGAGTTAAAATGTTTGTAAAATCTTATAATCCTCTCTATTATAGTATTATATTGTAACGAGACGTTTGAAGGATGCGGGGTACTCCTGTGCCAGCTTTACCGATGACTTTTGGGTCTAGGGTCATCCTATGTCCCATAGGGGCATAGGATCACTGAGAAATTATATCTCGGATTACATGAGACAGTAACGATAATTCATGTATTGCAGGATATCTTAAAATATGACAAGTTGTTCCTTATGAACAGGTCAATAGAGTGTTTCATTCAATGTGTAACATAGACTGTTGAGATGCTAATTAAGTCTACCTGGCTGTAGTGATGGGGCTTTCTGTGATTGCATTCTATTGTCTATTGTACCAATTAAGTCTGCTCCTAAGAGCTTTCATTGTGTATGCTAATGACACTGCTTTGTGTGAAAATACTATTGATAATAGGTGTAGAATGTGACTTGTCAGCTGTAGTAATTAACCCCTGTAGATTCGGTGCCATTACGTCTACCAAAGAGTGCGTATTGAAGTTTCTTGTGTAATGTGGAGGGTGGAGTTGATTCATTGTTCATTTGGTTTTCTAACTGTATAAGACTGAGTTTTACCATTAAAAGTATTCATTCATTTGGGAACCAGAAACAGAGCTGTGTGTCTCGTTATTCTGGGAAATGGAATGGGTCATGCCTGCTGGATTATCGGAGTGTCGGATAAGCTGTCTTGGGTTGGTGGAATGGAAATCGTAAACGGTGGTGACCGTTGCATATATAATGTACAATGTGTGTGTTTCTGTAATATAATTGTGCCAAATACCTTCGATATATCGCCGATCTGTGCTTCTCTGATTCGCCGGAGCTCTTCCCTGCAATTATATCACATAAACACACACATTGTACATTTATACTACTTTTAATAGAGTGGGTTATAGAACTTTACAAGCATTTTAAACTAGGGCTGATTTTTGTGGTAGGGCTTATAATGCAGCCCTCCTGGAAAATAACGATAGGTCTTATTTTAGGTGTAGGTGTTATTTTCGGGGAACAATAATATACATAGTTTACTCACTTTGTCTTACTGCATTCAGACTTACTACAGAAGCCAGTTTACTGTATATTGTACAATATTTGTCTCCTTTATGCCTTGTACACACGGCCCTACTTTTGACCATGCAAAAGTCCGCCGTGAGTCCGTCGGAAGTGCGAAGGAATGATAGAGAACAGGTTCTCTATCTAAGGTCCATCGGACTTCTGACAAAAAAAGTCCGATAGAGGCTACACACGGCCGGATTTTTGGAGAAAAAAAGCCCGCCTGACTTTTTTTCTCGGAAAGTCCGGCCGTGTGTACGAAGCATAAAAGGAAATTGTGTAAAAAATAGGCAAATAGAGCCAAGTATTTGTAGTATTTTATGCCTAAGGTCCAGGAAGTTATATTTAGCAGTAAATTCATTATTTTCTGTGTTGAAAAGTCATATCGTAAATGTTAACAACATAAAATGAGATGAGATAGGCTAAGTACAGGGATTAATATTTACCGCCATCAATCACAAATAATCATTTGGCTTTGTGTAATGACTTCTTGTAAAGTGTTCAATGCTTCATAAGGATTTTTATTGCTTTTTCAAAGCTTGTCTTTTCCCAAGCACTATGGAGGTTGCTAAAATTCCATAAATGTATATATGCATTTCCAGGTGTAATTCTTTAGTTTTTAAAGTACCGTATATACTCGAGTATAAGCAGAGTTTTTCAGCACATTTTTTGTGCTGAAAATGCCCCCCTCGGCTTATACTCGAGTCACTTTTTGCACCTAATCTCCCGAACTTTGGGGACCTGGTACCGGCACAAACTTGGCACACATGTAGCCCCACTATTCCTCTACAAGTGTGCAAAGCTTGTTGTCCAGGGGACCTCTGACCGGGGAGCACTGATTTTTCAAACCCAGGCACCCCTTCTATAGACTCCCATGTTAAACGGTAATTTCTCCAGTGAATTTGAGGTCCTAATACCGGCCGGTGGTAGGTCTTCTGGACCCGGAACTTGGCACAGATGTAGTCCCATTTCTTCTCTACAATTGTGAAAAGTTTATTGTCTGGGGGACCTACGGCTGGGAGGGGCGATTTTTCAAAGCCGGGAACCCCTTCCATTGACTCCAATGTTAAACGTCAGTCTAGTTATGGGCACAGTGAGGCATGAGCACAGTGAGGCATGAGCACAGTGAGGCATGGGCACAGTGAGGCATGCACATGGACACAGTGAGGCAAAGTGAGGCAAGTGAGGCAAGTGAGGCATGCAGATGGAAACCCTAGGCTTATACTCAAGTCAATAAGTTTTCCCAGTTTTTTTGTGGTACAATTTAGGTGCCTCGGCTTATATTCGGATCAGCTTATACTCGAGAATATACAGTATATCTCTGGCCAAAATAAGTGTATTTTTTTGTGTTGGATAGAGCATAAAACCCCTGTTTTTTTTTTTGTTTGTTTGCTTTCTGAATCCTCTTGGTCTGGTTTTCCCTTTTCCCGTTGTCTCTGCTGGAAGAAACCTCCAATGGAAAACAAAGACAACGATAAAACGCCTCAGTCCTCTGGATCGCGCCACCAGGAGGTGAGCAAGGCGGGGGGCCAGTAAAAAATATAGCGCGTAGGAATAAGCAGAAGCGCAGTCAGTAAACAAGCCAAAAGTCAGTAACAAGGGGTTGCAGGTTGGGATCAGGCAGAAATGTAGTCAAAGAACAAGCCAAAGGTTGGCAGCAAAATAGACAAGAGCCAGGGCTGTCTTAATGAGAGGGCACACCTGGGCACTGCTCAGGGGCCCCAGCTGCATGAGGGGCCCCTGCACTTTCCCCAAAGCAGCTGGTCTTTGAGCCCACGCTGCCCTGAAATTGGGGGGCCCATGATGGCATTGAGAGTGATAGACAGTGGCGTAACTAGAGACTTCAGGGCCCCGGTGCAAGAAATCATGAAGGCCCCCCCCCCCGAAAAGGCTGATTTTGATACTTAATTTTTTTACACTGTACAACAAAGTAAAACAATTCTGTTTCTGATTTCACTCGAGGGGGGTGGCTGCAGTGGCAGTGCCATCCTCTCCCACCACCACCTGTGCCTCTTACTGATCTCATCACTATCCCCCCACCACCTCTGTTGTAGAAGTAATAGGGGGATAGGGATGAGATCAGTGGTGCGGCTGTAGGGGGATGGGATCAGTAAGAGGCACGGATGGTGGCGGGAGAGGATGGCATCACCACTGTCACCCCCCTTAAGTACCACCGACACCACCCCCCTCATGTATCACCACTACCACTCCGCTCTAGTATCACCACTACCACCCCCCCTCAAGTACCAGCAGTGGCACTTGAGGGGGTGGCTGCAGCGGCAGTGTTGGTGCCATCCTCTCCCACCACCACCTGTGCCTATTACTGATCCCATCCTCCCACCACTGATCTCAGCCCTATCCCCCATCACCTCTGTTGTAGAAGTAATGGGGGGATAGGGATGAGATCAGTGGTGGGGGGGATGGGATCAGTAAGAGGCACAGGTGGTGAAGGTTGGCATCGATTGCTCAGGTCTGAAAAAATGACACTTACTGTCAATCAATCGAATCCCTGGGAATTCCGTTCGATCAGTTACGGTCACCATCACTGTGCCTTCTAATCTCCCGCCAGGATGCCTTCTTGTCTCATGGGTAGATGGTATAGGTACTCCACGCAGAGAGGAAAGTTCCTCCCCCGCCTTCTCTCATTGGTGTCAGCCCCCAGTCTCAGCGCTGCCTCTGCCCAGGCCCAGATTTATTCCCTTTGCTGCCCCAAGGCCAGGTCCTTCAATGCCACCCCCCCCACACACACACTATCACATAGGGGGACTCCCTAGAGAGCCCCCCTCACATCAGGGTCCCCAGAGAGCCTTCCTACTTACATCAGGGTCCCCAGAGAGCCTTCCCGTACATCAGGGTCCCCAGAGAACCTCCCCTTACATCAGGGTCCCCAGAGAACCTCCCCTTACATCAGGGTCCCCAGAGAACCTCCCCTTACATCAGGGTCCCCAGAGAACCTCCCCTTACATTAGTGTCCCCAAAGAACCTCCCCTTACATTAGTGTCCCCAGAGAGCCTCCCCTCCTACATTAGTGTCCCCAGAGTCTCCCCTCTTACATTAGTGTCCCAAGGAAGTCCCTCCTTACATCAGGGTCCCCAGAAAGCCTCCCCTCTTACATTAGTGTCCCCAGAGAGCCTCCCCTCTTACATTAGTGTCCCCAGAGAACCCCACCTTACAACAGGGTCCTCAGAGAGTCTCCCCTTACTTCAGGGTCCCCGGAAAGTCTCCCCTTACACCAGGGTCCCCAGAGAGTCTCCCTTTACACCAGGGTCCCCAGAGAGTCTCCCCTTACACCAGGATCTCCAGAGAGTCTCCCCTTACACCAGGGTCCCCAGAGAGTCTCCCCCTACATCAGGGTCCCCAGAGAGTCTCCCCCTACAACAGGATTCCCAGAGAGCCCCCCTTATACCAGGGTCCCCAGAGAGTCTCCCCCTACATCAGGGTCCCCAGAGAGTCTCCCCAGAGAGTCTCCCCCTATATCAGGGTCCCCAGAGAGTCTCCCCCTACATCAGGATTCCCAGAGAGCCCCCCTTATACCAGGGTCCCCAGAGAGCCTCCCCTCTTACATTAGTGTCCCCAGAGAACCCCACCTTACAACAGGGTCCTCAGAGAGTCTCCCCTTACATCAGGGTCCCCAGAGAGCCCCCCTTACACCAGGGTCTCCAGAGAGTCTCCCCTTACACCAGGGTCCCCAGAGAGTCTCCCCTTAAACCAGGGTCACCAGAGAGTCTCCCCCTACATCAGGGTCCCCGGGCCCAGAGAGTCTCCCCTTACATTAGGGTCCCCAGAGAGCCCCCCTTACACCAGGGCCCCCAGAGAGTCTCCCCCTACATCAGGGCCCCCAGAGAGTCTCCCCCTACATCAGGGCCCCCAGAGAGTCTCCCCCTACATCAGGGCCCCCAGAGAGCCCCCTCTTACATTAGTGTCCCCAGAGGCCCCCTTCCTTACATTAGTGTCCCCAGAGGCCCCCTTCCCTACATTAGTGTCCCCAGAGGCCCCCTTCCTTACATTATTGTCCCCAGAAGCCCCCCCTTACATTAGTGTCCCCAGAAGCCCCCCCCTCTTACATTAGTGTCCCCAGAAGCTCCCCCTTACATTAGTGTGCCCAGAAGCCCCCCCTTTCAATTAGTGTCCCCAGAAGCCCCCCTCTTACATTAGTGTCCCCAGAAGCCCCCCTCTTACATTAGTGTCCCCAGAAGCCCCCCCCCCTCTTACATTAGTGTCCCCAGAAGCCCCCCTCTTACATTAGTGTCCCCAGAAGCCCCCCTCTTACATTAGTGTCCCCAGAAGCCCCCCCTCTTACATTAGTGTCCCCAGAGTCTCCCCTCTTACATTAGTGTCCCAAGGAAGTCCCTCCTTACATCAGGGTCCCCAGAAAGCCTCCCCTCTTACATTAGTGTCCCCAGAGAGCCTCCCCTCTTACATTAGTGTCCCCAGAGAGCCTCCCCTCTTACATTAGTGTCCCCAGAGAACCCCACCTTACAACAGGGTCCTCAGAGAGTCTCCCCTTACTTCAGGGTCCCCGGAAAGTCTCCCCTTACACCAGGGTCCCCAGAGAGTCTCCCTTTACACCAGGGTCCCCAGAGAGTCTCCCCTTACACCAGGATCTCCAGAGAGTCTCCCCTTACACCAGGGTCCCCAGAGAGTCTCCCCCTACATCAGGGTCCCCAGAGAGTCTCCCCCTACAACAGGATTCCCAGAGAGCCCCCCTTATACCAGGGTCCCCAGAGAGTCTCCCCCTACATCAGGGTCCCCAGAGAGTCTCCCCAGAGAGTCTCCCCCTATATCAGGGTCCCCAGAGAGTCTCCCCCTACATCAGGATTCCCAGAGAGCCCCCCTTATACCAGGGTCCCCAGAGAGCCTCCCCTCTTACATTAGTGTCCCCAGAGAACCCCACCTTACAACAGGGTCCTCAGAGAGTCTCCCCTTACATCAGGGTCCCCAGAGAGCCCCCCTTACACCAGGGTCTCCAGAGAGTCTCCCCTTACACCAGGGTCCCCAGAGAGTCTCCCCTTAAACCAGGGTCACCAGAGAGTCTCCCCCTACATCAGGGTCCCCGGGCCCAGAGAGTCTCCCCTTACATTAGGGTCCCCAGAGAGCCCCCCTTACACCAGGGCCCCCAGAGAGTCTCCCCCTACATCAGGGCCCCCAGAGAGTCTCCCCCTACATCAGGGCCCCCAGAGAGTCTCCCCCTACATCAGGGCCCCCAGAGAGTCTCCCCCTACATCAGGGCCCCCAGAGAGTCTCCCCCTACATCAGGGCCCCCAGAGAGCCCCCTCTTACATTAGTGTCCCCAGAGGCCCCCTTCCTTACATTAGTGTCCCCAGAGGCCCCCTTCCCTACATTAGTGTCCCCAGAGGCCCCCTACCTTACATTATTGTCCCCAGAAGCCCCCCCTTACATTAGTGTCCCCAGAAGCCCCCCCCCCTCTTACATTAGTGTCCCCAGAAGCTCCCCCTTACATTAGTGTGCCCAGAAGCCCCCCCTTTCAATTAGTGTCCCCAGAAGCCCCCCTCTTACATTAGTGTCCCCAGAAGCCCCCCTCTTACATTAGTGTCCCCAGAAGCCCCCCCCCCCCCTCTTACATTAGTGTCCCCAGAAGCCCCCCTCTTACATTAGTGTCCCCAGAAGCCCCCCTCTTACATTAGTGTCCCCAGCAGCCCCCCCTCTTACATTAGTGTCCCCAGAAGCCCCCCCTCTCTTACATTAGTGTCCCCAGAAGCCCCCCTCTCTTACATTAGTGTCCCCAGAAGCCCCCCCTCTCTTACATTAGTGTCCCCAGAAGCCCCCCTCTCTTACATTAGTGTCCCCAGAAGCCCCCCTTTCTTACATTAGTGTCCCCAGAAGCCCCCCTTTCTTACATTAGTGTCCCCAGAGGCCCCCTTCCTTACATTAGTGTCCCCAGAAGCCCCCCCTCTCTTACATTGGTGTCCCCAGAGGCCCCATTCCTTACATTAGTGTCCCCAGAAGCCCCTCCTCTCTTACATTAGTGTCCCCAGAGCCCCCCCCCTCTTACATCAGGGTCCCCAAACAGCTGACTCCCCCTTGCAGAAGTTCCCCTGTACCTGGCTGGTGGAGGTGGCGATTTGCAGCTCTATGGTGTCCACAGGCAGGAGGATAACACTAGGGCTTGTAGTTCTCCGAATCATGAATACAGCAGAGGGGGGGGGGGGCCCTGACCCGGGCATCAACAACAGTGTGCAGGCAGAGGGAAAGTGAAACTGATACCTGTCCGGGTCACAGGCCCCTCCCCCTCTCTGTATACACTCACTGACACTCGAGTACTACAAGCCCACACAGGCACCATAGAGCTGCCGATCTCCAGCTTCCACCTCCTACCACATCTCCCCACTGCACTCTAAACTGCCAGCCAGAGGTGCAGGGTGAGATGCCGAGTCTTGGGGGGGTTGCTGCGATGCCGTCCCTCCCTGCATTCATTGCCAGTGCCTTGTCGGCACCCGATCCCCGCGGCGGAACGGCTACTCACACTGGCAGGCGGTGGGCGGGCCCCTCACACAGGCGGCGGGTGGGCCCCCCCCGACTTGGCTAAACCACAGGGCCCAGTCGCAACCGCGACTGCTGCGACTATGAAAATACCGCCACTGGTGATAGATACACAAGGGAGGCAATCTGCCTCCTACCTACTTGATGTCTGTTTACCTGCACTGTCATCATTGTAGGGGCCCCAGAGTATTACTTTGCCCAGGGGCCCATGATGCTATTAAGACGGCCCTGACAAGAGTGTAATATTGGCCTGAGAGAGCACAATAATCTAGCAAGCATGAAGTTCAACGGCATGACTAATATAGGACATTCATGAAAGGAACAAGGGGTTCAAGGTTCCAGAGAAATAAGGTTCAAGATCAGATCGTTTAAGGAATTGTTCAGATCACTGCCCAGCATCCCAAGGGACTCAGCAAGAAGAGACATCACCAGACACAGCAGAGGTTGCAGGTTCAGATCCAGTTACTGGCACTCTGTAAGCCAAGTCACAGCTGCATAGCTCAGTCCCAACTGTCCCTGATTTTGAGGGAATGTCCCTGATTTGGAGCAATGTCCCTCTGTCCCTCTTTCCTCCTCATGTGCCCCTCATTTTGGTCTGATCTATATAGTTGTATATGAAATACACTTTTTGTTTCATTTTTCAAAAAGTGTTTCCTAATGATAAACCTTTCATCCAATTTCTAAATTGCTGCATACATTTCAAAAGCCAATATAAAGAAATAGTAGTAGTAAATAAAAATAAAGCACTCTTGCGTTTAGTTGATCCTTATTTTGTATAATACTCCTTTAAGGGAGCGTGGCAGGGGGTGTGTCCTATGCCTGCATACTTTTGCTAATAGGTGCCCCTCATTCCCACCTCAAAAAGTTGGGAGGTATGGAGCTGGTCCTTATTACTGCCAGTTTCCTAGTACAGTGGAACCTTGGATTATGAGCATAATCCGTTCCAGGAGAATGCTTGTAATCCAAAGCACTCGCATATCAAAGCGAGTTTCCCCATAGAAGTTAATGGAAATGAAGATCATTTGTTTTGCATTGAATTCTATGGCTTGCAATACTGCATGTGGCCAGAGGTGGGGGTGCCGGAGAGCCTGGGAAATACTTGGGGACATCTTGGGTAATCTTGGAAACCCTCAGAAAGGTTCAGAGACACTCGGAACTGAGTATTTCCGAGTATTTCCGAACAGCGCCGAACCGTTCCTAGTGTCACCGAAGCCCTCGCACCTCTGGCCAAATGCGGTACTGCACACCCCATTAGCTTGAATTCTGCTCATTTTGCGAGACAACACTCACAAACCGAGTCAGAATTTAAAAGAAAAAGTTGCTCATTATTCAAAACGTTAACCACGTTACTCGTAAACCAGGTTCCACTGTATGTGAACTGACAGCAATTCTGCCATAGCAACATGTACTTAAAGTGGCAGCAGTTAGAACTACCTGAATTTGTCCCCCCCGTGTTGGTAATGTTGCTGACACTGGCACAAATGCTTGCCTGAATTAAGAGCAGGTGCGTGGTGGCTTGTCCTCCAGAAGAACTACGTAGCTGGCATGACTCTGACCCTTCCACACTGGGGCGACTTGCAAGCGCTATAACGCAAAAAATAGCGCCTGAAAAGCGCCCTGAAACAGCCGCTGCTTTCACACTGGAGCGGTGCGCTTGTAGGACGGTAAAAAAAGTCCTACTAGCAGCCTCTTTGGAGCGGTGAAGGAGCGGTGTGTTTACCGCTCCTCCACCGCTCCTGCCCTTTGAAATCAATGGGCAGCGCGGCTATACCGGCGGCAAAGCGACTCTGCAGGGGCACTTTGATGGTGGTTTTAACCCTTTTTCATCTTGTAGCGGAAGTTAAAAGCTCCCAGCTAACGTCCAAGCCCCCCGCAAATACGACGGTAAAGCGCCGCTAAAAATAGCGGCGCTTTACCGCCAACGCCCTCACCGCCCCAGTGTGAAATAGGCCTAAGTGGAAGGGTTTCAGAAAACTGGTATAGGAGTGCCACATCTGTGTTGTAATTTTATCCTTCTCTGTTCTTGCTTAAGACGGAATTGGTGTAAATTCTTATTTTATTTCCAGTACACCCCCAACTAGTCTTACATTTTCCTTCTCGTGAACAGTAAATAATTCCGCTATTGAATAAAACATCCTTTTTTTTTGAAGCGTGAATGCTTATTAACCAGTATGTAAAAAAAAAGTATAACTTTTTTTTGTGTTTAAATTGTATTAGATTAAAGATTCATGTAGAATGTCGCCAACTGCTGACAATGTGCAATGTTCCAGTGTGCCAATACTAGACAAAACATTTTAATTAAAGCTCAGCCGAACCCTCATAAATAACTATGGCACTAGTTTCCTTGTTTAGTAAGTTAGTAGAGTCTTTCTGTTTATGTAGATAAAAATGGAGGCCACAGCCATAATAAAAAGTCCATCCCAGCCAGTGTATGAGCCGTAGCTCTGTCTATCTGCTGTAATCCAACATGTTCTGTATGATTCAGAACTAGAGCCGTCCACTCAGCAAGTCTTGGGCCGCGTACACACAACCGAGTATCTCGACGAGGTTCTTATCAAGCTTTCTTTCAAAATCTTGTCATTCTCAAACGCGGTGACGTACAACACGTACGACGGCACTATAACAGGGAAGTTCGATTCCACTGGCGCCACCCTTGGGGCTGCTTTTGCTAATCTCATGTTACTGCTTGTTAACCTCCCTGGCGGTATTATGATTCTGTCTGGAATTACGTACCAAAAGCGGTACAATTATTTTGCATGGAAATTCTGCGTTTTATACTGTAGGCCTGCAATTTTTAGGAATAACTCACTTAAATTTGTCCAAACCAGAGTCTAGTAGACATCCCGGGTATGATAAAGTTTGAAACACAAAATCATAAAATTATAATATAATAAATAACTATAAATAATTATAACAAATGTAATTATAATAAAAATTATTCACTAATGTAATCGAATCAAAATCACTGAAATTTGCTCAGTTGCAGAATTGTCGCTGTCATTACTTTTATTTTTTTATGACGAATTTCCCCACAAATCGCTATCGCTCAATTCTGCAAGTGATTATCATTTATTATCGCTGTTTTCTAGCTGCTCTAAAATCACTTTTGACATAAAGGGACACTTTTGGTTGCTATGGACAATCTACAGTTTGCAGGCACAAAAAAAATGTTTTTATTATGTAAAAGAACATGCAGGGCACTGGGCAGATCACTAGGGACAAGGGGGGGTGTGTACTTTTTACATACAGTACTGTAATCTATAAGATTACAGTATTCTGTATGTAATGTGTTTGTTTACTTTTTTGAATTTGCCGGCGGTCTCCGCCCCCGTGCGCCGTTACGTCGCAGGGAACGGAGATCGGCGGCGCGCGGGCACTGTGTGAGTCGAATGGAGGACGCCACTCGCTCACACAGCGGGGATGCATCGCTGGATCCAGGGACAAGGTAAGTACAGTACCCCGCCTGGATAAAAAGGTAAGCCAGCACGCACTGCAGGCTCTGCATATTCACCCCGATATTTACATGAAAAATCCACCCCGAGTCGCGCTCGGGGATACCGGCAGGGGGGTTAAGTAAAAGTTTGGTAAGAGACGATTCACGCTTTTCGGTCTGTTACAGCGTGACAAATGTGCTATCTCCATTACGAACGCTACTTTTACCAAAGGTGCGCTCCCGTCTCATACTTTATTCTGAGCATGCGCAGGTTTTTAAGCATACACACTAGGGTTGTCCTGATACCGATACCAATATCGGTATCGGGACTGATATTGAGCATTTGCGGGATTACTTGTACTCCCGCAAATGCCCCTGATGCCAGATCCGATACTACTCCAGGATTGGACAGGTGATCTGTCTATCAAAGTGCCTGAGCAAGGGGGAGTGTCTATACGCGGCACGGTGGGGAACACACAGCTATTCAAATGAAAGCTGTAATGTTCCCCGCGCTGATTAACTAGGCGGCGGCGGCGGCATCTGCATCTACGTTATGGGGAGACATGGCTGCATTTGTGGGGGGACATGGCTGCATCTGTGGGGGGACATGGCTGCATCTGTGGGTGGGACATGGCTGCATATGTGGGGGGACATGGCTGCATATGTGGGGGGACATGGCTGCATATGTGGGGGGACATGGCTGCATATGTGGGGGACATGGCTGCATACATGGGGGACATGGCTGCATATAGGGGGGACATGGCTGCATCTGTGGGGGGACATGGCTGCATCTGTGGGGGACATGGCTGCATTTGTGAGGGACATGGCTGCATATGTGGGGGATATGGCTGCATATGTGGGGGGACATTGCTGCATGTGTGGGGGACATGGCTGCATGTGTGGGGGACATGGCTGCATGTGTGGGGGACATGGCTGCATGTGTGGGGGACATGGCTGCATATGTGGGGGACATGGTTGCATATATGGGGGACATGGCTGCATATGTGGGAGACATGGCTGCATTTGTGGGGGACATGGCTGCATTCGTGGGGGACATGGCTGCATTCGTGGGGGACATGGCTGCATTTGGGGACACATTTAAAAAAAAGGATCGGTTTTCGGTATCGGCGAGTACTTAAAAAAAAGTATCGGTACTTGTACTGGGTCCTAAAAAAGTGGTATCGGGACAACCCTAATACACACAAACCACGACCAGAAAATTGAGACTCCCGACGAGAAAAATTAGAGCATGTTCTATTTTTTTCTCGTCGAGGCCCACAACAGTTTTCTCGATGAAAAACACACACGACCGTTTTTCTTGATGGTTTTTGACGAGGAAAACGGTAGTGTGTACGAGGCATTACACTCCCGACTAAGTGGATGGCTCTAGATCTGGTGCACAGGGGGTATTAGTTGGGCTCAACCAATAGAAAAATAAAGAAATACATTGAAATCCTGCCTATGCAGAACTCTGGATGAGGTTTCAATTTATGTGCAGATTTGGCCTGGAAGGTTTTTTTTTAAACCATAATGCATTGCATGGCTTTTGAACTATGACCAGCAGATTTAAAGGGGTTTTAACCACTTGCCAACCTCTGCCCACCGATAAACATTGGCAGAATGGCAGCGGTAGGCAAATGGGGTTTATTAAGGGTTTAAGAAGGCGGTCACACTCGCATGCCGCACTCTCCATGACCTTTCCCGCGGGCCCCGCAAACTCGATGTTCACCGGTGGCCCGCAATCGTGTCACGGAGAGGCAGAACGAGGAGATGCCTATGTAAACAAGGCATTTCCCTGTTCTGCCTTGTGACAGGACAGTGATCTACTGCTCCCTGTCATCAGGAGCAGTGATCACTGTCATGTCACTTATAGCCCAGCCCCCGCACAGTTAGAAACACTCCCTAGGACACACTTAACCCCTTCCTCGCCCCCTAGTGTTTAACCCCTTTTTATAGCACTGATCACTGAATAAATGACAATGGTCCCAAAATAGCGTCAAAAGTGTCCGATGTGTCCGCCACAAAAATTGCAGATCGCCGCCATTACTAATAAAATAAAGTAATAAAAAATGCCATAAATCTATCCCCTGTTTTGTAGACACTATGGCCCAGATTCAGATAGAATTAGATTATCGATTATAGAGTATCAGAAATACACTACGCCGCCGTTTTTTACCTGGCTCTACGTGGAATCCAGGTAGATTTTGTCCAGTAAACGACGGCGGCGTAATGTATTTCTCCCGTGGCAATCCATCGACGCGAGTAGGGGGCGTGAAGCATTTAAAATAGGGGCGTTCCTGCGGCGATCGAACTGCGCATGCTCCGTTCGCAAATTTCCCGTTGTGCATTGCGCAAAATCACGTCGTTACGTCGTAGTAGCGTCGTTTACGTACATTCCTATTCCCGAACGAGTTACGTTAAAAAAAATAAAATAATTTCAAATCGACGCGGGAACGACGGCCATACTTTACATGGGTTACGCACTGTTAGACCAGCAAAAAGCTGCTCTAACATTACGTAGCCAAAAAATGACGTAGGCGATTGCGAGGGACACTCGTACCTTCGTGGATCGCCGTAAAAACTAATTTGCATACCCCGACGGTGAAAACGACGCGGACTCCACCCAGCGGCCGCGAGGACGTAAGCCTCTCGGATCGAAGCCCGAAGCCGCCGCATCATGGTTTGAGGATTCAAACTAGTGATACGGCGCGCGAAATTTGAAATTACTCCTGTCTAACACCAGTTAGACAGGCGTAATCGCTCTATGAATCTGGGCCTATAACTTTTTCGCAAACCAATCAATATACGCTTATTGTGATTTTTATTACCAAGAATACATAATAGCTTAAACTGAGAAGACATTTTTTTTAAATTGGGGATATATTTATTATAGCAAACAGTGTAAAATATTGTGTTTTTTAAAAAAAAAAACTGTCGCTCCTTTTTTGTTTATAGGGCAAAAAATAAAAATCGCCGAGATGATCAAATAACACCAAAAGAAAACTATTTGTGGGGAAAAAAGGACATCAATTTTGTTTGGGTACAACGCAATTGTCAGTTAAATCGACACATTGCCGAGTCGCAAAAAAATGGCCTGGTCATTCAGCAGCCAAATCTTCCGGGGCTGAAGTGGTAAAAGGCAGAAGTTTATTTTTTTTTAACTTTATTCATTTTATGCATGAAGATAAAAAGCCTTCTGTGTACAGCAGCCCCCTTAATACTTACCTGAGATCCATCTAGATCCAGCGATGTTGCAGGAGTGTCTCGGCTGCCTGGGACCCCCCTCCTCATTGGCTGAGACAGCAGTGCGGTGCCATTGGCTCCCACTGCTGTCAATTAAAGTCAGTCAGCCAATGATGAGAGAGAGGGGCCACGGCCCCTTGTCTGAATGGACACAGGGAGCTGTGGCTTGGCTGGGGTGTCCCCATAGCAAGCTGCTTGATGTGGGGGTACACGGCAGGAGGGGGGGCAGGATCACAGATAAAGGACCCAAAGGAGGAGGATCTGGGCTGCTCTGTGCAAAACCACCAAATCAAGACTTTAGTATCACTTTAAAAGCTGTGTTTTCGTTATTCCTTATTCATCTGCTGTACACCTTTTCTCTGATATATTTTAGCCAATTCTCTCCCATTAAAAATATCCTGCTGCTGGCTAATGTTATACTAGTGGCAAAGGGGACAGCCAAGGCAACCCACTGGCCACTTTATATCTGCTGTATGTAAGCTAATTTAATTGTAAAAGAAAACAATCTTTTTTTTTATGTCATTAAAAACGATCATGTGTGGGCTCCAGAAGATTTTTCACAATGTAAAAAATGGGCATTAAAAATGTTCTAATTTTTCGCGACATTTTTAACATTATAAAAAATGATCGTGTGTGGGCTTTAACAATGTGAAAAAAACGCGCATGCTCAGAAGCAAGTTATGAGATGGGAGCGCTCGTTCTGGTAAAACTAGCGTTCATAATGGAGTAAGCACATTCATCACGCTGTAACAGACTGAAATGCGAGAATCGTCTTTTACTAACACAAACTCAACAATATCAGCCCCAAGGGTGGCGCCATCCGCATGGAACTTCCCCTTTATAGTGCCGTCGTACATGTTGTACGCCACCGCACTTTGCTAGAGCATTTTTTTTCACGATCGTGTGTAGGCAAGGCTGTTTTAATGATCGGGTTGAAAAAAACTTTGGGCCAGATTCAGAGAGCCATTACGCCTGTCTAACTAGTGTTAGACTGGAGTAATTTCAAATTACGCGCGTTTTCTAGCTAGTCGAAAACCTCAAACCATGAATAGACGGCTGCGGGCTTCAATTCGACTGGATTACGTGTTTGTACGCCTTCGGATCTACGCTGCAATAAAATTGCGGCCACTGGGTGGACTTCCCGTCGTTTTCCGCGTCGGGGTATGCAAATGAGCTTTTGCCGGCGATCCCCGAAATTACGATCTTCAATCGCATTCTCTTACGGCATCTTTAGTCATCTTTTATTTGCGTAACACTATACAGCTTTTTGCTGCTCTAATAATAGGCCTCGTACACACGATCGGACATATCCGATGAAAACGGTCCGCGGACCATTTCCATCGGATATGTCCGATCGGGAGTTTGATTCGATGGCGTGTACACACCATCGGATCAAATTCCCCGCCGCCGGACGGCGCGGTGACGTGGCGGTGACGCTGCCGCCGCCACGTCACCGCCACGTCACCGCACCAGGAAGTTAAACACTTCCGCGCATGCGCCGAATCCATTCGGCGGCGGCGCGGCGGCGGTGGGGGACGACATGTCTGCTGGTAAGTGTACTAACCAGCAGACATGTCGGGCGGACAGATTCCCACCGGATAGATTTCAAAGCATGCTTTGAAATCTGTCGGGTGGAGAAATCTGTCCGCTAGCCCATACACACGAGCGGAGATGTCTGCTGAAACGGTCCATCGGACCGTTTTCAGCGGACATATCCCCTCGTGTGTACGAGGCCTTAGACAGCCCATGTTAAGTATGGCCGTCGTTCCCGCGTCAAATTTCTACGTTTTACGACGTCTTTTATTATTTTTTACATAAGTCGTCCGGGAATAGGAATGTTCGTAAACGCCGCTTCTCAAACAACGAATGACGTAACGACGTGATTTCGCGCAATGCACGGCGGGAAATTTCTGAACGGAGCATGCGCAGTTCGATCGCTGCGGGGACGCGCTTAATTTAAATGCTTCACGCCCCCCAATCGCGTATTTCGATTACGCGGCGAGAAATAGACTACGCCGCCGTAGCGTACGGGCAAAAATCTACCAGAATTCGGTGTAGAGCCTGGTAAAATACGGCAGCGTAGATTATTTCGATTACGCATCGCAATATTAAGTGTATGTGAATCTACCCCTTTGTTTTTTTCTAGACCATTAAATGCTCCTTACATTGGTGATCAGTGGGAAGAATGCTCCTTACATTGGTGATCAGTGGGAAGAATGCTCCTTACATTGGTGATCAGTGGGAAGAATGCTCCTTACATTGGTGATCAGTGGGAAGAATGCTCCTTACATTGGTGATCAGTGGGAAGAATGCTCCTTACATTGGTGATCAGTGGGAAGAATGCTCCTTACATTGGTGGTCAGTGGGAAGAATGCTCCTTACATTGGTGGTCAGTGGGAAGAATGCTCCTTATATTGGTCATCAGTGGGAAGAATGCTCCTTATATTGGTGATCAGTGGGAGGAATGCTCCTTACATTGGTGATCAGTGGGAGGAATGCTCCTTACATTGGTTATCAGTGGGAAGAATGCTCCTTACATTGGTTATCAGTGGGAAGAATGCTCCTTACATTGGTGATCAGTGGGAAGAATGCTTCTTACATTGGTTATCAGTGGGAAGAATGCTCCTTACATTGGTTATCAGTGGGAAGAATGCTCCTTACATTGGTGATCAGTGGGAAGAATGCTCCTTACATTGGTGATCAGTGGGAAGAATGTCCCTTATATTGGTGATCAGTGGGAAGAATGTTCCTTACATTGGTGATTAGTGAGAAGAATGCTCCTTACATTGGTGATCAGTGGGAAGAATGTCCCTTATATTGGTGATCAGTGGGAAGAATGTTCCTTACATTGGTGATTAGTGAGAAGAATGGTCCTTATATTGGTGATCAGTGGGAAGAATGTTCCTTACATTGGTCATCAGAGGGAAGAATGTTCCTTCCTTACATTGGCGATCAGTGGAAAGAATTAACCCTTACATTAGTATTTAGCATGCCACCCTTACACACAGCTAAAAAAAGATCATTGGTGTAATTATTATTATTATTATTATTATTATTATTATTATTCTTATTATTATTATTATACAGGATTTATGAAGCTGGCTCTGCCAAGCGGTGTTGCCCCCAGAATTATACAGACAGCAATAGATGGGAGGACAATCAGCCACATAGCAAGGAACCCCAAGCAACCTCTGGAGGAACCCTAGTTGATAATAATGGGTTTAGAGTGGTGGGGAATTATAACCTCTTTCAGATATTAATTTCTAACTGTCTCCACTTCAGCTGTCAATAATCTTTTAAATATATAACAACAATATGAAATAAAAGCATAAATAGCTTTAAAGTGGATTTTTTTTTATGTCACAATGTAGAGTATAAGATTTCCTATCATCTGTGCCCAGTCTTGCCACACAAAGTTAATCCAGCGCTGAGTAATCCTCTTTTAAAGTTCAGTGCAAATTAACAGAATTCCAGATAAAAACTTGCCAAATTATAAAGTCCGTTTCTCTGTTATTGCTTTCAGTAACAGGTTATTTACATATCTAGCTTGGACATGTTTATCATAACATCAGGTGATCCAATGTTCATTGTATATTACTAGGATGTGTTATGTTGTTATATCACCTCATGTTATGATAAACAAAACATAACATATGATAAACATGTCCTAGCTAGATATGTAAATAACCTCTCAATTCAAAGCAAGAAGAGAGAAAACAGACTTTTTATTTAGGCAGGGTTTTATCTGGAAGGCTGTTCATTTTCACTGACCATAAAAGAGGATTTCTCAGATCTGGATTAACTCTGTGTGGCAAGACTGGGCACAGATGATAGGAAATCTTATACTCTACATTGTGACATAAAAAAATTTTGTTGAGGGGTTTACATCCACTTTAAGGCAAATCCTGCAATACTAAAGCAGTAAATGAGAATACAATCCACTTCCCTTATTCCCTTATTTTTGCCAAGACAGATTTAGTTTTTGATAGAAGAGTGAAATCAATATCGGTTTGGTTGAACACAAAGTACACCTGAAAAGCAGCAATAAATTATGTTTTTTACAATCCTTCCTGTAGTTATGCCAACATAAATACAGCCTTAGCAAATAACCCCAGCACACGAGCATACCCAATACCCAATACTATGCATATGTATGCCTTGCATCTAGGATACCCTCCCTATTTTAATTTCCATTTTTTGGCTATTTTTAACCGCTTCAATACTAGGCTTTTATACCACCTCCATACCGGGCCTATTCTGACACTTCTCTCCTACATGTAATAATCATCATTCTTTTGCTAGAAAATTACACAGTACCCCCAAACATTATATATGGTTTTTTTAGCAGACACCCTAGGGAATAAAATGACGGTCATTCCAAAGTTTTATCTTGCACGGTATTTACGCAATTATTTTTCAAACGCTTTTTTTTGTAAAAAAAATTGTTTTATGAATTAAAAAAATAACAAAACACTAAAGTTAGCCCAATTTTTTTGTATTATGTGAAAGATTATGTTACACCGAGTAAATAGAGACCCAACATGTCACACTTTAATTATGCGCACACTCATGGAATGGCGCCAAACTTCGGTACTTAAAAATCTCCCTAGGCAACGCTTTATTTATTTTTTACAGGTTACAGTTTAGATTTACAGAGGAGATCTAGTGCTAGATTAGTTGCTGGCACTCTAACGCACGCGGCGATACCTTACATGTGTGGTTTAAACGGCGTTTACATATGTCGGCGGGACTTGCGTGTGCGTTCGCTTCTGCACGCGAGCTATCGGGGACAGGGGCGTTTTCATTTTTTTTTTATCTTTTATTATTTTTTTTTACTTATATTTTATTTATTTTTACACTTTTTTTCATTTTTTTTTTTTTTCCACTTTTATTCCTATTACAAGGAATGTAAACATCCCTTGTAATAGGAAATGTGTGTGACAGGTCCTCTTTATGGAGAGATGTGGGGTCAATAAGACCTCACATCTCACCTCCAGGCTGGAAACCATGAGATCGGTGAAAAAAAATTCACCGATCTCATGAATGGTGACTTACAGCCGCAATCGCGGCTTTGTTTACATACGGGGACCCGGGCGTGACGTCATCAGATCGCGCCCGGGTCCTCCGACGGTCATAGAGATGACTGGTGACCATCTGGTCACCAGTCATCTCTATGCTTCCTGCCGCCGCCGACGATTCGTTCTCCGGGCCCCCGAAGGTACAGGTAAGCCCGGAGAAGCACCGGATGGCGGCGGGAGGGGGGGGATGTCCCCTCCCGCGGCCTGTAAGAACGATCAAGCGGCGGAACCGCCGCTATGATCGTTCTTACTTTGTGCAGAATCGCCGGCTGAAGAGATGGATATCTGGATGATGCCTCTGGCTGCAGGCATCGTCCAGATATTCGCCTGCAATACCCAGGCCGTCAATTGACGGCCACTTAGGATGGTAAATCCCATCCCAGGCCGTCAATTGTCTATGGCTGGGTATTGAAGTGGTTAAACATTATAAAATGTGTCTTTTTTTATTTTTTTATTAAAAAAAAAAAAAGTTTTTTTTTTTCAACTGAGAAACATAACAGATGTCTCCTGTATTTGCGAGAGTGATAGATTCTGAGTACCCCAGCTCTATAAGCAGCTGATAAGGCAGCCCTTGCACAGCGGACATTATGGTCCATCTGTCTGCATCGGCAAGCAGGCCGGGGCCGTATGAAATGCGCCTTCATCTCAACAGCTCGGGACTTTCCCAGGTGACAGCACTGTTTGGGAACTGTAATATAACCTGATAAATACAAGAAACACTGGCCCAGATTCACAGAGCGATTACGCCAGCGCAACAGGAGATGCACGTGCGTAAGTCTAAATGTGCGCGTGCGTTTCGTTGCGCGGCATCCCCAGAACGAGATACGCAAAAAATCGCGTAATTTCGTTAGACTGGCGCATCCGTCCGCGCAAAAGTGCGATAGACACACCATTGATTTGCTAGTCAAATATGCTAATGAGGGACTTACGGGGATCCACAAAACAACGTTGGGGCAGCGCAGGCGACGCAGTGTGCGCAACAGCAAAATGTCCTGTCTAAAATTAGAGCTGATAAAAGCTGGTCTAAAAAAAGAAAAAAAGTCTACTTGTCAGAAAAAGCAACACTGTTAGTGAGGAGTTCAGCAGTCACACGTGTTGCTCAACAATCTGTATGCCAACATGCCAGGGGCATCATCGCACATAGCTATACTACTGACTTTAGATGAACAAAGAAGGAGGAGGGCACGGAGGATGGCACTAAGGAGGGCACGGGAGATGTTTTTTTTTTTTTTTTTATTTGCTTATATAAAATTTACAATTTAATCTAATCTAATACAATATTCTTATCTGATACAAGCCCCTCACTCTTCACTTGATATATCACACACGCCTAGACATCTATGGCATGAGTGATTCTGAGGTGTCTCGCATCTTCAGATTCACCCCTCATGCCATCCTGGAATTACCACAACCTTGCAGGAGGACATCAGCAGCCCAACACATGACACTACCCATGACACCCATGACAGCTACATATACAATCAGAGCCCCATCCCCACAGATTTCGAACAGAACATGTATGGGGACAGCTGGCTGGTTGGTGAGTGACATGGGTGGCAGGCATGACTATCCCCTCCCGTGATGCACACCTCACAAGTGGCACATGCATGACTAACATCCTCCTGTCTTTTCCCTTCAAGGTGACTCTGCATATGCACTGGTACCCCATCTCATGACCCCATCTCATGCCAGCTCACATTATGCATCTTTGCACGTTAAACACACACATTAATCATGGCACAATGAGAATGCATGCATGCACACCACTGTGGTCCCTAGCACACACACCCCACATCCTCATCACATTGGATTGGCACCAGTCCACCATGCAGGACCTGTGAGCTGCAACGCCACGCCACGGCTCCAATTATGTCACTGTACATTCATACACCATTCACACAGACCTGGGGATCACTTCTCCACCACAAATGAGGGTGACACCCCTTTTCCCGCAGGAATATCACCCCCACATTCCAAAATCATACACAAACAGAACCAAAAAAATTAAATAAATGACGAGCAAAAAAAAAAAAATGCCCAGCAAAAATATAATTTAAACAAAATAACAACAAAGAAAACACATAAAAGACAAAAATCACTCTGCAAAACAGTCCCCAAATATCTCAAAGACACGTCACAAACAAACAAAAGCACCTTGCTGTAGAGGGAGGGATACAAAGGGATGTACTTTTGCAAAGGAAGTGCATTTGTGTCTGTCTATTTATGCTGTCTGCGTAGTTCACAAAGTTGCCCTAGTCCATTTCCAATTTCACTGATTGCGCCGCTCCCGAGTTGTGAGCATGCGCACAGCGGAGCTGACCATGGTCTCCTTCAAGCGCGCATGCGCGAGCCGGCCGGCCCTTCATTTGCATGGGGTCACGGCTCATTTCAATGTAACACGCCCACGTCCTTCCCAATTTGTATTACTCCTCCTTACGCCTCTGGAAAAACGTTACGTATGCGCAATTTCCTGCGCAAAAGCTACGAGAATAGGGTGATTACGCGGCAAAATTGCGCAAGTCTAACGTAAAGGCGGTGCGCTACGCCGGTCCAATAATGCGCAGATGTACGTGAATCTGGGCCACTGTTTCTTAATTAAAGTATAACTAAAGGCGAAAGTAGAGATGTATTAGAACACCTGTTTTTATTGCTGTCTGTTTGCCCATTAGGGAATGATGAATGTGATTACCATTTGAAAAAGGTCATGCCGCTATTGCTGGAGTGCATGTAGACTGGAAGTGGCTGCAATTGGGCAACAAAGGGTCAGAAGCTGCTGAGATGCAACAAAGAATGAAAAAAAGGGTAAAAAAAATGTGTTTTTTTAAACCACCATTGTTTATGCAGCTCAGTGCTTTAGCAAACTAACTGTTATTTATTTAGGGTTTGCATGTAATTGTTTATTAAAAAAAAAAAATTTTTTGGGGGGGGGCGCAAACAAACTGAAAAATACTGAAACAAAAGCATCAAATGCAGCCGCTGTGCCCATCAATTGCAGCCAATTGTGCCCATCAATTGCAGCCAATTGTGCCATCATATGCAGCCAATTGTGCCCATCAATTGCAGCCAATTGTGCCATCATATGCAGCCAACTGTGCCCAGCAAATGCAGCCAACTGTGCCCAGAAAATGCAGCCAACTGTGCTAATCAATTGCAGCCAACTGTGCTAATCAATTGCAGCCAACTGTGCCCATCAATTGCAGCCAATTGTGTCCAGCAAATTCAGCCAACTGTGCCCATCATATGTAGCCAACTGTGCCATCATATGCAGCCAACTGTGCCCATCGTATACAATTCTTCCTAACACTCCAACAAGCAACTCTTGTGTGTGGATTCAATTTCCCAACGTGGGATTGCCCATCAATTGCAGCCAACTGTGTGCAGCAAATGCAGCCAACTGTGCCCAGCAAATACAGCCAACTGTGCCCATTGTATACAATTCTTCCTAACACTCCAACAAGCAACTCTTGTGTGTGGATTCAATTTCCCAACGTGGGATTGCCCATCAATTGCAGCCAACTGTGTGCAGCAAATGCAGCCAACTGTGCCCAGCAAATACAGCCAACTGTGCCATCATATGCAGCCAACTGTGCCCATCGTATACAATTCTTCCTAACACTCCAACAAGCAACTCTTGTGTGTGGATTCAATTTCCCAACGTGGGATTGCCCATCAATTGCAGCCAACTGTGTGCAGCAAATGCAGCCAACTGTGCCCAGCAAATACAGCCAACTGTGCCCAGCAAATGCAGCCAACTGTGCCCATTGTATACAATTCTTTCTAACACTCCAACAAGCAACTCTTGTGTGGGATTGCCCATCAATTGCAGCCAACTCTGTCCAGCAAATGCAGTCAATTGTGTCCATCGTATGCAGCCAACTGTGCCCATCGTATGCAGCCAACTGTGCCCATCGTATGCAGCCAACTGTGTCCATCGTATGCAGCCAATTGTGCCCATCATATGCAGCCAACTGTGCCCATCATATGCAGCCAACTGTGTCCAGAAAATGCAGCCAACTGTGCCCATTATATGCAGCCAACTGTGCCCATGGTATGCAGCCAACGTACCCATGGTATGCAGCCAACTGTGCCCATTATATGCAGCCAACTGTGCCCAGAAAATGCAGCCACTGTGACAAACCCCCTGCCTGCCTCATCTGGTGACAGATGAAGGCAGTGGGTGATGGCGGCAAGCTGTGGGATGGGTAGTGCAGGTCCGGAGACAGCTCCTGTGTCCTCCATGCATCTCTTATTGCCTTATGCTAGACTGCCAATGGGATCACCTGTGCCTTCAGCCAATCAGGTGACGGGTATTAGACCCACGCCTCCTGATTGAGAAAGAGGCGGTTCATATTCATTTTCTTTTCTAGCACACCTGGATGGACTGCGAGTGCAATGCTCAGCACCCCCAAGTCCACCTTTTTTTGCTATAACTTTTGCGCAAACTAACTAATAAACGCTTATTGCGATTTATTTTTTTTACCAAAAATATGAAGAAGAATACGTATTGGCCTAAACTGAGGAAAACATTTTTTTTTTTTTAGTTTTTTTGGGGGATATTTATTATAGCAAAAATATCAAAATATTGTGTTTTTTTCAAAATTGTATTTTTTTGTTTATAGCGCAAAAAATAAAAAATAAACACAGAGGTGATCAAATACCACAAAAAGAAACTTGTTGTGGGAAAAAAAAAAGGATGTCAATTTTGTGCCACGTCGCACGACCGCTCAATTGTCAGTTAAAGCGACGCAGTGCCGAAACGAAAAAAAAATGGCCTGGTCAGGAAGGGGGCAAATCCTTCCAGGGCTGAAGTGGTTAATAAAACAACATTGGAGCTTCATGGGTTAGATAAAATACAAGATCCAGTCACATTAGAGCTATTATATGAAGAAACTTCACATCGGCCGTTGCCCATCCCCTGCAGTCACCAATGTTCTCTGCATGACATTTAAGACAGACGTTTGGATGGAGAAGATGGCTGCACACACAGATTTTAGATGCCGCATGAATAAATATATAAAATGCACCAGCTACACAGTTTCCTGTGAAAAGGGAAATCTTCCCACATGTGAATGGATTCGATCACTTCCATTATGATAATGGGCCTGTGTTAGGTACAGGCAGTCATTGGGCGCGTTTATTCCACCATGATAGATGGATCTGAAGTCAATCTCACGTTGGGAAATTTAATCCACACACAAGAGCAGCTTGTTGGCGTGTTAGGAAGAATTGCTGATTATTTAAAGATCATTTAGTCTCCTTGACTTTTCTGTTACATTCATAAAGCGGAATGGCAGAATAAAAAAATAAAAATAGACTCTGCTAGACAATTTTATAAATGAATATACTTGACTTGAAGACACTGAATTGTAGGCGGTAATGTGCTAGGGGATAAAGGGAAATAGTGGGTTACATACACTGAAATTTCAAGCACATACACTGTATTGTCAAAAGTTTTGGGACACCTGCCTTTACACGCACATTAAATTTAACCACTTAAGGACCGCCTACTGCACATTTACATCGGCAGAATGGCACGGCTAGGCACATCAACGTATATATACGTTGGTTTCTAGTACCCAGCCGTGGGTCATCTCTATGTTTTAAAGAAGAAACATCTTTGATATTATTATTATTATTATTTTAGGTACTTATATAGCGCCGTCAATTTACGCATCGCTTTACATATACAATGTACATCAGAGCTTTGCTAGAAAAATGGTTGCAATAATATACACCCAAAAGTAGGACTAGACAAAGTAACATGTTTCTTTCTGTGCAAGTCTCCATTGAGCAGTTTATAAACTGGCTCTGCAGGGGGCCGCATGTGGCCCCAAGGCCGTCACTTGGGAGGAACTGATCTATCTGCAGGTTACTTTCTTTGATATAGCACTATATTTAGAAAATCGATTCTCTTCTGTTCCGAACGGGTTTGTTGTTTGTTCACATTCTTCCCACGATACAGGGAGATCCCCGCTACTGAAGCTCTGCAGGAAAAATGTCAGTGAGCAGACTGAATGCACCATTTGCTGTATTAGTAACAGGAAAACAAACAGAAACTCATGTAGACTAAGGGAGGTTAGGAGAGAATGATCTTCCTATGCTGTGTCCCCTATTTTCTTCCCACACATCTCTCAAAAGAAATCACTTTATTTTCTGCAGCTAGAAAAGGGCAAAATGACCCAAGACCAGAGAATATTTCGGTCTGAATGGGCACATGATTACAGGAGCCATTGCAGTCTCATGTTTGGTTCCTGCTTCCTCGCAAGTTTTAACCACTTCCATACCGGCCACTTCCATACACCTTCCTGCCTAGACCAATTTTTAACTTTCAGCACTGATGCACTTTGAATGACAATTGCGCGGTCATGCTACACTGTAACCAAACTAAATTTTTATAATTTTGTTCCCACAATAGAGCTTTCTTTTGGTGGTATTTGATCACCTCTGCGATTTCTTTTTTCTGCAAAAAAATAATAAAAAAGACCGAAAATTTTGAAAAACAAATGCTTTTTTTGTTGTTTCCGTTACAAAACTTTGTAAATAAGTACGTTTTTATCCTTCAGGGTTGGGCACAGATGGGGCGGCACGGATGGGCACAGATGGGGCGGCACGGATGGGCACAGATAGGGTGGCACAGATGGGCACAGATGGGGCAGCACATATGGGCACAGATGAGGCGGCACGTATGGGCACAGATGAGGCGGCACAGATGGGCACAGATGGGCGGCACGAATGGGCACAAATGAGCGGCACGGATGGGCGGCACGGATGGGCACAGATAGGCGACACGGATGGGCACAGATGGGCAACACAGAAGGGCACAGATGGTCGGCACGGATGTAATGTAATATTTTGTACTGATGGATGCAAATCAGTGCCAAACAATGCCTGCCAATCAGTGATGACCATTGTCGGCACTGATTGGCATCCATTGTGGGCACTGATGGCATCCCTGGTGGTCTAGGGCGGCATACCTGGTTGTGGGCATCCCTGGTGGTCTGGTGGCATCCCTGGTGGTTAGGTGGCATCCTTGGTGGTCTAGTGTGGGCATCCTCGGGGGGGCTGCACTGATAATCGATTAGCACAAACCCCCCTGTCAGAGGAGCAGCCGATCGTCTCTCCTCTACACGCGTCTGACAGACACGAGTAAGGAAAAGCCGATCACGGCTGCTCTTGTTTACATAGTGATCAGCCGTGATTCGACACGGCTGATCACGTGGTAAAGAGTCTCCGACGGAGACTCTTTACCAAGATCGGTGTTGCGGGGTGTCAGACTGACACCCCGCAACAACGATCGCCGCGATGCATGCCCCCGGGGGCGCGCAGCGGCTCAATATCCTAAGGACGTCATATGACGTCCACTCAGGATTTTGAAACCACTTTGCCGCCGTCATTTTGCAATAGGGCGGGCGGCAAGTGGTAAAGTTCAATTCTGTTTTTCTCCAAGTTGCATTTTTTTTAATTTAAAACGTATTCATAAATGTGATGGAATAAATGTTAATTATCTTTGTGAGAATGATCTTACTTTTTTCTTTGTATGACTTGTAACTATATGTTCACATGAAGGAAGACATATCTCAAAATGGACTATACCTTGTGCTGCTATTGGCAGATTCTGTCTTGGTGCTGGAGTCAGTGTCCTCTGGGCTGAGTGGTACTGCATGGAGAAGGAGAGAGCGACCCAGAGAAGCCGGTGATCACCGGCTGAGCACACAGGCAGGGAATGTAATACAGAGCAGCCAGTGCAGTAAAGGCGGGAGCTCTGCTACTCACTGCGTCCTCCATCCACCCAGGCACTGCTATTCCTACCCATCTCAAACTCTTTAATTTGGAAAATTAGGTGGTTGTGAGGCCCCTGAGAGTGTGAGGGCTTAGGCGACCACCTAATTTGACTAATTAGAGAGCCGCCTCTGTAATCACTACAGAGAACAACCAATAGACATGTGCACACTGAAATATTTCATTTTAGAATTTTGTTTATGGTTTTTGACCATAAATGTCCGTTTGTGGAGATCGTATGTTTTTAGCTGCTTCGTCAAAACTTTTCTCTCTATGTGGAATAATCTTGGACTAATAGAGTTAGGTTAGGCACATTCAACCGCAGGTTCGATAGACACAGATTGTTATTGTCACTGTCATGTCGAATCTTCTAACGATATCGAACTGTTGTCGCAATGAAACGGATCTTTCAGATTTCAGAGTCACGTTCGTTATCGTTTGTTATAGTGAACGCGAAAATGCATTCGGACGAATGCACACGTCTAACAACCAATTCTATTGAAAAATATAATTATACACCACATTAGAAATGTTTCTACCAAGAAGGCTTGGATGTACCAGGTTCTGCTGCTACAATAAAAAAAAAAGTGTTCCTTAGCTTTGTGATGTCAAGAGCTACACTCGGAAGGTCTGTCCCTGTGTAAAGATACAGGCCCGGATTCACAGACAGCAGGCGCACATTACGCCACCGTAGCGTATTCTCTGTACGCTACGCCAATGCAGAGAAGCAAGCATAGAATTCATAAAGCCAGTGCTCCCAACGTTGCACCAGCGTGGCGTGGGTTTCAAAGGCGCAGGCCGGCGTAGGTGGAAGTGGGTGTGATCCATGCAAATGAGGCGTGACCCCATGCAAATGATGGGCGGAGCGCCAGACAAGTACGTATAACGAACTGCGCATACGAGGTGACGTGAACGCATCTCCCTGCGCATGCTCACAACCACGTCGGAACAACTGCCTAAGATATGCCGGATCACTGTGTACGCCGTTAACGTAACCTACACCCACTCAGACACACGTCCAACGTAAAATACGCCGGTACAGACCTGAGCATGTATGTTGCTGAGTTACAACTCCTTTATGGGGAATAACTTTACGTCAGAGGTATAACTTACGTGCACCAAGCGTAGCCTGCGTTGGGCGCACGTATGTTTGTGAATCGCCGTATTTACCTCATTTGCATGTTTGAATGGCTAATCAATGGGAGCGGCACTATGCATCCAGCCTAAATGTACGCCCACGCTACGCCAGTGTAAGCAAGTTACGTCGGCGGGGTGTGGCCTGATTTTAGGCGTATCTCTGTTTGTGGGTCTGGCGCACATTTGCACTTACGTCGGTGTAACTTGTTATACGTCGGCGTAACTGCTCTGTGAATCCGGGCCACAGAGTGTGCCTGTCTCAGTAGGGAAAGGGTCCCTGAACATGTATGAAACTGACAAGTCATGTGAGTGATGACCACAAAGGTGAGTATTATCTATTCTGGCTTTCCTTAACCAGGGTTCCATGGAAATCTATGGTTCCTTCAGGCCGCGTACACACGATCGAACACGTCCGCTGAAACTGGTCCGCAGACCAGTTTCAGCGGACATGTTCGATCGTGTGTGTGCGGCCTATCGGACCGTTTTCCAGCGGACAAAAGTTTCAAAACATGCTTAGAAACCTGTCTGCTGGAAACCTGTCCGTCGGACAGGTTCGATGGTTAGTACACAAAAGCATCGGACCAAAATCCCGCGCATGCTCAGAATCAAGTCGACGCATGCTTGGAAGCATTGAACTTCGTTTTTTCATCACATCGTCGTGTTCTACGTCACCGCGTTCTGGTCCGAGGGGATTTTGGTCTGATGGTGTGTACACACATCAGACCAACAGACCACTTCAGCGCGGTCCGATGAAAACGGTCCGTCGGACATGTTTCATTGGACATGTCTGATCGTGTGTACGCGGCCTAAGAGGTTTATAGGGGTTCCTTAAATAATGTCTGCCTCTTAAAAAAGTTACCACTAACTCCAATGATCTTTTCAGGGGTGCTTTCTCCCCATTGACCATAAATGTAGGGGGCATTCCTCCCACTGACCACCAGTAAGCATGTTGTCACGCATTGGTGGTATATGGGAACTTCTCACCTGGAGATGGATTTCTTGATCTTTTGATCCCTCTAATTTGTGATCAACACTGGTAAGCGGCCCGATTTTTTTTTGAAGGAGCACTTCAGCACGTTTTAATGATTTTAATGTCTGGGTTACATCAGTTGTAGCAGTCCAGCATATACTTATCTTGGCAGGAACCCTCCCTCCCTCTGGGTGGACGTCATATGACGTCCTTTCTTTCCGCCAATCAAGGGGGTGTGTGTGGTACCGTTCGTGACTCGGCGCACATGCCTAGCAGCCGCAATGTCCGCCGGACACCCGCGATTGCCGGCGATCACGGCAGGAGTGTGGATCTGTGTGTGTAAACACACAGATCCACCTCCTGTCAGAGGTGAGGAGACTGATGTGTGTTCCCAGTACAGAGGAACACACATCGGTCTCCTCCCCTTGGGAGTCCCCGCCCCCCTACAGTAAGAATCACTCCCAGGGAACATAGTAACCCCTTCAGTGCCCCCTAGTGTTAACCCCTTCTCTGCCAGTCACATGTACATAGTAATCAGTGCAGTTTTATAACTAATCGCTGTATAAATGTAAATGGTCCCAAAAACGTGTCCGATATGTCCGCCGCAATGTCACGATCACAATAAAAACCGCAGATCGCCGCCATTACAAGTAAAAAAAATGGCATAAATCTATCCCCTATTTTGTAGAAGCTATAACTTTTGCGCAAACCAATCAATATACACTTATTGCGATTTTTTTTAACAAAAAAATTTAGACGAATACGTATCTGTCTAAACTGAGGATTTTTTTTTTTATTATTGATATTTATTGAATCAAAAAGTAAAAAAATATTGTGTTTTAAAAAAAAAAATGTGCTCTTCTTTTGTTTATAGCGCAAAAAATAAAAACTGCAGAGATGACCAAATACCACCAAACAAAAGTTCTATTTGTGGGGGGAAAAACCCATGAAGATTTCATTTGGGTGCAGTGTTGCATGACCGTGCAATTGTCATTCAAAGTGCAACAGCGCTGAAAACTAAAAATTGGTCTGGGCAGGAAGGGGGTGAAAATGCCCAGTATGGAAGGGGTCAAATATCACAGTCAAAGGCCAACATGACCAGAGCTTACAGTAGAGAAGGGGTGGGATAAAGGTTAAATAAATGTTTATGCCCACAAAAGGCTCAGCACCTACTTGATTGGAGAGGGAATTTACATCAGGAGGGGTCTTACCAAGCTGGACAGAAGGAGGTTTTGTCTTCAGATCACTTGAAGCTTTTGTCAGCCTTGGGTAAGTCCCCCACCCCCCCCCTCTTTCTAAACCCACAATTTTGACCCAGAACTTATGTTCTTAATTTTTCTTGGAATCTGATTAAAAACACATGTCACACTATAAAACCTTCTCTTTTCCGTTTATTGCAACCGCCATTATAGGTAAGCAAGGGTTTTAGGGTCTTTGAAGGAGTTGCTTGTTAAAATCTGGAAAATGATGGTTTGAGCCCATCACACGTATGGACTTACTTTCCTAATGATGGTTATAGTAACACAGTAGTGTTTGTTAGGCTGTATATGGGATACATTGGTAGTAAACTTACCCTGAGATAGTGGTGGCTGGGGGGCGTTGAGATGGATGTTTGTGGTAGATACAGCTTACTTGATCATAAAATGGACATTCAAAGACCTCAGAGAGGTAAGTTATAGTTGGTTGTTCTGCTTTTATAATGTTTAATGAAGGCCTCTTTAACCACCTAGGGTAAGAGAGCCTTGACTGATGGGGGCATGGCCATGTGCTGGACAAGTTAGGTGTAAGGTCGTGATTGGTCAAATATGGGGGATGGGCTGGGCCCTGCAGCCGCGGTCATGGAGCTTCAGACCGGGTCGCGTGCACGCGCCGGCGTAGCGTGCGCGGCCCACAGCTGGGCTCTTAAAGGGGACGTACCTGTACGTGCCTGTGACCAGCCGTGCCATTCTGCTGACGTATATCGGCGTTAGGCGGTCCTTAAGTGGTTAAAGTGTTAATATGGTTATGTGTTGAAACTTTAAATAAAGCTGTGGCCTTGCCCTTTCCAACCTAATGGTCGTAAGTGTGTTTTATTAAAGGGGTAAGGGGGCAAGGATGTGGGGGGATTTTATCCCATTATTACAGTTGATTCGTACCTAGGCCCATTGCGCCTCAGCAGTCATGTGTTTTTGTAACTATTTAGTATTTGTTATTTATTATAAATGCCTGCTATGGCAAAGCAAAATGTTCTCATCTGGTCATTGGGTATGGTTAAAATGTCTGCAGTCTTGTGCTTCTCATGTAAGAAACTTGTGCTTATCATACTGTAATGCTAATGTTCTATGAGCTGTGTTTATTATGCAGTTATCATAAGATTTATTCACATTTGACATGCACTTATTACAGTATGTGCTTATCATGCTCTTATCATGTGCCATCATACGATTTTTCACCATGAAATCCTGATTATTTGAAAAGGAAATAATGAATTCCTCAGTAAATTATTATTATTTATTTTTTTAAATGGTAAGAAATCTTTCCTAATAATAATAATATACCTTAACTCCACAAATTTCACATAAACTAAAAGTACTCATGAATAGGGATGAGCTTTGCGTTCGATACGAACGCATGTTCGACTCGAACATTGCATGTTCGATCGTTCGTTGAAAAACGAACAAAACGGGTCGTTCGCGCCAAATTCGAATGACGCGCAACGGCCCATAATTCACTGCGGCGTTGCGCGCTGATGATTGGCCAAGCATGCACCATGACCCCGCATGCTTGGCCAATCACAGCGCCCAAAAAATTAAGAGCCATAATTGGCCAAAGCCTGGGTGTTTTGGCCAATTATGGCTCAGGGCTTTAGAACACGCCCCACACTATAAAAAGGCCGCCTCCCGGGCGGCCTTGTGTAATGTGTTCCGGCTTTGTTACAGAGAAGTCAGAAAGACAGTCAGTTAGAGAGAGAGAGAGAGATAGATAGAGACACAGGGGTAGATTCATGTAGATCAGCGGATCTTTTGATCCGCGTGATCTATCTTTTTTACGATCCGCCTGCGCCAGTTTTTGAGGCAAGTGCTGTATTCAGAAAGCACTTGCCTCGTAAGTAGCCCTGGCGGATCGTAAATCCCCCGGCGGAATGCAAATTCCGCGGCTAGGGGGAGTTTACTATTTAAATCACGCGCATCCCCGTGCCGATCGTACTGCGCATGCGCCGGCGGCTAAATTTCCCAGCGTGCATTGCTTTAAATGACGTCGCAAGCACGTCATTGTTTTCGTCGTTAATGCTATTAACGTATGGCCGTATTCCCGAACGACTTACGTAAACGACGTAAAAAATTCAAAACGCGGGAACGACGGCCATACTTAACATAGGATCCGCATATAGCAGGGGTAATGATCTGCTGGAAAAAGCCGAACGCAAACGACGTAAAAAAAAAACGACGGCCGGGCATTCGATTCTGAATCGGCGGTTCTCCTCATTTGCATATTCGTGTATAATAACTGAAGCGCCACCTAGCGGACGGCGGGAGATTTCAGCCTAAGATCCGACAAATCAGCCGCATAGATCCGAGCGTCGGATCACACAGATACGACGGTGTATCAGTAGATACACCGTCGGATCTCTACATGAATCTACCCCACAGTGTCTTTTCTACTAGATAGATAGATAGATAGACAGACAGACAGACAGACAGACAGATAGATAGAGCAAGAAGGCTAGTAGTCAGTATAGTTAAATTTACAATGTGTAGAGAATATATATACATCCTTAGGAGTTGTACATATATTTATACACTGTATAGCTTAGATAGATCTGCTATTAGTATTTGTCAGGCAGGAGATTGTGCTGTACTATACGTTTGCTGTGTTTTTGCCCATAAACGCAGCTGATCATACTGCACGTTTGCTGTTTTTGGCCATAAACTCAGTCGATCATACAGCACGTTGCACGTTTGCTGTGTTTTTGCCGATAAACTCAGTCGATCATACTGCACGTTTGCTGTTTTTTTGCCCATAAACTCAGTCGATCATACTGCATGTTTGCTGTTTTTGGCCATAAACTCAGTCGATCTTACTATACGTTTGCTGTGGTTTTGCCCATAAACGCAGTTGATCATACAGCACGTTGCACGTTTGCTGCATTTTTGCCCATAAACTCAGTCCCCTGATGTAAATCCATTGTTAATCACGCTGCCTTCACCACCGCTGGTCCCAAAAAAGAAAAAGAAGCACTACTACCGTCCAAAAAAAGGCTGTATGCATGCACTGGTCCGTGACGTCACAAGAGGAGATCACACAGATCACATTCTCTCAGGAGAGGAGACTGATCATGTGTTCATACAATGTATGAACACTGATCTCTCTCTTCCCCTAGTCAGTCCCATCCCCCTACAGTTAAAGCACACAGTAAGGGAACACAGTTAACCCCTTGATCGCCCCCTAGTGTTAACCCCTTCTCTGCCAGTGACATTTATACAGTAATTAGTGCATTAATCACTGTATAATTGTCACTGGTCTCAAAAATGACCGATCTGCCCGCCACAATATTGCAGTCCTGATAAAAATCACAGCTCGCCGCCAATACTAGTCTAATCTATCCCCTATTTTGTAGACGCTATAACTTTTGCGCAAACCAATCCATATATGCCTTTTGCGATTTTTTTTTTACTAAAAATACATGTAGAAGAATACATATCGACCTAAACTGAGATTTTTTTTATTTTTTTTATGGGATATTTATTGTTATCAAAAAGTAAAAGATAACTGTGTTTTTTTTTTCAAAATTGTCGCTCTTCTTTTGTTTATATCACTAAAAAATAAAAGGGAAAAAGGGAGTAACCGCTCCAGGTGGATGTGCTTTGGTGATCAGCTGTGGCGTGTAGTGTTTTTTATACTATTTTACAAATAAAGGCAACTAAAGACTTTTTTCTTGGAGTGCGGCTGTCCAAATATTTATTCGTTCTTTGCTAAAAAAAATTAAAACCACAGAGGTGATAAAATACCACCAAAATAAAGCTCTATTTGTGGGGGGGAAAAATATGCAAATTTTCATGGGTACCATGTCGCACGACCGCGCAATTGTCAGTTAAAATGACGCAGTGCCGTATCACAAAAAATGGCCTGGTCATTAGACAGCCAAATTTTCCGGGGCTGAAGTGATTAAAAACAATGGCCCAGATTCACAGAGCAATTACGCCTGTCTAACTGGTGTTAGACAGGAGTAATTTCAAATTTTGCGTGCCGTATTACTAGTTTGAATCCTCAAACCATGATACGGCGGCTTCGGGCTTCGATCCGAGAGGCTTACATCTTCATAAGCCTTCGGATCTACGCTGCGATATTTTTGCGGCCGCTGGGAGGAGTTTGCGTCGTTTTGATGCGTCGGAATATGCAAATGAGTTTTTACGGCGATCCACGAAGATACGAGCGGTCTTCGCAATCGCTTACGTCTATTTTTTTTTACGTACTGTTAGACCAGCTTTTTGCTGGTCTAATGGTGCGTAGCCCATGTTAAGTATGGCCGTCGTTCCCGCGTCGAATTTTATTACTTTTATTTTTTTTACGTAAGTCGTTCGGGAATAGAAATGTCCGTAAACGACGCTACTCAAACAACGAATGACGTAACGACGTGATTTCGCGCAATGCACGGCGGGAAATTTGCGAACGGAGCATGCTCAGTTCGATCGCCGCGGGAACGCGCCTATTTTAAATGATTCACGCCCCCTACTCGCGCAGATGGATTGCGACGGGAGAAATACACTACGCCGCCGTCGTTTACTGGACAAAATCTACCTGGATTCCACGTAGAGCCAGGTAAAAAACGGCGGCGTAGTGTATTTCTGATACTCTACGATAGTCTAATTCTATCTGAATCTGGGCCATTATGTACATGTGTAATTCTACATACTGTTACATTCTGTATAGACCTTGGAAAAGAGAACATACTCAGAAACACTGAAAATAATTTTTATTGTAGAGACAGCTTCTCAAATGGAAACCCAGATGCATGTTGGCAGATTCCAGCATTGTGTCATTCATGGAAGAGGCTTTTCTACAGCTCAGATGTCAGTAAATTTGGCCTCTTGTCCTTGTAAAATCGCATTCTCATATATTTGTGCATCTTCTATTGGCCAACATACCATAATCTCTCTTGTTGGATAAATGATTCATTGTAGCCAGTTACATGATGTTATACGGTGTTATCTCAAACTAAAATTGGTGGTATTTAATCTTACTAAATGTAATATTGGATGTTTCCCAATTTTAGCTTGTAAAAAAAGTATGTAGGCAGTATTTTCAATCCTCGTTGTTCATATCCATACAGTATTTGCCGGCATATAACGTGAAAGGGCGTATTAGACGACCCCCTAATTTTCCAGCTAAAATGTTGGTTTTGGAATATACTCGCCGACGTCGTATAAGATGACCCCCTTCCTGGCAGGAACAACTGCTGACAGGAACAGGCTTTATTCAGCTTTTTTCAAATCTCACTGTGCCATTACATGCCTCACTGTGCCATCCATTACATGCCTCACTGTGCTTTCCATTACATGCCTCACTGTGCCATCTATTACATGCTTTACTGTGCCATCCATTACATGCCTCAATGTGCCATCCATTACATGCCTCACTGTGCCATTCATTACATGCCTCACTGTGCTATCCATTACATGCCTCACTGTGCCATTCATTACATGCCTCACTGTGCCATCCATTACATGCCTCACTGTGCCATCCATTACATGCCTCACTGTGCCATTCATTACATGCCTCACTGTGCCATTCATTACATGCCTCACTGTGCCTTCATTACATGCCTCACTGTGCCATTCATTACATGCCTCACTGTGCCATCCATTATATGCCTCACCTCGACTATCCCATACCTTATCCCTGACATGCAGAGTCTTGTGGTGTTCTATGATAGGCGGAACAGTCAGTTTCACAGCAGAGCCTCTGTTGAGTGTTATGCCTATCACGGATGTCCTCTTGTCCGAGGCCAAGGATGAGAAGACATCCGTTATAGGCGGAACACTGAACACAGGCTCTGCTGGGAAACTGAGGGTTCCGCCTATCACGGAACAGCGTGAGAAGGAGGCGTGGCTTTTGAACAATGGACTCCCAAATTCTGACTGAAACTCGGCATACAGGTACTGGCCTATAAGACGACCCCCAAGTTTTGAGGCATATAAAAGGCCGTCTTATACGCCATAAAATACAGTTAGTGGAGACCTAGGAGCCATTTGCTCTACTAGACAATAATGCTTGTATCCTAGCAGGTTCAGTAACTGGACCATATTGACTTTATACATACATATACAGGTCCAGTTTTAAAAAAAAATATTACCCAGCTTCTGAGGTCATCCCAGAACGAGGGAGCTGCATCCAGCCCGTCAATTGACAGTACGGTGGGAGGGAGGTGGATGAATACAAGCAGTGCAAATGTATACATATGGCAAGTTGGTATCAGCCTCTTGCAATGCCAGCAAAGCAAAACTCAGGCTGGGAGAGGAAAAGCAGCACAGGAAGCTAACTAGTGGTGCTTCTAATATGGTGGCAGGGCTGTCTTTAATGTTGATTGGACCCTGGGCAAAAACAATCTTGGGGCCCCCCCACATGCAATTTTGCTCTCCACCTTCTCTGAGACATACAATAAATATCAGCTAGACTTAAAATCAGTTTACTGTATCAGATCAGGCAGTGATTGTGATTGGTTGCCAGAGGTTACAGCATATCATTACCACTTACGGACTGGTTGCTAGAGGTTACAGCACACATTACAGCTCACTGATTAGTTGCTAGAGGTTACAGCACATGATTTCTTCTTGTTGATTGGTTGCTAGAGGTTACTGTACAGTAATACTGCTCACTGATTGGTTGCTAGAGGCTAGAGCACATCATCTCTTCACTGCAGAGGGGCATGATATACATATGAATGCTGCCTTTATTTACATATGAATGCTGCGGTCCTCAGCTATTTACATGTGAATCCCGCTATTTACATATGCATGCTCCCATTATTTACATATGAATGACGGTTATTTACATGTAAACACAGGGTCTGCAGGTGAGTCATCTGTACACAACAATAGTGCCAAGTTAGGCAGGATTAGTAGCAGCACTTCACACTGAGATATCAGGACACAGTACAAGACTAAATCTTCATGGGAATTTAAACTGCAATGGTTGGCAAGTATGAAGCAGCTGCTTTGGGCCCCACAACAATGACAGGGCCTAGGGCAGCTTTCACTTTTGCCCTGCCTTAAAGATGGCCCTGTATGGTGGGAGAACAAAGTCATAGAGAATTGAGCTCATCAGGCAGTCTGCTTATTCTATGCTGCAGTTACATCACATTTACAGGTCTTGTCCCTCCCCCAGTCTTTGATTACACAGTAAGGGAGAAGTAGCAGACTGAAAAGCTCACCTCTCTGTCAGTCTGCATTCTCCTCCTACTAGCGTGCCCCTTCATACCATATGAGCTCTGCAGCACAACTGATTGGCTCCTTTTGCTGCTTTGCATCTTAAAGTCTGAGCTCTACAGTCTGCAAGGCACTTGCACTGCTTGCATTTAAAAAATATATATTTTACAGTGTATTAATAAATACAGAGCTGCATTAAGTTGTGTCTTTTATATCTGCCTGGAGTTTAGCTTTAAAGCGGAGTTCCAACCACAATTAGCATTTTTTAAATGTATGTCCTTTCATTCTGCGTTTTTATAATATAAATCCGGTCACTTACTATGTTATAATCCGCTGCCGCTCCGCATAGTTATTCAAAAAAGATAGTTTATAAAACTATGTCTACACCGTTGTCATTTTGTTTGTGGGCATTGTGAAGCCTACAAGCACTTACTTCCTGGAAGTCTTGGATGGGGAGTGATAATTGGACAGCGCACTGCATCCTGGGAAATGATGACGAACATTTCCCAGGAGCATTAGAGGGAGATGACGTCAGAATCCTAGGTGATTCCAAAGGCAGATTTCGTGGGACCGCATAGCAACAGGCATTTCCAGATTTCCAGATAATGAAAAAAATATTTTGGGATGGAAACTCCACTTTAAGCAGACCATATAATTCCTCTAATAGGATATTCTTCTTTCCAAAATGTTGTAACATGGTTGGTGACCAGCCAAAGATGGAGTTTGTAAAAAAGGGCGGCATTTGTTTTTTATTAGATCATTGGAGGTCACACTTTTACAATGAAAACTCCAAGGATTGTTTTAATTTATATATAGAAATCATCTCAATTACACATCGTACTTATGCTACGTATAAAACATTTTTTTTTTTTATAGGTTCACCATATTTAGTCAATAAAAAGATGGTATCTGATATAGAGTGGAAAAAGCGCCTCGGTTGATTTCCATGCATAATTTCCACCTTCATTGTATTATATAGTTCATGGTTAAATAAAGATACAGCACATGTTATTGTCAATTAATTCCAAGAGATAGAGAAACAAATACATACACAAGAAAGAATAGATAACTACATAAATGTTTATTCCCTTTCATGGCTTTATTTACAACATGAGAACTGAAAAGGTTAGGTGTTTTTACTGTCTAGGGCCGTGGTTCTCAATCTGGGGTGGGGACCCCCCTGGTGGTTGAATGATGATTTGCCAGGGGTCACCGTATCCTGAGTTGTTCCTGAAGCCCACGAGGCTCTCCCAGCCTTTTCGCGACCACCCAGTAGGGCTGTCCCTGGAGCCTGTGGCTGCCCAGCTGGGCAGTCTCTTTGCCGTCACCCCTTCAGTTCACGGGATGGCTGGGGGGCAGAGACTATAGGTCAGCTGACTGGTGAGGAATATAAAGGGGGAGGGGCTGGAGGAGACCCTATCTCCTGATTTTGGCATAGTTGTCACTGCTACGAGACACCACAAAATCTGAGACATAGTGAAGCCGAAGGCACAGTGAGTAACGCTTCCTGTGATTATAATTCCTATTAAAAGCCCCCACTAGACACTGAAATATTTTGCTTTGGAATTTTGGTTTAGTCCGAAAAATAAATGTATTTAGTTACTCCCGAAATTTGTTTTTATTTTGTTTCGTAAAAAAAAAAAAAAATGCATTTGTCTAAAAATCTGAATTAATTGAAGTGGTTGTAAACCCCAAAACATTTTTTCTTTTTTTTTGATGTCACAATGTAGAGTATAAGATTTCCTATCATCTGTGCCCAGTCTTGCCACATAGAGTTAATCAGGATCTGAGAAATCCTCTTTTATGTTCAGTGAAAATGAACAGCCTTCCAGATAAAACCCTGCCTAGATAAAAAGTCTGTTTTCTCTCTTCTTGCTTTGAGTGAGAGGCTATTTACATATCTAGCTAGGACATGTTTATCATATGTTATGTTTTGTTTACAATAACATGAGGTGATATAACATCATAACACATCCTGGTAATCTACAATGAACTTTGGATCACCTCTTGTTATGATAAACATGTCTACGCTAGATTTGTAAATAACCTGTCACTGAAAGCAATAACAGAGAAACGGACTTTATAATTTGGCAAGGTTTTACCTGAAATTCAGTTAATTTGCACTGCACTTTAAAAGAGGATTAATCAGCGCTGGATTAACTCTGTGTGGCAAGACTGGGCACAGATGATAGGAAATCTTATACTCTACATTGTAACATTAAAAAAACATATTTTTTGGGGTCAAGCTATAGTAGAATTCTAATGTTGTATGACTAATAATAATTATATTTAGGGTTGTCCCGATACCACTTTTTTTAGGACCGACTACAAGTACCGATACTTTTTTTCAAGTACTCGCCGATACCGAATACCGATACTTTTTTTTAAATGTGTCCCCAAATCCAGCCATGTCCCCCACGAGTGCAGCCATGTCCCCCCACAAATGCAGCTGTGTCCCCCCACAAATGCAGCTGTGTCCCCCCACAAATGCAGCCATGTCCCCCCACAAATGCAGCCATGTCCCCCACGAATGCAGCCATGTCCCCCCACAAATGCAGCCGTGTCCCCCCACAAATGCAGCCGTGTCCCCCCCACAAATGCAGCCGTGTCCCCCCCACAAATGCAGCCATGTCCCCCACGAATGCAGCCATGTCCCCCCACAAATGCAGCCGTGTCCCCCCACAAATGCAGCCATGTCCCCCCACATATGCAGCCATGTCCCCCACATATGCAGCCATGTCCCCCATATATGCAGCCATGTCCCCCATATATGTAGCCATGTCTATGGTGACCATGTGTCCCGGATTGCCCGGGACAGTCCCGCATTTTGCAGGTCTGTCCCGGGTACCTTCATTCCAGGAAAATACAGTGTCCTGGAATGAAACTGACACAGCCACCCTCTGGGCCAATCTGATGCCCCAAAAAAGGCCGCCACATCACTGCTTTACTCACTGACAGTACTTTTCCTGGCCGAGAATGCCTGGAGGAGCACAGTCCCTGCCCCCTGTTTGTGATTGGAGAAATCATTGTTGATTCGTTACAGCACAAGCTGATTTTTGGGAAGGGGGGTGTCCCTGAATTGCAATTTGGAAATGTGGTCACCCTAGCCATGTCCCCCATATATGCAGCCATGTCCCTCATATATGCAGCCATGTCCACCACATATGCAGCCATGTCTCCCCATACCTAGATGCCGCCGCCTAGTTCATCAGCGTGTATAGACACTCCCCCTTGCTCAGGATTGGACAGATGACCCATCCAATCACGAGCAAGGGGGAGTGTCTATACGCACTGCGGCGGGGAACACTACAGCTATTCAAATGAAAGCTGAAATGTTCCCCGCGCTGATTAACTAGGCGGCTTTGCGGTATGCGGCGGCGGCGTTGTGGCGGCGGTGTTGCGACGGGGGGGTGGGTTGTATCGGATCTGGTATCGGGGGCATTTGCGGGAGTACATATCGGTATCGGTATCGGGACAACCCTAATTATATTTATTAATTATTGTTACTAGTCGAACATTAGAATTCTTCTAAAGCCTATGAGAGGACTATTTGACTGTAAATGTCTGCTTGTGGCGATCGTATGTTTTTAGCTGCTTCTTCGAAGCTTCATGTCTCTATAATGTAAAATCTTTCCTCTCTATGTCGAATAATCTTGGACTAATAGAGTTAGGTTATACACATTCAACCGCAAGTTCAATAGACACAGATTGCTATTGTCACCGTCATGTCGAATCTCCTGTCTATATTGAACTGTTGACGCAATGAAACAAAAATAAAGCATTTTTGTATTTAGAATCATTCGGATTCTGCGCGTTTGTTAAAACGAACACGAAAATCCCAGAAATTCAGACGAAAACGAATGCACATGTCTAGTCCCCACTACAGTTCTCAGATCAGTAGAAGACTTTGATCAAGAGCACCTAAGTTGGCTGATCAGAACTCCCCCACCCAGCACTGCCACTCTTCCCATTTCCCCCACCACCCACCAAGGAGTAATGCGCACAGGGGATTCTCGGCTGAAGGCCCGGCAGACGTCGGAACTTGCCAGAAAGAAGTCTCGCTGTCGCGGCTCCAGCCACTCACAGCACTGGAGCTGTGATACCCGGAAGACACACCGAGGCAACATGTCAGCTACCTTGACGTGAACCAGGGAAGTTACCGGCGCCTCATTCTAAGGTAAGCATTTCATTAAGAGCTAGTATGCGGACGATGCATATTAGCTCATTATGCCTTTTGCCTTACAGGTGACAAAAAAAATAAAAATTTATGGGACTATACCACCACCGCTTTAACTATTTGGAGCTATTTAATAATGATCCCTTGCTATGAGAAAATAGACTGTTTTGTGAACTACCCCATAGTTCCCAGCTGTGCTACCTTTACAAGTAGAAGAGTGTGCTCTGCTAATTGTTTATAAGCATTTTGGAGTGCCTGTTTTCCCTCTCCTGCTAAAGTTCTGCAAGTAATACATCTAAACAAATATATCCCCTGTACTGTTTAACCACTTGAGATCCACGCTATAGACAAAAGACGTCCACAGCGCAGCTCTCAAGTGCCAAGTGGACGTCTTTGGACGTCATTTTAAATGCATTACCCGCGCGCGCCACTGGGTGGCGCGCAGCGGGTGAACACTGTCCCGGCGCATCGCTGAAGAGCCGATGCGTGTACCTGGCGGCCGCGATGTCCGCCGGGTACACGCGATCGGTGGGAACACAGCAGGTGACAGCAAGGACGTAGAGTTCTGTGTGTAAACACAGAGCTCCACGTGCTGTCAGAGGAGAGGAGACCGATCTGTTTCCCTTGTACATAGGGACACAGCATCGGTCACCTCCCCCAGTTACCCCCCTCCCCCCACACAGTTAGAACACACCCAGGGAATACATTTACAAATTACAAATCATAATTCTGTCCCCTATTTTGTAGGTGCTATAACTTTTGCGCAAATCGCTTATTGCGTTTTTTTTTTACTGGATATTTCAGCTGCCTTGAAACACACAACGAGACAAGACTTGCATGTGTGCTAAGTATGGAATGCTTTAATGGTACATCTCTTGGTTTATATCTAGTTACAAGCTTGTGAGTAATCAAAGGAACAATATAACTCTCCGCCCCCTCCTTACACAGGGGGGCTTCAAGGTAGACACTTTGGCACCAGTCGAAAGAAGCCACATTCCTTTATCAATCGAATTCAATTAACCTTTAAAATAATACTCAATCACAGATAGTCTTATCAGTAGCTAGACATTTCGGCACCACAAAGCTTGACAAGTTCCCCTGACCATAATTGACATGCTAATTCAATACACCTGACCGGACACTGCTAACTTGTAGTACAATACACAAAAGAGAGTCAATTAGCTGGAGAAGAGGACATTAGAATTTAGCAGTATGAAAGAGTCACTCTACAATTAACCCTTTGAGCTCAGAATTAACAAACTTAAAATAGCCCTACAGATATCTCAGAATATAATGTGCATAATCCATACCTAATAATCCTATCTCAGGTAGTCCAAGATATCATTCTTCCATTCATCCTATGGCCCTAGTGGTCATAGGATGATTTTAGACATAGGAGAATCTGAGTCTGTCACAGTTAGGTTATAAAAAAAATATCCCAAGCTGTGAACATCTCCCAGAGCTCTGTTCAATCCACCTGAACAAGGAAAGGGTATGGCAAAACTGCAAACCTACCTAAGCATGGCTGTCCACCTAAACTGACAGGCAGGGCAAGGAGAACATTAATCAGAAAAGCAGCCAAGAGGCCCATGGTAACTCTGGAGGATCTGCAGAGATCCACAGCTCAGGTAGGAGAATCTGTCCACAGGGCAACTATCAGGCCTCGTACACATGACAGAGGAACTCGTCGGAAAAGACACATCGTTTTCCTCGACAAATTCCTTGTCAGGCTTGTCGAGAAACTTGACAAGCTGTCAAGACCAAATCTCCACGTTCTCAAACGCGGTGACGTACAACACATAGATGGCAGGGGAAGTTCCATTTCACTGACACAACCCTTGGGGCTGCTTTTGATAATCTCATGTTACTGCGTGTTAAGTAAAAGTTTGGTAAGAGACATTTGCACTTTTCAGTCTGTTACAGCATGATAAATGTGCTATTTCCATTACGAACGCTACTTTTACCGAAGATGCGCGGGTTTCTAATGCCTCATTTCCACTGAGCGGATCGGTTTGGCACGGTTCGCTAGTTTGGGTGTTTCCATTATGAAAGCGTGCCAAAAAAGCGAACCGTACCGCACCAGCAAGGGTCCTGCTTCTCATGTGGGTCCAGAGAAAGTGGAACTGTTCCATTAGGGCAGACCTACAAATACATCTCACTGATTAGTGGACGCGCTAGGATTTTTTTTTTAAAACCGATATGGTCCCTGACGGTCCGATTTGCAGTGGAAACACTCACGAGATTAGACCAGTCCCATCCTAACTGCTCCTAATTTACTGACCCGAACCGTTCCGTGCAGTGGAAACAAGGCATAAGCATACACACCAACGTGTTTCTCGTCGAAAACCAGCCCGACGAGGAAATTGAGACTCCCGTTGAGGAAAAAGAGAACTTCCTTGTCGAGTTCCTTGACAGTTTTCTCGATAAAAAGCATACACACTACCGTTTTCTTTGGCAAAAAATCTCTGCCACCAAGTTTCTTGATGGATTCTGTAGAGGAAAATGGTCTACGAGGCCTTAGTCGTGATCTCCACAAATCTGGCCTTAATGGAAGAGTGGCATAAAGAAAGCCATTGCTGAAAGAAAGATTTAAAAAGTCTTGTTTGCAGTTTGCGAGAAGCCAAAAAGTTATGAATGCTTTTTTAAGGCACTGTAGTTCTCTTGTTTAAGAACTGCATTGAGAAGTACAGTGTTACTTGAATTGTATTCCCGGATTTGCTTGTCTTTAACTGAGTGAACTTACATAAAGTCTCAGAAATCTTTTATTAAGCTCTTCATGTTATATAGTTTGAATACCATGTCATATACTGTACATAGTATTTATCATTGTAAAAGAACATATTCCAAACTAAGAACGGCTTTAAAAAAAAAACTGGAAAAAAAAATTCCCCCTGTAATACATCATGCAGTAAATATGCTCTCTATATAGAGCAAATGTTATCCAGCAAGCAAATGTCCAGAAAATCTCATGTAATATACCGCTATAGTCTAACATTATCTTATTTGTTTTAATTTACTTTTTTTTTCTAGAAATGATACCTAGGAAGACAGAAGCTTCATTTCAGTAATAAGAGGCTGAGTGAAAGATCCCACACCTGTGTTATTAAATTGCAGTCATATGATTGTGTCTTACTGGTAGCACAGAACGCTGCATGGTGTCACTGCGTGCTGTCAAAACAAAGATCCTATATAATCATTAAGACTGTATCTGTTCTAATGTGTGACCATGTGGAGAATAGAGACCCCCTGGCAGAACACATAATCACAGCCATGTACCGCAATTACTGGGCTTTGTAACTGTGATTGAACAGATGATGACAGCGTGAAACAGGTGGATATAATATGGTTTTCCAGCAGCCGGTGTGCCTGTTGGGAGAATTAACCCTCACTTCCTGTTCTGTGTAGGACCTTCCAAATAGACAGGAAGTGGAACCGATTTACCTTCACTTCCTGCTGTTTCTGAACTCCATCCAATTAGTAAACAGGCATCGGAATTAGGGGTCTTACATGGTTCGAAGTTCAGCAGGGACCCAGCTACGGTTGCCACCTGTCCGGAATTCAACCGGATAGTTTGGGTTTGGAATCATGCATAGGATGCATTAAGGTGAAAAAACACAAAGCTTCCCTTTAAGGCATAAGCATACCAAGACATTTTGGACAATATCATGCTCCTGAAAAAGTTTGGGGATGGCCCCTTCCTGTTCCAACTTGACTGCATACCTAGGCACAAAGCCAGGTTCAAAAAGACATGGATGAGCAAGTTTGGGGTGGAGGAACTTGGCTGGCCTGCACAGAGTCCTGACCTCAACTCGAGAGCACATCATTGGGATGAATTAGAGTGGAGACTGTGATGCCGCGTACACACGATCACTTTTTTTGTGATGAAAAAAACGACGTTTTCAAAAACGTCATTTAAAATGAGCGTGTGTGGGCAAAACGTCGTTTTATGTCTTCAAAAAAACGACAAAAAAAAAATTCGAACATGCTTGAATTTTTTGTGTCGTTTTTCAAAATGGCATTTTTTTGTGTCATAAAAAGTGATCGTGTGTGGGCAAAACGACGTTTAAAACAACGTTTTTAAACCCGCGCATGCTCAGAAGCAAGTTATGAGAAAGAGCTTCAATGGAACAGAGTGCCGTCGAACTTGGTGTACGTAACCACGCTTTGCTAGAGTATTTTGGAAAAACAATGGTGTGTATGCAACGTCGTTTTGGAAAATGAAGTTTGAAAAACGTTGTTTTGTTTCGTCACATAAAACTTTGTTTTTTCATCACAAAAAGTGATCATGTGTACGCGGCATGAGGCAGGCCTTCTCTCAATGACTGACCTCACAAATGCGTTCCTGCAAGACTGGCCAATAATTCCCAGGCCGCGTACACACGATCAGAACGGTCCGATGAAACCGGCCTTAAGGCCAGTTTCATCGGACCAAATCGATCGTGTGTACGGCCCATCGGACCGTTGTCCATCGGACCAAAGTTTTAAAACTTGCTTTTAAATTGGTCTGATGGACGCCTGACCATCGGACCAAAACAATGGTTAGTACGTAAAAGCATCGGACCAAAAACCCACGCATTCTCAGAATCAAGTCGACGCATGCTTGGAAGCATTGAACTTTGTTTTTCAGCACGTTGTTGTGTTCTACGTCACTGCGTTCTGACCCGATCGGATTTTGGACTGATGGTGTGTACACACATCAGACCATCAGACCACTTCAGCGTGACCCGATGAAAACGGTCCGTCGGACCAGTCTCATCGCACCGGTCTGATTGTGTGTACGCGGCCCCATAGACACTCCTAAACCTTGTGGACAGCTTTCCCAGAAGAGTTGAAGCTGTTATAGCTGCAAAAGGTGGGCCAACTCAATATTGAACCCTACGGACTAATGCCCTACGGATCGGAAATTCCCACAAGAAAACCGTGGATTTTTTTCTGACGGAATTTTGGCTCAATTTTGTCTTGCATACACACGGTCACACAAATGTTGTCTGAAATTCTGACCGCCAAGAATGCGTTGACGTACAACACTACAACGAGCCGATAAAGATGAAGTTCAATGATTCGGAAAATGCGTCAAATTGATTCCGAGCATGCATGTTTTTTTTTGTGTGTTGAAATTGCATAGAGAGGGTCAAATTTCCTACATTAACTTTTCCTGTCAGAAATTTTGAGAACCAGCTCTCAAATTTTTGTTGTCAGAAATTCCGACAGAAAATGTCCATTGGAGCCTACACACAATTTTTCGACCAAAAGCTCACATTGAACCTTTCTTGTCGCAAATTCCGACCGTGTCTACGTGGCATAAAACTGGGATGTCATTAACCACTTGTCCAACGGGCCTATTCTGGGACTTGTCTCCTTCATGTAAAAATCTATTTTTTTTTGCTAGAAAATTAATCAGAACCCCCAAACATTATATCAATTTTTTAGCAGAAACCCTAGGGAATAAAATGGCGGTCATTGCAACTTTTTTTCTCGCACGGTATTTGTGCAATAATTTTTCAAACCCCTTTTTTGGGGGGAAAAACGGTTTCATGAATTAAAAAATAACAAAACAGTAAAGTTAGCCCAATTTTTTGGTATAATGTGAAAGATGAAGTTACGCTGAGTAAATAGATACCTAACATGTCACGCTTTAAAATTGCGCACACTCGTGGAATGGCTCCAAACTTTGGTACTTAAAAATCTTCATAGGCGACGCTTTAATTTTTTTTTACAGGTTACTATTTTCGAGTTACAGAGGAGGTCTAGGGCTGGAATTGTTGCTCATGCTCTAACACATGCAGCGATGCCTCACATGTGGGGTTTGAACTGCGTTTACATATGTGGGTGGGACTTACATGCCTGTACGCTTCTAAACGCAAGCTACCGGGGACAGGGGCATTTTAAAAACTTTTTTTTTTTTTTTTACTTAATTTTTTTAATTTTTTACACTTTTTGTTTAATTTTTTTTTTTTATCACTTTTATTCCTATTACAAGGAATGTAAACATTTTTTGTAATAGGAATCACTGTGACAGGTCGTCTTTATGGAGAGATGTGGGGTCAATAAGACCCCACATCTCTCCTCCAGACCTTGAGATTTGAAAAAAAAAATCACAGATCTCATGCCTACAGCCGCAATTGCGGCTTTGTTAACTTCCAGGTCACAACGTCACGCACGGCCTCCGACGGTCATAGAGATGACTGGTGACCATCTGGTCACCAGTCATCTCTATTGTCACGAACCAGCGCCGGCCGATTTGTTCTCCGGGCCCCCGATGGCATGGGAGAGCCCGAAGAAGCACTGGTTCGTGGCGGGAGGGGGGATGTCCCCTCCCGCTGCCTATAAGAACGATCAAGCGGTGGAAATGCCACTATGATCATTCTTATTGTGCAGAGAATCGCCGGCAGAAGACAGTGATATCTGAATGATGCCTGTAGCTTCAGGCATCATTCAGATATCTCCGCACAAATTCGAAGACGTCATATGACGTCCTCAGTAGCAATGCTGTATCCTGGCCTAGGTCAACAAGGCCCAGGCCTAGGGCAGCACTTTGCAAGGGGGCAGCACAGATAGTGTCTCCGCCAGCTTGCGCTACACTGTTGGGCAAATTAGTTTAGCGCCCCTATAAATCGTCCGCACTGCTTTCAGTATGTGGGCGGTTGGCATTCTGCAACTGTGAGGGGGGGGGGGGGGTGTCTCTTCTAATTTTTTACCATCCCTGTCCCATTGCAGAGATTTCACTTCCTGTGCCATAGCTAAACAGAAAGTGAGAGGAAATCTATGCAAATGAAGGGAATCCATTGATCCCCCCAGCAAGGCCATCAGAACTAGTATCCCCACTTGAACATTTCAGGGTGGGTCTTAAACCGCAAGGGGTGTGGCCTTGACAGGAAGGGGTGGGTCATATTTAAATTAGGGGGTGCACCAGTTTAGTCAGGCCTAGGGCAGCACAAAACCTAAATACACCCCTGCTAGGTAGGCAAGTGGTTAGAGTTAATGTGCGTGTAAAGGCAGGCGTCCCGATACTTTTGGTAATATACTGTACCTTCCTATCTATTTACTAATGCTAGCATCATAAGGATTAAAAATAGTTAAGGTTGATTGCGAGAATTGAGTTCCTCTTGACGCACGGCACACAAGGGTAAGCCAAGGACTAGGTTTGTTCCCCAAGTTCTAACTGCGCCTGGACACGCCAGACTCCCAGCAGACCTCCGAGGAGATGGTAAGGTTGTTGTGAGCGTGACTTTCACACTTTGAATTTTTTTCATTTTTTTTCCCATTAATCACAAAAGAACGGTACATCAGACATTTCACAATAATCAGCCTGCTGTGATGCTGAGACGCGCACCGAAGCCACGGAATGCCTGAAAACTGCGGTTGAGACATACAAGGACAGAGACATTCCGGGGAGATAAATGTTGAAATGTTTACAATGTGATCCTTTTTCCCTAGACTTTGTGTTATTTTATTATATTCAATGTCATTTTGATTTTATACTCTCTTCAAGGCTACTTCGTTCCGAAGTGGGAGATCTGCTTAAAAGTGTGGCGGATTCATTGTGACAGGTTTCAGCCTGGAAGAGGAGGGTTGCTTGTGAATCCATATTATCTGGGAAATACAATTACATCAATCCTCTTGTCATGACCCGCGCTAACCTTTACTTTCCGGATTATTTTTTATTTTATTTTTCATGACAAAACGTTCTTGAAGTTATATTTATTGTCCCTTTGTATTCCATAGAATGAAGATGTATTAGTACAAATAGATGATTAAATAAGGGAAAAAGCAAATAAAGAGGGTACATATAATAATAGTGATAGCTTGCCGCTTTTATAAAGTGATGAGATTTTGATCGATTTCACCCTGACTTCCTTAGACAGCTTTGGAAACAGGATAAGGGTAAAATAAATGTTCTCGGTGAGCTAGGATGTTGTTGTATTAAAGTGGAGTTCCACCCATTTTTTTATGTTTGTCTGTGCTGCATGCCCTAATCTCATAGGGGCCAGGTTCTCAAAAGAGATACGACGGTGTATCGCAGAAAACACCGTTGTATCTCTGTTTTTTTCCCCGGGTATCTATGCGTCTGATTCCTAGAATCACCATTTACGCATAGATACGGCGAAGATCCGACAGGTGTAAGACACTTACACCGTCGGATCTTAGATGTAATTCCTTCGCTAGCCACTAGGTGGCCTTTACGTTGATTTCTCATTTGCCTATGCAAGTGAGCCTAATACGCCGATTCCCGAACGTTTTTACGCCGTCTCGTGGTCATTTACGTCATTTCCGTAAGCGTAAACCTACCCCTGCTATATGAGGGGTAGGCTTACGAAGTTCCATCGTATGCCATGTTAAGTATGGCGTCGGGTCAGCGTCGTCTTTTTCCGTCGTTAACGTCGTTTTACTAGGTGGTTCGCGAATAGGGCATTGCGTAAATGACGATCACGTCGTTTTCACGTCGGTTTCATCGCCGTTTTCCGACGTGAGTTGGAGCATGTGCACTGGTATTTTTTTCGGCCGGCGCATGCGCAGTTCGTTCGGCACGGGGGCGCGCTTAATTTAAATAGAAGCCGCCCCCTTCGATTTACGTGGGGATACGCCAGGCCATTTATACTACGCCGCCGCAAGTTACGGAGCAAGTGCTTTGAGAATCTGGCCCATAGTGTTCAGAATGGACAATTTTTATTTATTTTGTTGCTTGTAAATACCTTTATTTTGTAGTCCTTCATTACTTCCTCCCCCTTATTAGCCTAGGCTATTAAGTCACACGGCTATTTGCAAGGGTTTCTGGGATAGGCATCATGTTTCCCAGTAGTCTTTGCAAACCTGACTGAAACCTATTACATTGCTTGTGCAGCACTGAGCATGTGTGAGATATGCAAAGCTGAAATCCAGGAAGTCATACAGCCTTGCTACATGATGCCCACACTTAAGATGGCCACGGTCTATTTCTAGATTATAAACTAATCTAAATGCTGTAACAATCTAACAAAACTGACCTTTACTAGAATACATTAAGCTTGTGTATTACAGGGGTATTTATATTTAAAAAGTGAAATTGTGGGTGGAACTCCCCTTTAATGTTCTATATAACTCTGGTTATACTAAAATCTCATTAAAGTGGGGACAACATTTTTAAGGAAAACTCATTGAACTCGATTGCCGCGTACACACGATCGGAATTTCTGACAACAAATGTTCAATGTGAGCTTTTGGTCGGATATTCCGACCGTGTGTAGGCTCCATCGGATATTTGCTGTCGGAATTTCCGACAACAAATGTTTAAGAGCTGGTTCTCGATTTTTCTGACAACAAAAGTTCTTGTCGGAAATTCCGATCGTGTGTATGCAATTCCAACGCACAAAAATCCAAGCCTATTGAACTTAATTTTTCTCGGCTTGTCGTACGTCTTGTACGTCACTGCGTTCTTGACGTTCAGAATTTCCGACAACATTTTTGTGACCGTGTGTATGCAACACAAGTTTTAGCCAAAATCTGTCGGAAAAAATACACGGTTTTGTTGTTGGAATGTCCGATCGTGTGTACGCGGCATAAGGGGTATTTACTACAGGCAAAAAGCAGTGGCGGCTGGTGGTATATTTTGGGTGGAGCGAGGGGGTGGTGGCAAACAATCCAACAGGCGGCACCCCCCCCCAGAGGGTCGGTTGGGCCAGTAACAGGCACGCCCCTGGTTGGTCCCAAGCCCTGCAATCACCCCATTTAGGTCACGGACATCTCTTCCTCGGGTTGGCGGGGGGCGTCTCCTCCTCCTGGTCGTTCACGGCAGCTTCCCATGGGTCTCCTCCCTCCTCCTCCTCCTCGGTGGCCAATAGGATTGATTCTCCTCTTGGCCAATTGGGTGATGGGTCTCAGGACCCGCATCCTGACTGTCTGGGAGAAGAATCAGGAGGACAATAGTGGATATAAATTTGCTATTGTCACACAACTAGGTGGACTCAGGGGCGCCCCAAGCCCACCCTTTTTTTAAGCCTATTAAAACCTCTGGCTCTAAAAAGAAAAAAAAAAACATTGACATTTGCATGTAGATTAGGGGTCTGGATGCATTAATTAGGTGGACGGCGCCCCTGCGCCCTGCATTACAGGCCACCTCTGGCAAATAGACTGTGCAAAGTATACCCAATCACGTGCAAGGAAAATAATAAAGATAGAATTTTTGCTTATGCGTAATTGGATGATGACCAACTGCTCTGTAGCAACTGCACTTCGCAAAGTGCACAGTCTATATTGACTTTAGTAATTAGGATTTAATTAGTAATTAATTTAGTTTGCTAATATTGTGAGAAGAAATATTCTTTTCCAAATGCTACAAGAATGACAACATACATCCTGGCATGTCAGAGGTGCCCTAAAGACATTAAAAAATACATCATGGAAGCAAATGATGAGGACAGGATCTTCAAAGTATCTTCAAAGTTCTCATTGCAGAAACACTCTGCTGCTTCTGGATCATCACAAAGCGTTTCTTTACCAGAATCACCTTCAAGTAAGGAAGCGCTACAAACCACGGCCTCCCAAAAATACACAATCCCTTTATTTATAGAGAAAATGACTCCTTAAAACCCAATAGAACATTAATCAAGCTCTTCATAGAGCAATATATGCTTCAATAACTGAAGATGTATATTGGCAGGAAGCTTTTAAATTATTATGAGGGAAAGAGGGTTGGTTACTTGTTCTCATATATACAGTACCTGTTGCCGAGAATGTGTTTCCAGCACGACGGCATTGCGCTGATTCTCTGCGACATGGTGCCGACATCTCGCACTCACTGGAATAAGAAAAGCACATTCCAGCGAGCGCGTCATAGAAGCGACAGGGATCCGACTTGGATTCCCGCCAATTCTAGCTGCGGCATTTGGTATGAATCATGAGGGAGAACTCCACGCCAAATTTAAATAAAAAAACGGCATGGGTCTCCCCCCCCCCCAGGGGCATACCCGCTCGCTCTCCGGTGCCTTCTTCAGGGCTGGCCGCCGCTATCTTTTTTTTAGCTCTCTTACTAGCCGTCTGCCGTCTTCTGCCTTCTTCTTTTCTTCTTATGTTGACGCGACGCTTCCTCCCTCTGTAATGCCGGGTGTCCGGTACGTGACGATTTATATTGGCCTCCTATGACGTCACAGTCCCATCATGCTCCGTGGGTCCTGGAGCACTCCTTTCCTGACCGGCCGGGTGGCGTGCTTGGATACGGGTCTGGTATGGATTGTGGGGGAACCCCCCACGCTGTTTCTTCGGCGTAGGGGGGTTCTCCTTATAATCCATACCAGGCCTAAGGGACTGGTACGCCCCTGGGGTGGAACCCATGCCGTTTTCTTATTTAAAATTTGGCGTGGAGTTCCCCCTCATGATTCACACCAAACACCGCGGCTAGAATTGGCGGGAATCCAAGTCAGATCCCCGTCGCTTCTATGACGGCTTTTTTCCCATCGTGGTGAGCCAGTTCGGCGATGGGGCTCGTAGGTGGTCAATCTCGCCGAGAAAGGGAGCGAGATTGAAACAATATCGCGGTCACCTACTGTAGGTGAAACAAATTTTTCAATTTGTAAAACTACTCCACAGTGAACTTTTTCCAAAATTTCTATTTTTTCCAGAAAAAAAATGGGAAAATATATATATTTTTTCCATGCCTTTAACATTTCGGGAAATTTTACATCTCTGTGTTTAGTTTCACTGCTACTAATGCAGAAATAGTTGCTTGTAGGTAGGTAGAGACTGTAGTATATCCCCCAACCTGAAGGTGGCACTGTTCTGTTTCTTCAGACAGGTAGGAGCCCATTAAGGACTGAATTTCTTTTTTTTCTAAAAAATTACAATTTCTCTGGGAAAAAAATGGAACAAAAATGCTTTTTTTCCCATGGCTTCAAAATTTCCAGACATTTTACATCTCTAGTTGGCACGTTACAACATACAGCTGTATCTTTCCGTGAACTATGTGAATATGCTTTTTTTTCCCTCTGCATAAGGGGTACTAGGGCCTTTTGGTGGTAAGCTTCTCCCCTTTTCCATTGGCGGACCTGTCAACAAGCAGATCTCCAAAACAAATGTGATATCTGAACTGTGTAATAATTCTCTTTTTTTTTTCTTTTTTTTTGTATTTATATAGTTGCCTTATTATGTATGGTTGAGACATACTTCCCCCTGATGAAGCCCAAAGGCGAAACATGTCAGGTTAGCGTAGGATTACTCAACCCACAATTAAATCTTTAATGCAACCACCAACTGTAACCACCAACCACCAACTTCAATGTGAATGGCCGCTATTATGCTACTGCTCTATTTTTATCAATTTTGAATAATCAATAAAAATAAAAATATTTTAGTATTTTTTATTTGATTTGTACGTGAGTCTTCCATTGTAACGGTACCAATTTATCCAAGCACCGCTAAAGTCCCATTTCCCTCTTCCTATTTCTCTAATATGTATATGCTATTAAACATCATCTCTCCCTGATCAAGATTGTTTGAAAAATTGAAACGCGTTACCATTTATCTATTTACATGTGGTTTGATGGTCTCTGTAAATAAACATTTCTAGATGATCAGTTATTATTTTCATACAATGTTTTTAACCACTAGCCGACCAGCTGCCGCAGTTTTATGGCAGCAGGTCGGCTCGGCTCCCGGAAACAACGTATTATTAAGTCATTTTGCATTTCAGCCATTAGGGCCGTGCCCCCTGCTCGCCCCTGGTGCCGACACGCGTGCCCGGCGGGTGCGATTGCACAGAGAGAACCCGGAGCTGTGTGTGTAAACACACAGCTCCCGGTCCTGTCAGGGGGAGAAATGACAGATCGTCTGTTCATACAATGTATGAACAGCGATCTGTCATCTCCCTTTGTCAGTCCCACCCTCCCTTCAGTTAGAACACACCTAGGGAACATAATTAACCCATTCCTCGCCCCCTAGTGTTAACCCCTTCTCTGCCAGTGACATTTTTACAGTAATCAATGCATTTATATAGCACTGATCCCTATAAAAATGCCAATGGTCCCAAAAATGTGTCAAAAGTGACCGAAGTGTCCGCCATAATGTCGCAGTACCGATAAAAATCGCTGATCGCCACTATTAATAGTAAAAAAAAAAAATTATTAATAAAAATGCCATAAATCGATCCCCTATTTTGTAGACACTATGGGCCAGATCCATAGAGAGAGTACGCCGGTGCATCTACTGATACGCCGGCATACTTTCAAATTACCCACGTCGTATCTTTAGTTTGAATTCTCAAACCAAGATATGACGGCATCTGGGTTCGATCCGACAGGCGTACGCCTTCGTACGCCTTCGGATCGTAGATGCAATACTTCGGCACCCGCTGGGCGGAGTTCTCGTAGTTTTCCGCGTCGAGTATACAAATGAGCTATTTACGCCGATCCACGAACTTACGTGCAGCCGTCGCATTCTCTTACGACGTCTCTAGACGGCTTTTTCCGGCATTTGGTTAAAGTTGCTTTTTTGCGGCTTATAGTTAGACTTGCCATATTAATTATGGCCGCTGTTCCCGCATCGAAATTTGATTTTTTTTTTATTTTTGCGTAAGTCGTCCGTGAATAGGAATGTACGTAATTCACGCTAGTAAAAAAAATAACGTCGTTGCGACGTAATTTAGCACAATGCACGGCAGGAAATTTCTAAACGGAGCATGCGCAGTTCGATCAGCGCGGGGACACGCTTCATTTAAATGAAACACGCCCCCTACCCGCCCAACTTGAATTCCGTGCCGTTACGCCGCTTGAGATACACTACGCCGCCGTAACTTACGGCGCAAAATCTTTATGGATTCGAACTAAAGGCAGGTAAGGAACGGCAGCGTAGCGTATCTCAGATACGATGCGGAGGGGCAGATCTTTGTGGATCTGGCCCTATAACTTTTGCGCAATCCAATCAATAAACTCTCATTGCGATTTTTTTACGAAAAATATGTAGAAGAATATGTATAGGCCTAAACTAAGGAAAGAAAATGGCAAAAAGTGAAAAATATTATTTTTTTTTCAAAATTGTGGCTCTATTTTTGTTTATAGCGCAGAGGTGATCAAATACAACCAAAATAAAGCTCTATTTGTGGGGGAAAAAAAGCCGTTAATTTTGTTTGGGAGCCACGTCGCAGGATCGCGCAATTGTCTGTTAAAGCGGCGCAGTGCCGAATCGCAAAAAGTGGCCAGGTCATTGGCCAGCAAAATGGTCTGGGGCTGAAGTGGTTAATGAATTTTTACTCTATGAATAATGAATTTGTATTTTTATAATATTTTGTGTGCACTGCCCAAAAAAAGTCCATAATCTTATCGAATTATATATGGTTTTACATATGGGAAATGGCACTTAGCATGACCAGACTTATATAATTATACACCTTACACCATCATTTATAAAGAACATAGAAAAGGTAACTTCTGTTTGCTTCAAACTAGTTCATAACAATTCGTATTCCATTCTGATGTCTCAAAGGCACAAATGCAGCTTTACGTGCAGATGACAGGTTAGCTTTTATCTCTCAGATCTCTTGGCCGCATCATCTGTGCCCTGGGCGGATTTCTTTTTGTTCTTGGCTGATCTTTTCAGTTCTAGATCAATAATCATATTCTTAGAAACTTCTTGCACAACAAAAGTGTATGTTTACCACACTCCAATAAATTTCAGCCGTGGCGCAGCTGCAGGATTTGAATAAAGGTAGAACACAAAGTTTTAGCTTTTACAATATATAAAGGAGAGTTTTCATGTACAATTATTCACCAGCAAATTTATTGTATTAGTTATTTATTAACTAATTACTGTGCAGATATTTTTCAGTAGAATTTTATTAGAACAAACTGTGGATATCTTTGTGTAATGTTAAAGGGGTTGTAAAGGTGCAATTGTTTTTCCTAAATAGCTTCCTTTACCTTAGTGCAGTCCTCCTTCACTTAACTCATCCTTCCATTTTGCTTTTAAATGTCCTTATTTCTTCTGAGAAATCCTCACTTCCTGTTCTTCTGTCTGTAACTCCACACAGTTATGCAAGGCTTTCTCCCTCGTGTGGAGTGTCGTGCTCGCCCCCTCCTTTGGACTACAGGCAGGGTTGGACTGGGACAGAAGTTTGGCCCTGGACTTCATTCAGACTGGCCCACTTTGACAGGTCTCTCCCATGGCGGCCAGACAACTACTACACCCCCCACCCCGGCCACCCAAGCCTCCTTTCCCCCTTCACTAGCCACTAGCCATTCTACTTTATTAGAACGGCTGGTACTGGTACTCTTATAGGCAGTACCAGTGGGGAAGCTAGACATTATTTCACTCGGGGCAAAGAATCAGTTTGTGCCCCCCTTATGGGACAAAATAAGGCAGAAGTGAGAAACTCCCAGGCCATAGCTGTTGAGTCAGCTGTTTGTCCCCTCCCCCATACTCCTCCGTCGTCCCCCCTGCTCATCTGGACCTCCCCCTGTTTCTTTGTTCCCCCAGGTGAGCGCTGCAGGGAGGGAGAGGAGATGAGCGCTATGGGAAGGGAGAGACAGAGGAACGGAGGGGGGCGGCGGTCCGCTGTCACTGAAGCCAGCCCACTGAGCCATCGGCCCACCGGGAAACTCCCTGTAGTCCCAATGGCCAGTCCATCCCTGACTACAGGAGGGTCAGGACGTCCACTAACACACAGCTCCTTTCTCTATCTGCAACGTAGAGAGCGTCCTGACTCTCCAATAGTCCAAGGGAGGGGGTGAGCACGATACTCCACACCAGGGAGAAAGCCTTGTATTACTGTGTGGAGTTACAGACAGAAGAACAGGAAGTTAGGATTTCTCAGAAGAAATAAGGACAGTTAAAAGCAAAATGGAAGGATGAGGTAAGTGAAGGAGGACTGCACTAACGTAAAGGAAGCTATTTAGGAAAAAAATAAATGTACCTTTACAACCCCTTTAAGCATACACTTAGAGAGGATCATACAATGTAATGACTATTCCGATGAAAGGAATGTATGTTTAAAAAAAAAAAAACAATTGCACTAAACAATCATTTTAATAATGATGTTGGGAATAAAACTATTTTTTTTTTTTTACTGAAGAAGACAATGGGTGCTGGTGGAAAATTGAAGCAATATTGATGACATCAATCTTTTCTTTGCTGTGGCCAATGATTAATTTGGATTTATTTTTACACATTGGTTTACCACTATGTGAAATCAGCATTAGATACAAGGGTGTGCATAGGCTTTGCCCTTCAAGCCTACAATCACTTGACTACAACCAAAGGACCTAACCAAGATTCCCAGCAGGACTTTCGACCTTGAGAACAAAAATATATCTTGATAAAATGGAGAAATAAAGCAACACAACCTACATGTGTAAGGCTTTTGCTTCCAACGTTTGCAGTATTTAGACTCATGGCAGGCTTTCCCATTCATAGCCATTGCAGTTAGCAGTAGAAAGATCTACTGTACGTTATGCTAGGACTACCAATATTAATGTGTCGGCACTAGGAGTTTAAGAATAACTGGCAGAGACCATACTAAATTCTGGCACTATCAGGGCTTTTTTTCAACAGGAACGCGGGGGAACGCAGTTCCGGCACCTCCAGATCTTAATGTATGTAATAGTGCTCAGTGGTGGGTAGAGGTTGGAACCAAGGAAAGGTGCTCGGAGGTGGGTAGGGGGTGGAACCAAGGAACGGTACTCGGAGAGGGGTAGGAAGTGGAACCAAGGAATGGTGCTCGGAGGTGGGTAGGGGCGGAGAAAATGAATGGTGCTCTGAGGTGGGGAGGGCTGGAACCAAGGAATGGTGCTCAGAGGTGGGTAGGGGGTGGAACCAAGAAATGGTGCTCAGAGGTGGGTAGGGGGTGAAACTAGGGTTGTCCAGATACCGATACTAGTATCGGTATCGGGACCGATACCGAGTATTTGCGGGAGTACTTGTACTCGGGGAAATGCTCCCGATACCTAAATAGAATACTTTTTTTTGTATTTATCAACATGTTCTGTGAAAATTCTTTGAGTTTTTTTACTACTGCGTGACAAGAAAATAAAACATTTTTATTCATTTTTACTCATTTTTATTCTTTTATAATGTCTTGAGTTAGAGTTCTTCATAATTCTAAAGAAAATATCCTTAGTCTGTATTGTGGTTTGAAAACTGTCACATGACATTTAAAAAAAGTATCGGTATTCGGTATCGGCAAGTACATGAAAAAAAGTATCGGTACTTGTACTCGGTCCTAAAAAAGTGGTATCGGGACAACCCTAGGTGAAACCAATGAATGGTGCTCAGAGGTGGGTAGGGGGTGGAACCAAGGAATAGTGCTGGGAGGTGGGTAGGGGGTGGAACCAAGAAATGGTGCTCGGAGGTGGGTAGGGGGTGGAACCAAGAAATGGTGCTCGGAGGTGGGTAGGGGTGGAACCCAATGAATGGTGCTCAAATGTGGGTAGGGGGTGAAACCAATGAATGGTGCTCAGAGGTGGGTTGGGGGTGGAACCAAGTAATAGTGCTGGGAGGTGGGTAGGGGGTGGAACCAAGGAATAGTGCTGGGAGGTGGGTAGGGGGTGGAACCAAGAAATGGTGCTCGGAGGTGGGTAGCGGTGGAACCCAATGAATGGTGCTCAAATGTGGGTAGGGGGTGAAACCAATGAATGGTGCTCAGAGGTGGGTTGGGGGTGGAACCAAGGAATAGTGCTGGGAGGTGGGTAGGGTGTGGAACCAAGGAATAGTGCTGGGAGGTGGGTAGGGGGTGGAACCAAGAAATGGTGCTCGGAGGTGGGTAGCGGTGGAACCCAATGAATGGTGCTCAAATGTGGGTAGGGGGTGAAACCAATGAATGGTGCTCAGAGGTGGGTTGGGGGTGGAACCAAGGAATAGTGCTGGGTGGTGGGTAGGGGGTGGAACCAAGGAATAGTGCTGGGAGGTGGGTAGGGGGTGGAACCAAGAAATGGTGCTCGGAGGTGGGTAGCGGTGGAACCCAATGAATGGTGCTCAAATGTGGGTAGGGGGTGAAACCAATGAATGGTGCTCAGAGGTGGGTTGGGGGTGGAACCAAGGAATAGTGCTGGGAGGTGGGTAGGGGGTGGAACCAAGAAACTGTACTCAGAGATGGGTAGAGAGTGGAACCAAGGAATGGTGCTTGGAGGTGGACGCAAGAGGTGACAGAAGGAGGGAGTTTCTGCACCTATTCTCTGAGAAAAAAAGGCCTGGGCACTACAAACCCAAATCTTCGGACTCTAGTTGAAAGTTTGCTTTTTTGACACTGCCCTGGGCTTATGTTACGTGGTCAGTTTAGATGGAAATCATGCTTAGCTGATCAAAACCAAATATGCCATGAATAATACATTCTGCTGCTGTTTATGGGAATTATATCTCTTTCAGCCAGTTGTGCTTGTATTAAGTTATGTGGAGTAACACAATGCATAATCATTTAATGAAACACTATAGCCCAGCCGAAAAAAAAAATCAAGAAATCGACAATGATTCAGAGGTAATTCATGATAAACCTCCATAAATCTCCCAGAGGGCAACACTCGAGATCTTTGAATCTTCGAACTATAATAAAGTACGGGCATAATTGGATAGTTAGTACACAAAGAGTCATATGTTTATTTTGTCAATAGCATGAGCCTTCGGGGAGTTATTAAAGCAGAGTTAATATCCTTTGTAAAGAGCTTTCTAGATTGAGTCCAATATATTATAACAGGTAATATCAATCAGTTGTCAGATGGACTCCACAGCGCGATCCATTTTATTCGTTATTATGAATCTGTTTAAAATCCATTTCCAGATTCCGAGGAAGATTCGGCGGCCAAGACGCGCTGTTCTAAAGAGGAAGCATTACAGCTCTTAAATGCTTCATCAAACAGACATCAAAAGACTTAATTTAGCGCAAGAGAATGTTAAGTATCTTCAGGCTATTGTAGATGATTAAAAAAAAAAAAAAAAAAGCAATCAATATCTTTGACTTACCAGATCTATTATTTCTGGCTTAGTGCTAGATAGATATATGTTAATGTAACACAATTTCAGGAAACGAGAATGGAGGATCAATCTGGTTTAAATTTACATTCCAAAGCCTACACTGGAAGCAAAAAAGCTAAAGTCTGATTGGATAGGATGGGTAACACACTCACATACATTAGATTATTTTATCATTTTTTTTATACATTAGAAAATTTGCTTAATGCATACACTATATTGTCAAAAGTATTGGGACACCTTCCTTTACATGTGTAAATGGTAATCAAACAAACCCGCCCTCCTGATTTTCCACCACTGCGCTAGTTAGAAGAAAAATAGAAGAAATAATAAAAGAACCAGCTGCCGCTTTTAAAGTTGATAATGTGAATAAATCTAATGACCACTAAACTAAAAAAGTGTCCAAAATAAGCAGCGCATAAATATATATTCCAAATAGTGTATATATGTGCGTATATCTATTGTCTCTTTCAAACAGATATATCAGAAATACTAACAAAAGTATTAAATATTATATATAAACCCGTGAAAATAGTGAACAAAGGTGATTCAAACATAAAGTTCATAAATTACTAAAAAGTGTTCCTTGTGTAATAGACTTTCCATGGCTCAATTCCAGGATACATGTTCTATTCTGCCACTGAGCCAAATCTATGATGATGTGAGCATGCAGGCAGGAAATAATTCACGCTTCAGTCTCCATCATCGTCTTCAACAGAAAAGGAAAGACTTTATTCAAGTTACAGCTTTTATAGTCAAAGTGACATAAGCAAGCATCATCACATATGGGTGCATCTTATTGGCTCATTCATATGGTCTTCTCTTATTACATCTCTTCCTGGCCACAAGGCAAACACAGCTCAGCTCATGGGGGTCATTGTCCCTTTGGTCGATGGGAGGAGCAGAAAGGAGGGGTATGGTTAGGAGTAGTAGTTAAAAAAAACATCTGTTTCTTGTTTTCACTCTGGGATGAGATTAACTCTATCATGACTTTCATTCAAGGAAAATAATACTAATGTAATACTGAAATACAAACATTATATATATATATATATATATATATATATATATATATATATATATATATAGATATAGATATATTTATATATATATATATATATATATATTACACACATACATGTGTGTATATATATATATATATATATATATATACACATCGCAACAAGAAAGAAATTAATAATAGACAATAATAAAGAAGAACAATATTTCAGTGGTTAGAGAGAACATAAACTCAAAATAATAATTTATCAACTCCATCACACTTGAATCTTCAAATCTTCCACCACACCAAAGTGTTCAGTGAATCCTTCTACCATCCAATAAAACACTCACCAGAACTTGCCCTGTATGGAATCTCTGTTTCCTGGTTCAGTCTGGTGCGTCACACGTCTCACGTTGGTTCAGATGGAGTAAGTCCCTTGTGACGAAACATGTCGGGGGCGTGGTTACACAGCGAGTATCTGAACCAACGTCAGACGTGTGACGCACCAGGCTGAACCAGGAAACGGAGATTCCATACAGGGCGAGTGAGTGGTGAGAGCATATCCTGCTGATCTTGGGTCCGCTGCGACCATCTTTCACCGGTGGGGGAAATTGTGGATGATTTGTTGTGACGTGCTGCTCAATTTTAAGAGATTATGTGAGTGTAATGTTTGAACACACTATTGTGCACTTTTTTTTCATCATTTATATGCGGAGCAATCTGAATATCACTGTTTTGAAGTGGAATTTCTGCCAAACCTACTTGAGAGGTCTTGTTTATGTTTGCATGCCGAAGCACATGAGTGTAAAGCCCCATACACACGGTCAGACTTTTTGCCAACAAACTTCAAAATGAGCAAGTTTTCCAAAAAATCCGACCGTGTGTATGCTCCATCGGACAAACTTTTTCGTTTTTTATTGGACAAAAGTTCGCTCTGCAAACGGACAAACTTTTCTGCAACAAAAGTCTGATGGTGCAAAGTCCTATCGTGTACAGAAATCCATCGGACTTTTGTCTGAAGTGCAAATATACATGCCCAGAACCAATGTTAAAATCAACCAACAATAGCAGAAGTTGACCAAAGGGTGGCAGTAAAGAGCAGAAAAGAACAGAAAAAACATGTGATGTTGGGAAAGTTTTAGGAATGTTTGCAGAAAAGTCCGAGAGTGTGTATGCTATGGGTATGCCTGGCCAACTCCCTTCGGACAAAAATCCACGGAAAATTTGGTTTGAAGTCCGATCATGTGTATGAGGCTTTAGGCATATCATTCTGGTGAGTGTTTTATTGGATGGGAGAAAAATTCACTGAACACTTTGGTGTGGTGGAAGATTTGAAGATTCAAGGAACACTTTTTAGTCATCATTTATGAACTTTATGCTTGAATCACCTTTGTTCTCTATTTTCACTATATTCATGGGTTTATATATCATTTTTAATATTTTTGTTAGTATTTCTGATATATCTGTTTGAAGGAGACAATAGATATACACACATATATACAATATTTGGAATATATATTTATGTGCTGCTTATTTTGAACACTTCTTTAGTTTAGTGATCATTATATTTATTCACCTTCCTTTACATGCCCATGAACTTTAAAGTGTTACTAATCCCATAAAAGTAAAATCAGTCTGTATATGCAGCATAGCATGCTCGTTATACACCCGTGGAGGAAGGAAAGAAAATTGCATTTATAGTGCCTTAGTCTGTCTGAGGTAATTTACCTGCTGCTCTGCCTTAGCCAATCAGAGGAAGCTTTGTATTCAGAGAATACAAAGCTGCATATGAATGGCCGAGCGACGCTCAGCCCAACTCAGATTTGTTCCAGGTATGGGATGGGAAGTTCATGTTCCACAGCAGGCAAAGCAGTGCTTTGTTTCTATGGCACGTTTAGAGCAAGCAAACAATTTTGCTAGAAAATTACTTAGAACCCCCAAACATTATATATATATTTTTTCTAATACCCTAGAGAATAAAATGGCGGTCATTATAATACTTTTTGTCACACCGTATTTGTGCAATCATTTTTAAAATGCGTTTTTGTGGAAAAAAATGGATTAAGAAATAAAGAAACAGTAAAGTTAGCCCAATTTATTGTAAAATGTGAAAGATAATATTACACTGAGTAAATAGATACCCAACATGTCACACTTTAAAATTGCGCACAATCATGCAATGGCGCCAAACTTTGGTACTTAAAAATCTCCATAGGCGACGCTTTATTTTTTACAGGTTACCAGTTCAGAGGTGGTCTAGAATTGTTGCTAGCACGCTAACGCACGTGGCGATACCTCACATGTGTGGTTTGAATGTCATTTGTTTGTGTGTGTTCGCTTCTGAGTGTGAGCTACCGGGGACAGGGGCCGTTTTATTTATTTTTTACACTTTCTTTTACATTTAATTTTTTTGGATCACTTTTATTCCAATTACAAGGAATGTAAACATCCCTTGTAATAGGAATCTATCGTGACAGGTCCTCTTTATGGAGAGATGCGAGGTCAATAAGACCCCACATCTCTCCTCCAGGCTGGAAAGCATGAGATCGAAAAAAAATTCACCAATCTCATGCTTACCAGTGACGTGACGTCATAACTTTGTGCTTGGGCTCTGATGTTCATAGAGATCTCTATGGTCATCATTCGGCGGCGGCTGACTCTTTCTCCGGGTCCCCGATAGCACGGGAGCAGGGCTGGTGCAAGGATTTTTGACACCCTAGGCGAAACCTAATTTTGCCGCCCCCCCCCCCACACACACACACATTGACTCCGCCCCTCACTAAAAAATTTGCGGCACCTATTTCTTCAGCAGTGGTCCACAGGTTTGCACCTGTGCCTCGGGACCTTCTCACCCCATCACTGTATCACTATGCATGCCTGTTCCCCTCAGCACACACCCCCTCCCCCTGTACATCTGTCCCCCACACACATCTGCTACCCCTCTGTAACACCCTTGCACATCTGCCCCCCCACACACACACACATCTGTTACCTCTTTGTACCCCCTGCACATCTGCCCCCCCCCACACACACACACCCCTGTTCCCCCCTGTCCCCCCTACACACATATCTGTTCCCCCTTTGTACCCCTTGCACGCCTGTCCCCCCCCCCACACACACGCACCTGTCCCCCCACACACAAATATCTCTCCATCTGTCCCCCCCACACGCATTCAGTACCCCCCTGCACGTCCCCCCCCCCAAACACATATCAGTACCCCCCTGCACGTCCCCCCACACACACATATCAGTACCTCCCTGCACATCTGTCCCCCCCACACATAAATCAGTACCCCCCTGCATGTCTGCCCCCCCACACACATCAGTACCCCCCTGCATGTCTGCCCCCCCCCCACACATCAGTGCCCCCCCACACACATCAGTACCCCCCCCCTGCATGTCTGCCCCCCCACACACATCAGTACCCCCCTGCATGTCTGCCCCCCCACACACATCAGTACCCCCCCCTGCATGTCTGCCCCCCCACACACATCAGTGCCCCCCCACACACCCCCCCTGCATGTCTGCCCCCCCACACACATCAGTACCCCCCCTGAATGTCTGCTTCCCCACACATCAGTACCCCCCTGCATGTCTTCCCTCCCCACACACACATCAGTACCCCCCCTGAATGTCTGCCCCCCCACACACATCAGTACCCCCCCTGCATGTCTGCCCTCCCACACACATCAGTACCCCCTGCATGTCTGCCCACCCACACACCCCCTGCATGTCTGCCCACCCACACACAGCAGTACCCCCCTGCATGTCTGCCCCCCACACACACATCAGTACCCCCCCTGCATGTCTGCCCCCCACACACATCAGTACCCCCCCTGCATGTCTGCCCCCCCACACATCAGTACCCCCCCTGCATGTCTGCCCTCCCCACACACACATCAGTAACCCCCCTGAATGTCTGCCCCCCACACACATCAGTACCCCCCCTGCATGTCTGCCCTCCCACACACATCAGTACCCCCTGCATGTCTGCCCACCCACACACAGCAGTACCCCCCCTGCATGTCTGCCCCCCACACACATCAGTACCCCCCCTGCATGTCTGCCCCCCCACACACATCAGTACCCCCCCTGCATGTCTGCCCCCCCACACACATCAGTACCCCCGCTGCATATCTGCCCCCCACACACATCAGTACCCCCCCAGCATGTCTGCCCCCCCACACACATCAGTACCCCCCCTGCATGTCTGCTCCCCCACACATCAGTACCCCCCCTGCATGTCTGCCCCCCCCCCCACACACACAGCAGTACCCCCCTGCACGTCTGCCTAAGTTCCCCCCTGTGTACACGCAGGGTACATGCATAGTAAAAAAGCAGAGTCAGTTTTTTTTTTTTTTTGTGACTGGGCGCAGGCTACAGCACGGAGCGCTGCCTGTGTTTCCACTATACCTCCTGAGCCAGCGGCGGTGATTACTTCACTCCAGGTCCAGGAGAGTGGCGCTGCACCTGCCTGTCCTTGCACACCAGATCCCCGAGCGCCCAGGAGGAGGGGGGAGCGGATATCACGGCAAGCCTGCCGTAGTTACACTTCATGCAGCCGCAGGGCTCCCATCTCATCCTCCCCCTCCACCGATCATGCGGCACTTCCGGCCAGCTGCTTCTCATCCCGGCTTTCTTCCCTCAGACCTCACACATCTTCTCATTGCCGCCGCGCCGCTACTGCAGGCTGGGGATAGAGCAGTGAGCGGTCCGTCAGTATTCACAGGCGCAACCGCCGGTCCTGGTGGGATTTTATTAATCTGAATACCAGAGAGTGGCTGGGGATCTTGATTTTTTGGCGCTCCCCCTAATCTGGCGCTCTAGGCAGCCGCCTGATCTGCCTATTGCTAGCGCCGGCCCTGCACGGGAGAGCTCGGAGAAGCACCGGATGGTGGCGGGATGTACCCTTCCAACACCTGTAAGAACGATCAAGCGGCGGAATTGGCACTATGATCATTCTTATGATGCACAGGATCGCCGGCAGAAAAGATTGATATCTGAATGATGCCTGTAGCTGCACCCATCATTCAGATATGCCCACTAGAAGCCTAGGACGTCATATTACGGCCTGCGGTATGGAAGTGGTTTTAAGGACCGGGCCTATTTTTAAATGTTGTTGTTTACAAGTTGTTGTTTTTTGCTAGAAAATTAGAACCCCCAAACATTATATACCGTATTTATCTACGTATACCGCGCACTTTTTTGCCCTGAAAATAAGGGCAAAATCGTGGGTGCGCGGTATACACCGATACCCGCTTACCCGCGCCGGTTTCGAATACTGCGCCGGCATATACCGAGCGCAGTACACTCGGGTATAGTCGTGCAGACTCAGCTCCTCTCGCGCTGATGTCCTGGACGTACAGGACGTGAGTGCGAAAGGAGCTGAGCCTGCCCGACTATACGCAAGTGTACTGCGCTCGGTATATGCAGGCGCAGTACACTCGTGAATAGTCGGGCAGACTCGGCTCCTCTCGCGCTGACGTCCTGGACATACAGGACGTCAGCGCGAGAGGAGCCGAGTCTGCCCGACTATACCCGAGTGTACTGCGCTCGGTATATGCCAGCGCAGTATTCGAAATCGGCACGGGAAAGCGAGGATCGAGCGGGGAGGACGCCGCAGAAGGACGCCGGACCCGACGAAGAGGACACCCGAAGCCGCCGATGGACGCCGCGCAAGACACCAAAACTGTAAGTACAAAAAACGTTTTTCCACAGGAATGGGGGCCACTTTAGGGGTGCACGCTATACGCTATACGCGGGAGCGCGCTATACCCCGATAAATACGGTATATTTTTTTCTATCACCCTAGAGAATAAAATGGCGGTCGTTGCAATACTTTTTGTCACACTGTATTTGCACAGCGGTCTTAGGCCGCGTACACACGCTCGGTTTGGTCCGATGAAACTGGCCTTAAGGCCAGTTTCATCGGTCCAAACCGAGCGTGTGTACGGCCTATCGGACCGCTGTCCTTCGGACCAAAGTTTTAAAACTTGCTTTAAAATCAGACCGATGGATGCCTGACCATCGGACCAAACCGATGGTTAGACCAAAAACCTGCCCATGCTCAGAAAAGTCGACGCATGCTTGGAAGCATTGAACTTCATTTTTTCAGCACGTCGTTGTGTTCTACGTCCCCGTGTTCTGACCCGATCGGATTTTGGACTGATGGTGTGTACGCACATCAGACCATCAGGCCACTTCAGCGGTGAACCGATGAAAACGATCCATCGGACCATTCTCATCGGGTTGCCCAATTTTTATATTGTGAAAGATGATGTAAATTGATACCCAACATGTCACGCTTCAAAGTTGCACCCGCTTGTGGAATGGCAACAACAACCCTTAAAAATCTCCATATGTAACATTTAAAAGATTCTACAGGTTGCATGTTTTGAGTTATAGAGGATGTCTAGAGCTAGAATTATTGCATTAAATGAGAAAAAATGGTGCATAAAAACTCACAAAAAACACCAAAAAAAGCTCAAAGCCGCTACACTGTGAATGCAGCCTAAAGCCACGTGGACATGGTTGTAATTGCCGATGGAAAAAGTCCAATGGGAGCTTTTCATCAGATATTTCGACCATGTGTATGCCTTATCTGATTTTTTCTGTAGGAATTTCCGACGGACTTAGATAGAGAGCAGGTTCTCTATTTTTCCGTCAGAAAGTTTTGCCCGGTAAAAAGTCTGACCGTGCGTACACGGCATAACACTTACCTCTCTTTCTAAACCTAAAAAAAAGTTTTAGTTGTAAAATATACTTTACTATTTCCTTTACTATTTCTGAAGGAAAGCAGATTTTAGGTATTCCTACTAACAGCTCATGCTTTTTTCTTGAAGTTTAGAAGAAGATGGTAGTTTACAAGAACAGGAGCCATGATGGTCATTATAGCAATTAAACTTAGAGGGTTCAAGGAGCTTTATACTATAACCTAACACCACTGCTAATTAAGGCCAATGCCACCGTTATCATAAATGTATAATGATCCTGGTGCCCTTTATCTTCAGAAGATATACTCGGGTACCATAAAGTCATCCTTTGGTATTTTCTTATACTATTGTCATTATATTTTGCATTAAAAGCACAGTATTGCTTTGTAATATCAAGGAAAAATAAAAGGAAAAGTAATAAGTGACCAGTGTTCAATAGTAAGAAAGTACGAGAGCTCCTTTCCTGACCGTTCACGGTCACGGTGCCCTTTAAACTCTACTCTTGCTCCTTTTTTTAGGTCACAATGTGAAGAACAAAAGAAAATTTCAACATAATAAAAGGCATTCACTGTTTTTGCTCAAAGAAAAAAAAATGCAAAAATAAAACCCTTTTCGGATTTTTCTCAGAATCCTTCCCAGAATCACTTGTATTATTTAAGAGAAACCTAATGAAATACATAGACGGACAATGCCCAACTCTTTACATAATTGCTAGTTGTCTCATTACAACGCTAATCGTCGTCCTTCAATACTTGTGGAGTCACCGATCTGGAACCAATATGCAAAGTTTTAATTTCACTTGCGAAAACTTGTTCCGTAGCGGGTGAGTCTGAACTTACTGAAGTTAGACAACAGTTTATCAACTGTGGTATACCCAGGAGTAATGACACGTACACACGATCATTTTTCGGGCTTCAGAGCTTTTTTCGGGGTTTTTCACTACGTTTTCAACGTTGTCGTTTTTCGGGTTGTAAAAAATGGTCGTGTGTGGGCTTTAAAGACGTGAAAAATCCGCGCATGCTCAGAAGCAAGTTATGATATGGGAGCGCTCGTTCTGGTAAAACTACTGTTCGTAATGGAGGAAGCACATTCATCACGCTGTAACAGACAGAAAATCGCGAATCGTCTTTTACTAACACAAAATCAGCTAAAGCAGCCGAAAGGGTGGCGCCATCGGCATGGAACTTCCCCTTTATAGTGCCGTTGTACGTGTTGTATGTCACCGAGCTTTGCTAGAGCATTTTTTTTTCACGATCGTGTGTAGGCAAGACCGTTGGGAGGAGTTTGCGTCGTTTTCATGCGTCGGGATATGCAAATGAGTTTTTACTCCGATCCACGAAGATACGAGCGGTCTTCGCAATCGCTTACGTCTATTTTTTTCTACGTACTGTTAGACCAGCTTTTTGCTGGTCTAACGGTGCGTAACCCATGTTAAGTATGGCCGTCGTTCCCGCGTCGAATTTAAAATATATATATTTTTTTTTTACGTAACTCGTTCGGGAATAGGAATGTCCGTAAACGACGCTACTCAAGAAAAAATGATGTAACGATGTGATTTCGCGCAATGCACGGCGGGAAATTTGGGAACGGAGCATGCGCAGTTCGATCGCCGCGGGAACGCGCCTATTTTAAATGCTTCACGCCCCCTAATCGCGTATATGGATTGCGCCGGGAGAAATACACTACGCCGCCGTCGTTTACTGGACAAAATCTACCTGGATTCCACGTAGAGCCAGGTAAAATACGGCGGCGTAGTGTATTTGGGAAACGCTACGATAATCTAATTATATCTGAATCTGGCCCATAGTTTTTTCCTAGAGCCTGAAAAACATAGTTTTTTACAATCCGAAAAATGATCTAGGGTTGAACAAAACTTGACCAGAACATTTCTTAAAAAATGAGATTAAAGGGTCACTAAAGGAAAAAAAATGTTTTGCTGAAATGACTGTTTACAGGGTATAGAGACATAAAAGTTAACTGATTCCTTTTAAATATGATTAAAAATAGATAAAAAAATCAATCATATATTGTGCCTGCAGGTTAGTTTCACTTTTAAACTGGTTTCATGTTTCTGTGAAGTAGAGAGACACACAGAACAAAAACAAACAAATACAGGGCAGTGTTTTGTTTTTAAAATGAATCTGAGGAGTTTTAGACACACAGTAATGACAGCTTGGACCACAGTGAAAAGCTGCCATGAGATTTTACATAAGGAGCCAGACAAGCAGGAAGTGTGGAGATCAGAGCAGAATTACAGCAACTTCAAAGCAAAAATGAACAATGAGGACATGAAACCAGGACTGCAGTAAGGTAAAAGAAGCTATTTAGCTAAAAAAAAAAATCCTTTAGTGATCCTTTAAGCTTGTGATTTATTCATAAACGACCTGGAGGATGGGATAAACAGCTCAATCTCTGTATTTGTGGATGGTACTAAGCTAAGCAGGGCAATAACTTCTCCGCAGGATGTGGAAACTTTGCAAGAAGATCTGAACAAATGAATGGGGTGGGCAACTACGTGGAAAATTAGGTTTAATGTAGAAAAATGTAAAATAATGCATTTTGGTGGCAAAAATATGAATGTAATCTATACACTGGGGGGAGAACCTCTGGGGGAATCTAGGATGGAAAAGGACCTGGGGGTCCTAGTAGATGACAGGCTCAGCAATGGCATGCAATGCCAGCGTGCTGTGAGCAAACAGAATATTGGCATGCATTAAAAAGAGGATTAACTTCAGAGATAAACAATAATTATTTGATTTGTTAGATTAGAGCACTGTTTATGTTTATGTTAGCTGTTCAGTAGATGTACTGATATTACTGTTTACGGTTGCATTTTGGCAGAAGCACCCAAGGTCTTAACTAGAGATGCACTGATACCTGTTTTTTAAGAGAGAGTACGAGTGCAGATACTTGTGCTTAAGTACTCACGATACCAATCACCGATATCATCCAGTGCAATTTGAGCAGCAGTAGAACAGTATGATTTCTGGAAAAAAGGCGTGGTCTTCTGCTTTTGCATCTAGGGTTGCACCGATACCATTTTTTTTACCGAAGTACAAGTGCCAATACTTCTGGTCAAGCATTCGCCGATACCAAGTACCGATACCTTTGCGGTGCAATTTGAGCCCATGCAAAATGAATGGGCTCAAATCGCACTGCAAAGAATTTCATGGGATTTGACCAGGAATGTGGTGCAATTCCTGTCCGAATCACATGGGATTCCCTGCATCGCTCCTGTGTGAACCCAAGCCAAAGTCACTGCGACAAGCCTGGGTTCACACAAGAGTGGTGCAGGAAACCAAATGCGATTCGGACAGAAAAGCACCGCATTCCTTTTCAAGTCACATGCAACTCTTTTCAGTTCAATTTGAGCCCATTCATTTTGTACCACAAAGGTACTTGTACTCTCCGGTAAAAACAACGGTATAGGCGCAACCCCAGATGCGACAGCAAAAGACCACATCGGGTTCCACTCTTGTCAGCCAAGAACAGAACGCTAAGGCTAAAGTGGGCACACGCCTGAAAACAATGAACATTTAAAGACTGTGAAGTCATAGCCTGGTTTAATGAATGTTGATTCCTACTGAAGCACGTAGATGCTAGGCTAGTCACCAAACCTGATTCCATTAGAACACCCCTGGGATATGGTAGAGCAAGAAATTTATAGCATTAATGTGCAGATGACAGATCTATAAATACTGCAGGGTAGAATCATGTCAATGAGGACAATACTCTGAAAGGATTGTTGTAGAATGCGTAATCCATGGCACAAAGAATTGAGGCTCTTCTGAGAACAAAGGGAGGCCCTTACATAGTTTTCGGATAGTGTTCCAAATACATTTCTAGGGCAAGTGTATTTAAAACGTTAACAAATGTGAAAAATGCATATACCGTATTTATCGGCGTATACCGCGCACTTTTTTCCCCTTAAAATAAGGGAAAAATCGTGGGTGCGCGATATACGCCGATACTCGCTTTCCATGCTCAGTTTGGAGCCTCCGCTGATATAGAGCGCAGTACACTCGGGTACATTCGGCCAGGCTCGGCTTCGCTCGTAGTCACGCTCTGTGACGTTTATGCGTGAGAAGCCAGGCGTGGCCGAGCGTGCCCAGGCCGCAGACCGACCAGACGATGGACGCCGGGCAAGACACCAAAACTGTAAGTAATAAAATGTTATAAAAAATGTTTTTACAGGAATTTCGGGGCTACTTTAGGGGTGCGCGCTATACGCCGGAGCGCGCAATACCCCGATAAATACGGTACTTATTTCATTACTACATTGAGCAAAATTATAAAACGCAACACTTTTGTGTTTGCCCCTATTTATCATGAGCTGAACGCCAAGATCTACGACTTTTTCTATGTACACATAAAGCCTATTTCTCTCAAATATTGTTCACAAATTTGTCTAAATCTGTGTTAGTGAGCACTTCTCCTTTGCCGAGATAATCCATCCACCTCACGGGTATGGCATATCAAGATGCTGATTAGACAGCATGATTATTGCACAGGCGTGCCTAAAGGCCCGTACACAGGGTCAGACTTTTTGCCAACAAATTTCAAAATCAGCAAGTTTTCAAATTAGTCCGAACGTGTGTACGCTCCATCGGACAAACTTTTTCGAGTTTCATCGGACAAAGAGTTCGGTCTGCAAACGGACAAACTTTACGTCAACAAGAGTCCGATGGTGCCTAGTCCGATTGTGTGTACAGCAAGCAATCGAACTTTTGTACAAAGTACAAACGCGCATGCTCAGAAGCAAAGTCCAGCCGGAAGCGATCTGTCTGGTAAAACTAGCGTTCGTATGTGAAAGAGCACATTCGTGACGCGGCAAGTTCTGAAATCAAGAAAAGCAGCGCACATTCTCTTCTTCTTTATAATGTGATAATACTAAAAGCTGCTTTGCTGGTGATACTGACGGAGTCAAAAAAAATGTCTTACTTTGGATTAGTGTATTTTAGTTATATGAATCAAACATATTTCTATATTTTTTTGTGGGTCAAGTTAGCACAACCCCATTGCGCAACATGTCTGCTTGACGAACGGACGTTCAGAAACAAACAAAATTGCACAAAACTGAAAATCGCGATTTCACACAGACGAAACCTCTACTAACTCGCAGAAGGAGCCCAAAGGGTGACGCCGGAGAATTGAACTTCCTCTTTTAAACTCTCGTTAGTACGTTGAAACGTCACTACGTTTGTGTTTGTTGCCGAGAAAGTCAGAGCGTGTGTATGCTATGGGTGTGAGGCTGCGTACACACGATCAGACCGGTCCGATGAAACTGGTCTTAAGACCAGTTTCATCCGACCAATTCGATGGTGTGTACGTCCCATCAGACCGTTGTCCGTCGGACCAAAGTTTTAAAACTTGCTTTAAAATCTGTCCGACGGACCAAAACGATGGTTAGTACGCAAAAGCATCGGAGCAAAAACCCGCGCATGCTCAGAATCAAGTCGACGCATGCTTGGAAGCATTGAACTTCGTTTTTTAAGCACGTCGTTGTGTTCTACGTCACCGCGTTCTGGCCTGATCGGATTTTTGGTCCGATGGTGTGTACGCATATCAGACTATCAGACCACTTCAGCGTGGTCCTATGAAAACGGTCCATCGGACCATTCTCATCGGACCGGTCTGATCGTGTGTACGTGGCCTAACAGGACAACTCCCTTCGGACAAAAATCCAAGGGAAAGTTGGTTTGATGTCCGACCATTTGTACGAGGCTTTAGGCTGGACACTATAAAAGACCACTCTAAAATGTGCAGTTTCATCACACAGCACAATGCCACAGTGGTCGCAAGTTTTGAGGGAGTGTGCAGTTGGCATGCTGACCGCAGGAATGTCCACCAAAGCTGTTGCCCTTGAATTGAATGTTCATTTCTCTACCATTAACTGTCTCCAGAGGTGTTTGGGAGAATTTGGCAGTACATCCAACTGGCCTCACAACCACAGACCACGTGTAACCACACCAGCCCTGGACCTCCACATCCAGCAACTTCACCTCCAAGATCGTCTGAAGCCACGTACACACGGCAGAGAACCTCGACGGGCAGAACGCATCGTTCCGCCCGTCGAGGTTCTCTGCCGGCCGTCAGATTCGGCGACCCGCCCGTCGGGAATGGCAACCAGCCATTCATCCAGGCGGGCCGTCGAGCAAATAGAGAACATGCTCTCTATTTCTGCTCAACGGCATTCCCGACGGGATGCTCGCCGAGAGCGTACACACGGCCGAGGTTCTCGCTGGAATGCAGCTTCCAGCGAGGTTCTCGCTGGTTTCTAGCGAGAACCTCGGTCGTGTGTACGCCGCCTTAGAGCAGCCACCCTGACAGCTGCTGCAACAATTGGTTTGCATAACCAAAGAATTTCTGCACAAACCATCAGAAACCATCTCAGGGAAGCTCATCTGCATACTCGTCGCCCTCATCGTGGTCTCGACCTGACTGTAGTTCGTTGTCGTAACCGACTTGAGTGAGCAAATGCTTACATTAGATGGCGTCTTGCACTTCTGTAGATTTCTGCGTTCATGATAAATAGGGGCAAACACAAAAGTGTTGTGTTTATAATTTTACTCAGTGTATGTAAACCCCCATCACTATCATAGACAATGGTGTACATAAATGCCTATAATCAGTGGTGGTGCGTCCATAAAGGGCATATGAGCGCCACCCCCTCTCTCCTGCACTGCTCTTATCACCATAGATAGATTCATGCATTGCATGAATCTATCTATGGTCACTGCTGACACCCCCTATTCAGGTGTTCAGCCCCTTTTCGGGCACCAGGCACCTGAATTACAGCAGCAGGGCTGTTTTTTGTAAGCGCCTGATGAGACCTGTAGGCTCTAATAGGCGCCCAAAAATGTGAACAGCGGGCGCCATGCTGGGCGTTCGCAGTTCACTCAGCTGTGTGTTAGCAAAGCGAAGGAATCTGATTTGCTAACACCGAATCCGCCTCTCAGCCGAACAGGTTACCGGGTCTGTTACCGGTCACCTGATTGGCTGAAATGGCAGGCGCTGTGATTAGATGCCTGAGAGAGAACGGAAGAAGACATGGGGGACATGCAGGAGACCGCCGCTGATCCGCTCTGAGACTGGTAAGTGCTGGGCAGCATCTGATGGGGCACAGTAGCGGCAATTGATGGGCCCACTGGCAGCATCTGATGGGGCACAGTAGTGCCAATTGATGGGCACACTGGCAGCATCTGATGGGGCACAGTAGCAGCAAATGATGGGGCACAGTAGCAGCAACTGATGGGCACACTGGCAGCATCTGATGGGGCACAGTAGCGGCAATTGATCAGCACACTGGCAGCATCTGATGGGGCACAGTAGCGGCAATTGATGGGAAAACTGGCAGCATCTGATGGGGCACAGTAGCAGCAACTGATGGGCACACTGGCAGAATCTGATGGGGCACAGTAGCGGCAATTGATCGGTACACTGGAAGCATCTGATGGGGCACAGTAGCAGCAATTGATCGGCACACTGGCAGCATCTGAGGGAGCACAGTAGCGGCAATTGATGGGCACAGTGGGTACAGTGGCTGCGTTTGATGGAACAGTGGCAGCAATTTATGGGTACAGTGGCTGCGTTTGATGTTACAGTAGCTGCGTTTGGCACGGAAGCTGCGTTTGATGGGCACAGTGGCTGCAATTGTGCCCCCCCCCCCAAAGATTTTGAGCACCAGCTGCCACTGCCTATAATTGCCATAGTGAATATGCCCATATCAAAGCCAAGTGTCGTCTGTGTCACCAGATCTCCCAGGTAGCATAGTAGTGTATTTTCGTATTCTGGTTTCTCGATGTGGACTGCACATTGGCAAGTGTTGTGATATTTAAGATTGATCAGCTGGGAAGCAGCTGTGCACATAAAGTCTCTGGCCATTGCAATTCAAAGCTGCTCGTTTATTACCGGCATAAATTATCGATAACGTTTCACAACAGCAATTTTTGCGCAACGGCCTGTTCTATCAATAGGTATATAGAATGTTGTCCTTAAAAAAAAGCTTACCTATAAATCAGCCAAAAATGATTCTAAAAAAGCAAATATAGACTCAAACTGGCTTTAGGGTTTCATTTATCACGTATAGTTTGCATCTGAGACACAAGTCTGAATCGCAGCTGTTCTCCTATGATTCGGCAGTAGACCAGTAGGATTTCTGGGAAAAAGGCAACTCTAAGTAAAATCAATCACTTAACAGATCGTATTTTCGCTGAATTTACCTCCATCTGCGTCTTCTAAAAATCCTTTGAAGCCACATTTTGCAAGATTTAAAGCGATCATGTCACAATTAAAAAAGATTCACGTTTTGCTGTATTGAAGCCTCAGGCTGGGTTCTCATATGAGCATAGGCATGTGCAGGGGGTGTTCCAGGTGTGCCTGGGCACACCCTAATCACTCTGTGCAGTGCTGACTTCCCCTACTGCCTGGGCTCCCCAGTGCCCCACCCCCACCGTCCCGCCACAGTGCTGATGGCTTCCCTCATTTTCTTTCCTCTCCCCTCGGCTGCACTAGGGGATGTTTCAGGATGGAGAGTGGGGAAAGGACTAGTCAATATGTCATTTACTGACCCCCTCCTTTTCTAAATGAACACACTCACTGGGCCAGATTCAGAAAGATCTGCGTAAATTTCGGCGGGCGTAGCGTATCTCATTTACACTACGCCGCCATAACTTACAGAGGCAGGTACCCTATTCAGAAAGAATTTGCGTCGTAAGTTACAGCGGCGTAGTGTAAATGGGCCGGCGTAAGCCCGTGTAATTCAAAGTAGGTGGAAGGTTGGCGTGATCCATGTAAATGAATCATGACCCCACGTAATTGACGCTCTTTACGAACAGCGCATGCGCCGTCCGTGGACGTATCCCAGTGCGCATGCTCGATATCACGTCGCAAATACTCAATGCTTTCGAACGTCGGAAAATTCGACGCTGTCCCAATGTCCATACTTAACATTGACTAAGCCTCCTATAGCAAGGGTAACTTTATGCCGAAAAAAGCCTTACGTAAACGACGTAAATCAAGGCACCGGGCGCACGTACGTTTCTGAATCGGCGTATCTAGCTAATTTGCATATTCTACGCGTAAATCTATGGAAGCGCCCCTAACGGCCAGCGTAAATATGCAACTAAGATATGACGGCGTAAGAGATTTACGCCGCTCGTATTTTAGCAAAATTCCAGCGTATCTTGCTTTCTGAATACAGAAAAAAGATACGCCGGCACATCCTAGAACTTACGCGCCGTATCAACAGATACGCCGACGTAAATTCTTTCTGAATCTGGCCCACTGTGTTTATTCATAACTGATGCATAGCAAACTTTGTTTACTAGGCTTCAGTGTCGGAATGAACAGGAAGCTGCTCAAAACAGAGCACTTCCCCTTTATTCCTTGTCCAGTGCATCTGAGGCTGCAAAGAAAGGCATGTGGGTTTGATCTTTGGGGTGCACGCCCTAATGTAATAGGCTGCGCAGGCCTATGCATATGAACACGTAGTGGCTCCCAGCAGGAGTCCGGGGCATCCCCATTCACCGTTTCAGATCCGATTTCAGCATAATACATGCTACATATCCAATACATAATACATATCCCAAAAAATATATAAAAGAACATATTTAATCATCCATTTAGGATGATATATAATCCTCTACATATTTTTGGTACAAAAATCGCAATAAGCGTATATTGATTGGTTTGCGCAAAAGTTATCACGTCTACAAAATAGGGAAAAGATTTAGGGACTTTTATTTTCTTTTATTGTTTTTACTTCTAATGATGGTGATCTGCGTTTTTTTGTGGGATAGCGACATTGCGGCAGACAAATCTGACCCCAAATTACACTTTTTGGGAACCAGTGACATTATTATATTGATCAGTGCTAAAAAAAATGCACTGATTCATGTAAAAATTTCACTGGCAGTTAACACTAGGGGGCGATCAAGGGGTTAACTGTGTTCCCTCAGCGTGTTCTAACTGTAAAGGGGATGGGCTACCAGTGACATGACGGAGATCACTGTCCGCGATCACTGATAGAGGAGTCTCTCTAATTAGGCAAATTAGGTGGTCACCTAAGGCAGTGGTCATCAACTCTGTCCTCAGGGCCCACTAACAGGCCAGGTTTTATGTATTACCTTGGGGAGATGTGTGACGGTGGTAGAACATATCCCCGTCAAGCCTTCCCTTCTTCTCCAATAAAAGAAATCACCCAATATTCCATGAGTAGGAATATCCCTGGAATCGCCGAATAATCCATACATGAGCCAAGGCTTAATGCTGAATGTAAACAGGACACCCTTTATTGAAAACACAGCACACTTTTATACAGGATTTGAAACATCCCGCCCCCAACAACCGCTTTCTTATTGGTCCTTTTTTCAGTTCCCCATCAGGTCCACCTTCCATGCAAATGAGGACTTCAAAATGTCTCAGCAGAGATTGGTCCCAAAGCTTGAATAGCCTGAATATGTGTGTTGAGACAGAAGCCCCCAGGGGGTAATTACTACAATGAAGCAATCAGAACAACAATTAACACCTCTACACACTGGACAATAAAATGTCTCTCACAAGCCCGACTCCACTTATTTCACTAGTCGGAGCCAAGCATTGAAGGGTCATTGTCCTAGTGACCTAGTCAGGACAAATCTGTGAGATCATCTCTCATTCGCCGCACAGATCGCATCGCAAACGGCCACTCTAATTGGCCGTTCGCCGCAATCTGTGATTGGCTGTGTCCAAGGGACACGGCCAACACAGGGCTTCCCCGCAGCGCGCTCTGGAGTGCGAGCTGGGAGCGCCCAAAGGGGCGGCCGTCTTTTGACGGCATGTTGGATATTCAGACCCGCGCTGTATCCGTCATTCGGCTACAGCGCGGGTCTGAAGTGGTTAAAAATAATAAACATGTTATACTTACCTGCTCTGTGTAGAGGATGTGTACAGAGCAGCCCAGATCCTCCACTTCTAGGGTCCCTCTTATGTAATCCTGGCCCCTCCCTCCAGTTCAGTGCCACCACAACAAGCAGCTTGCTATGGGGGGCACCCGTGCCGAGTCACAGCTCCCTGTGTCCATTCAGACACATAGCCCTGACTCAGGCCCGCCCCCTCTCTCTCTCCTGTTTGGCTAGCTGACTCTGATTGCCATTCAATCAGGAAGGGAGAGACACTCATGGACATCTCTGATGGAGACTCTTTACCACGTGATCAGCGGTGTCCAATCATGACTGATCACAGTGTAAACAGGAAAAGCCATGTATCAGCTTTTCCTCACTCGTGTATGTCAAACACGAGTAAAGGAGAGCCGATCAGCTGCTCCTCTTACAGGGGGGTCTGTACTGATTGATTATCAGCGCAGCCCCCCCGCCCCCGAAGATGCCACCAGGACCACCAGGGATGCCCACCACTTGCGACCACCAGGTATGCCACCCATGGCCACCAAGGATGCCAGTGCCCACAATGGATGGCAATCAGTGCCCATAATTGATGCCAATAAGTGCCAAAAATAAATGCCTGCCAATCAGCGATGCCCATCAGTACCACCCATCAGTGTACATCAGTGCCACCTATCAGTGTACATCAGTGCGACCCATCAGTGTCCACCCGTGCCACCTATCAGTGCCCATCTGTGCCACATATCAGTGCCCATCTGTGCTGTCTATCAGTGCCCATCAGTGCCACCTATGTGTACCCATCAGTGCCACCTATGTGTACCCATCAGTGCCCCCATGTGTGCCCATCAGTGCTGCATATCAGTGCCACCTATCAGTACCCATCAATGCCACCTATCACTGCCCAGAAGTGACGCAACTTAGTGCCCATCATCAGTGCCACCTCCTTAGTGGCACCTCATCGGTCCCCATCAGTGCCACCTTATCAGTGCCCGACAGTGCAGCCCCATCAATGCCCGTCAGAAACAAAAAAAAAAGATTTTTGGTCTTTAGCAGAAAATAAAAATCCCAGAGGTGATCAAATACCACTAAAAGAAAGCTCTATTTGTGGGAACAAAATTATAAATATTTAGTTTGGGTACAGTGTAGCATGACCGCGCAATTTTCATTCAAAGTGCAAGAGTGCTAAAAGCTGGAAATTGGTCTGGGCAGGAAGGTGTATAAGTGTCCAGGCAGGCCCGGAGTGGAGAAAAACAAAGAGAAAGATAACGGAGGGCTGGGCATGACTAATGCCGCGTACACACGGCAGAGAAACTCGACGGGCGGAACACATCGTTCCGCCCGTCGAGGTTCTCTGCCGGCCGTCAGAATCGTTGACCCATCCGTCGGGAAAGGCAACCAGCCATTCATCCCGACGGGCCGTTGAGCAAATAGAGAACCTGTTCCCTATTTGCTCGACCGGTTTCCCGACAGGCGGGGCTCGCTGAGAGCATATACACGGCCGAGGTTCTCGGCAGAATGTGGCTCCCAGCGAGGTTCTTGCTGGTTTCTGCCGAGAACCTCGGCCGTGTGTACGGGGCTTGAGTTTAAAGTGAGCCATGATAGGGTTAAGATAGAGGAGATGTGAAGGGGAGGTGACAGGATGAGAAAGTTGGTGGAAAGGGAGGAGCGATATATAAGGAGGTGGGGACTGCAGGGCACAGTTCATGTGGAGTGAGACAGCAGTTTTTCCCACCCACCCTCCCTGTGTCGTGTTCGTTTGTTTTCTTCTCTTTCAGGTTTGTGGATTTGGGTCGTCATAGCAGCGGTGTAACGGCGGTGTCCTTGGTCTTTGATGGTGGCAGATGACATATGTGATGGAAGTGGTGGGGGGCTCATCTGTGGTATGGGCTCCTCTGGGGTATTCCAGTGGAACTGTGTCTGCTGGAATACGGTTATGGTTGCACTGCGGGAAAAGGGGGTTGTCTCCGAGCTGGTGATACGGCTGGAGGCCTGGTATGGAAAAAAGGTTGTCCCGCAGTGTAGTGGTGGAAAAGGTTAAGTTTGGGGTGCCGTCAAAGACCAACAGGCTGTGTGTGTGTTTAAAACAGTTTGTCGTTACAAAAGTTATTTGTAAATTAATTAATTATTTAATTAATTGGTTAAAGGGGTGTTCCACCCACAAAAATGACCTTTTCTTAACCCACTCCTCACCCCCATACATGCCACATTTGGCATGTAATTTTTTTTGGGGGGGAGTGGGGGCTTCAGTAGGAGTGGGACTTCCTGTCCCACTTCCTGCTTCCGCCGAGGGGCTGGTTAGGCGATTAAGCTTAATCGCCTACACCAGCCCCCTCCCTGTAGGCGATCACATGGGACACTGACAGGTCCCATGCGATCGCCTCTCCAATCAGCGGCGAGCCGCGCCGCGCACGCATGCGCAGTACGGCTCGCGCATGCGCAGTGGGTGCCCGGCCGTGAAGCCGAAGGCTGTCACGGCTGGGTGCCCGCAGTGGAGATGGAGACGCCGGCTGGGGAGGGGGGGAGAGGAGCGGAGCCCCGGTCGGCGCGTCGCTGGAACGCAGGACCAGGTAAGTGAGTGTTTATTAAAAGCCAGCAGCTACACTTTTTGTAGCTGCTGACTTTTAATAAACAACATTTTGGCTGGAACACCCCTTTAATAAAAAGGCTGCTATGGCCATTTATAACTCCAAACTCTTGTGTGGTCGTTTTCATTTAGGTGGGGTAAGGAAAACGGCATGTGGTGGAGTATTGTGGGTAAATTAGGGTGGTATGGGTAAAATGGGTGATATCTTTACTACATTGGTCAAGTATTGAAGTGGATAATGCATAGAATGCATTAAGATAAAAAACCTTCTGGCCCGGATTCACAGACTTCGGCGCATCTTTATGCCGCCGTAGCGTATCTTCTTTACGTTAAGCCGGCACAACGCAGAGAGGGAAGCATGGAATTCACAAAGCAAATGCTCCCAACATTTCGCCGGCATAGCGTATAGTCGTAGGCGTAAGACAGCTTAAGTGGAAGTGGGCGTGATACATTTTAATGAAGCGTGACCCCATGCAAATGATGGGCTGAGCTTCAGGCAAGTACTTAAAATGAACTGCGCATGCGTCGTACCTTGGACGTATCCCAGTGCGCATGCTCACAATCATGTCGAAACAACTGGCTAAGATACGTCGAATCACTGCCTACAACGTAAACGTAACCTACGCCCAGCCTTATTCACGTACTACGTAAACTACGTAAAATCCGACGGCGCTCGTTCCCTGGTCCATACCTTTGCATGAGTTGCGCCTCCAATATGGGGAATAACTTTACGGCGGATGTAACCCTTACGCAAATCGTCTCTCCCTCATTTGCATAGTTGAATCGAAAATCAATGGGAGTGCCAAATGCGTCCAGCGTAACTATGCGCCGACAAGTTACGTCGGTCGGATGAAGTCAGTTTTTAGGCGTATCTTAGTTCTGTGGGCGCGGCACACAGATACGACGGCGCATATTAACACTTACGCGGCGTATCTCGAGATACGTCTGCGTAAGTGCTTTGTGAATCCGGGCCAGAGACTTTACAACCCCCTTTTAACCACTTAAGTACCGCCTACTGCACATTTACGTCGGCAGAATGGCACGGCTGGGCACATCAACGTACATATACTTTGATTTTAGTACCCAGCCGTGGGTCACAGACGCGCGCCCGCGACCCGGTCCGAAGCTTCAGGACTGGGACCGCGGGATTCGCGGACCCGATCGCCGCTGGAGTGCGGCGATCCATCCCTGGAGCGGAAGAACGGGGAGAGCCGTGTGTACACACGGCTTCCCCGTGCTTCTCTGTGGCCGTAGCATCGATCGCGTCATCCCTGTAATAGGGGGACGCGATCGATGACGTCACACCTACAGCCACACTCCCCTACAGTTGTAAACACACACATTAGGTCACACATCCCCTACAGCGCCACCTGTGGTTAACTCCCAAACTGCAACTGTCATTTCCACAGTAAACAATGCAATTTAAATGCATTTTTTGCTGTGAATGGGACAATTGTCCCAAAAATGTGTCAAAATTGTCCGAAGTGTCCGCCATATTGTCGCAGTCACGAAAAAAATCGCTGATCGCCGCTATTAGTAGTAAAAAATTTTTTTTTATAAAAATGCAAAAAAACTATCCCTTATTTTGTAAACGCTATAAATTTTGCGAAAACCAACCGATAAACGCTTATTGCGATTTTTTTTACCAAAAATACGTAGAAGAATACGTATCGGCCTAAACTGAGGAAAAAAAATGTTTTTTTATATATTTTTGGGGGATAATTATAGCAAAAAGTAAAAAATATTGCATTTTTTTAAAAATTGTCGCTCTATTTTTGTTTATAACGCAAAAAATAAAAACCGCAGAGGTGATCAAATACCACCAAAAGAAAGCTCTATTTGTGGGGAAAAAAGGACGCCAATTTTGTTTGGGAGCCACGTCGCACGACCGCGCAATTGTCAGTTAAAACGACGCAGTGCCGAATCGCAAAAAGGGGCAAGGTCCTTTACCTACATTTTGGTCCAGGTCTTAAGTGGTTAACTAATGTAAGCTAAATCAATGCTTTTCATATCTGGATACAGACAACTATAGGAAATGAGCAAACACAGGAGCTAGGTTCGGGGGATAAAACCCAGGCTGAAGATTAGAGCCTCTCAACTAGCAGATTATTGAGTCAGTTTAAATGATTTATGTTAAAGGTTGACTGGAGTAGTATACTTTTAAATCCAGGGCTGATATGATGAAGTAATTGCAATCTTGTTAGATGTTACATCATTTGGCGAGCCCACAGGATTGCCATAACACAGCAGTGATCACACACCAAGACTATCAGTTCATAAATCCACATGAGACATATTAATATGAGCAGTGCAATAAATGACAGCGAGGAGTGGATTAGGCAGGAATAGTGGAGAGATTTAAGAAGGGATTGAATGTCTTTGTAACAAAATAGACAAACCAGAAAATGTAATTCTACTGCCATTAATTATTATCTAAAAGGGACAGTTGAAGATAGCGTAACGGCAGACCGTGTTTTAACCACTGACCCTTGGGCAGTGGCGGCCTGTAATGCAGGGGGCATGGGTGCCGCCCCCACTCCCAGCAATACGTCCGCCCCTTAATCTACATGCGGGGCGCCAGATGCATGGATTCCAATGTTTTTGTTTTTTTAAGCATGTGATTAGAGCCAGAGTATATTTCTCTATCTCTTCCACTGTGCATATCAGCGTTGATGGGTGCATAGTAGGGTTGTCCCGATACCGATACTAGTATCGGTATCGGGACCGATACCGAGTATTTGCGGGAGTACTTGTACTCGCGCAAATGCTCCCGATGCATTTATCAACATGTTCTGTGAAAATTCTTTGAGCCAGATTCTCAAAAGACATACGCCGGTGTTTCGTAGGAAACACCGTTGTATCTCTGTTTTTTTTACTGGGTATCTATGCGTGTGATTCCTAGAATCACTTACGCATAGATACAGTGAAGATCCGACATGTGTAAAACAATTACACCGTCGGATCGGAGATGTAATGACATCGCTGGCCGCTAGGTGGCCTTTACGATGATTTCTCATTTGCCTATGCAAATGAGCCTAATCCGACGATTCCCGAACGTTTTTACGCCGCCCCGTCGTCGTTTACGTTGTTTCCGTACGCGTAAGGTTACCCCTGCTATATGAGGGGTAACCTTACGAAGTTCCGTCATATGCCATGTTAAGTATGGCGTCGGGTCAGCGTCGTCTTTTTCCGTCGGTTACGTTGTTTTACTAAGTCGTTCGCGAATAGGGATTTACGTAAACGACGCTCACGTCGGTTTCATTCACTTTTTCCGACGTGAGCTGGAGCATGCGCACTGGGCTATTTTTGAGGCCGGCGCATGCGCAGTTCGATCGACGCGGGAGCGCGCTTAATTTAAATACAAGCCGCCCCCTTTGAATTACGCGGGGATACGCAGAGCCATTTACACTACGCCGCCGCAAATTACGGAGCAAGTGCTTTGGGAATACGGCACTTGCTCTGTTAAATTGCAGCGGCGTAGTGTAAATGGCTTACGCTACGCCAACGGCAATTCTACGGGAATCTGGCCCTTTGAGTTTTTTACTACTGCGTGACAAGCAAATAAAACATTTTTACTAATTTTTATTCTTTTATAATGTCTTGAGTTAGAGTCCTTCATAATTCTAAAGAAAATATCCTTAGTCTGTATTGTGGTTTGAAAACTGTCACATGACATTTAAAAAAAGTATCGGTATTCGGTATCGGCGAGTACATGAAAAAAAGTATCGGTATTCGGTATCGGCGAGTACATGAAAAAAAGTATCGGTATTCGGTATCGGCGAGTAAAAAAGTGGTATCGGGACAACCCTAGTGCATAGTAACATAGTATTCATGGAAGCTCATCAGTATATCATCTATTGCTGTTCGCCAAATGTCCAAACAACAAAAGTTCGGGCCGAACTTATGCTCTGGCCGAACCCTTCGGCCATCCCTAGATTGGATAAACAGCCCAATCTCTGTATTTGCGTACGATACTAAGATAAGCAGGGCAATAACTTCTCTGCAGGATGTGGAAACCTTACAAGAAGACCTGAACAAATGAATGGGGTGGGCAAGTACGTGGCAAATTAGGTTTAAAGGCGTTGTAAAGTTACAATTTTATTTTTCCTAAATAGCTTCCTTTACCTTAGTGCAGTCCTCCTTCACTTACCTCATCCTTCCATTTTGCTTTTAAATGTCCATATTTCTTCTGAGAAATCCTCACTTCCTGTTCTTCTGTCTGTAACTCACCACAGTAATGCAAGGCTTTCTCCCTGGTGTGGAGTGTTGTGCTCGCCCCCTCCCTTGGACTACAGGAGAGTCAGGACACGCTCTACATTGCAGAAAAAGGAGCTGTGTGTTAGTGGGCATCCTGACTCTCCTGTAGTCCAAGGGAGGAGACGAGCATGACACTCCACACCAGGGAGAAAGCCTCACATTACTGTGTGGAGTTACAGACAGAAGAACAGGAAGTGAGCATTTCTCAGAAGAAATAAGGACATTTAAAAGCAAAATGGAAGGATGAGGTAAGTGAATAAGTACTGCACTAGGGTAAAGGAAGCTAATTAGGGGGGGGAAAAATTACCATTACAACCCCTTTAAAGTAGAAAAATGCAATATAATGCATTTGGGTGGCAAAAATATGAATGCAATGTACTCATTAGGGCAAGAACCTCTGGCGGAATCTAGGATGGAAAAGGACCTGGGGGTCCTAGTAGATGACAGGCTCAGCAATGGTATGCAATGCCAAGCTGCGGCTAGCAAAGCAAACAGAATATTGACACGCATTAAAAAGGGGATTAACTCCAGAGATAAAACCTTCCGCTTTACAAGACTCTGGTCCGGCCGCACCTGGAGTATGCCGTCCAGTTCTGGGCACCAGTCCTCAGGAAGAATGTACTGGAAATGGATTGAGTACAAAGAAGGGCAACAAAGCTAATAAAGGGTCTGGAGGATATTAGTTATGAGGAAAGGTTACGATTACTCAACTTGTTGTCTCTGGAGAAGAGACGCTTGAGAGGGGATATGATTTCAATATACAAATACCGTACTGGTGACCCCACAATAGAGATAAAACTTTTCTGCAAAAGGGAATTTAATAAGACATGCGGCCATTCACTAAAATGAGAAGAAATGCAGTTTAACCTTAAACTGCGTAGAGGGTTCTCTATGGAAAGAGTAGTTAGGATGTGGAATTCTCTTCAACAGGCAGTGGTTTCAGCGGGAAGCATCGTTATTTTCAAAAAACTATTATAGAGGCACCTGCATGACCACAACATACATGTAATACTGACATACAATCACACACATAGATTGGACTTGATGTCTTTTTTCAACCTCGCCCACAATGTAACTATGTAATGCAACTGTCCGGAGTAGGGGTGTCTACTATAGTAATTTATGGCTTTTGGAGGGATCCCACAGGTATGGCATACACATAGTTACTCCAAACAGGACGAATGTAACTATGAAAAATATCTATACCTGGAAGTACAACTAGGGGGATCCATAGCAGAGAAAGATCTGGGGGTTTTGGTAGATCATAAGCTCAATAATGGCATGCAATGCCAAGCTGCGGTTTCCAGATATGGACTCCAGGGAGAAAGAGATATAATTTTGCCACTGTAAAAATCATTAGTAAGACCTCATCTGGAATATGCAGTTCAGTTTTGGGCACCAGTTCTCAAAAAGGATATCGGAGAACTGGAGAAAGTGCAGAGAAGGGCAACCAAACTGATAAGAGGCATGGAGGAGCTCAGCTATGAGGAAAGATTAGAGGAAATGAATTTATTCACTCTTGAGAAGAGGAAATTAAGGGGAGATATGATTAACGTGTACAAATATATAAGGGGTCCATATAGTGAACTTGGTGTTGAGTTATTCACTTTATGGTCACCACACAGGACAAGGGGGCACTCTTTACGTCTAGAGGAAAAGATTTCATCTCCAAATACGGAAAGGTTTCTTCACAGTAAGAGCTGTGATAATGTGGAATAGACTCCCTGCCAAGGTGGTTCTGGCCAGCTCAGTAGATTGATTTAAGAAAGGACTGGATTCTTTCCTAAATGTACATAATATAACTAAGTACTAATATTTATAGGTAAAGTTGATCAGTGGAATATCCGATTGCCTCTCGGGGGATCAGGAAGGAATTTTTTCCCCTCCTGTAGCAAATTGGATCATCGCTCTGCTGGGGTTTTTGCCTTCCTCTGGATCAACTGTGGGTATGGAGTTGGGTATATGGGATTATACGATATTTTTTATTTTATTTTTATGGTTGAACTGGATAGACTTGTGTCTTTTTTCAACCTGACTAACTATGTAATGCAACCGTCCAGAAGTAAGTGGGGATCCCTGGAGTAGGGGTGTCTACTGTAGTCTACTATAGTCATTTCCATCTTTTGGAGGGATCCCACAAGTATGGCATACACATAGTTTCAATGTAACTATGAAAAAATATCTATATCTGGAAATCATCTTTAAAGGAGTTTTAAATAAAAAAAAATGTTTTGTTGAAATTACTGTTTACAGGGTATAGAGACATAATAGTTAAAGCGGTATTTCACCCTAAATATAAGATCTCCCATGCGATCCAGCATACTGGCGTCAGCGCCAGTATGCTGGTTTTTTTTTTTTTTAATCGCACACTTACTGTATTATAGTGGAATTCCTTTTTTGTCCCCCGTGGTGGACGGCGCCAGTATAGCGCGTCACATCTTCCTAAAATACCCGATATGGACTCGGGTAATCTCGGCGAAAATGCGGCGCCTGCGCACAGACCTAGGAGCTGACTGCGCAGGCGCCGTATTTCTCCGAGTCCTACGGCTATGGCGCGTCACGCCCTCCGAAATAGGACTCGGAGAAATACGGCGCCTGCGCAGTCAGCTCCTAGGTCTGTGCGCAGGCGCCGCATTTTCGCCGAGATTACCCGAGTCCATATCGGGTATTTTAGGAAGATGTGACGAGCAATACTACAGCCGTCCACCGCGGGGGACAAAAAAGGAATTCCACTATAATACAGTAAGTGTGCGATAAAAAAAAAAAAACCCAGCATACTGGCGCTGACGCCAGTATGCTGGATCACATGAGAGATCTTATATTTAGGGTGAACCTCCGCTTTAACTGATTCCTTTTAAAAACGATTAAAAATCAATCAAATAATGTACCTGCAGTTTCTAGTTTCGTTTTTGTATGTTGTTTCCTGCCTGTGCTGTGCCACAGAGCCAATACAGGGAAGTGATGGTTTGGAAACGAAACTGATTGGTGCTGAGAGGTTTTAGACACACAGGCCGAGATTCAGAAAGCTTTTACGGCGGCGTATCTCCAGATACGCCGATGTAATTTCAAATCTGTGCCGTTGCATCTTTACGGCAATTCAGAAAGGCAGTTATACCTGAATTATTCCAAGATATGACCAACGTAAGTCTCTTACGCTGTCGTATCTTGTGTGTATATTTACGCTGGCCGCTAGGGGCGCTTCCGTAGTTTTTCGCGTCGAATAAGCAAATGACCTAGATACGCCAATTCAGGAACGTACTTGCGCCGGCATATTACTATACGCCGTTTACATAAGGCGTACGTCCGGCGTAAAGTTACCCCTGCTATATGAGGCGCAGCCAATGTTAAGTATGGACGTCGGAACAGTCGCCGAATTTTACGTCGTTTACGTAAGTCGTACGTGAATGGGGCTGGGCGCAAGTTACGTTGACGTCGTATGCAGTGTTCGACGTATCTTAGGCATTCTATCCGATGTGAATTTTTTGAGCATGCGCACAGGGATACGTCCACAGACGGCGCATGCGCCGTTCGTTCAGCCTCTCATTTGCATGGGGTCACATCTCATTTCAATACAACACGCCCACTGCCTTGATAATTTGAATTACGCGGGCTCACACCGGCCCATATACGCTACGCTGCCGTAACTTAGGGCGAAAGTTGTTTCTGAATAAGGTACTCGCCTCTCTAAGTTACGGCGGTGTAGCGCATATGAGATGCGTTAAGCCCGCCTCAAAATACGCCAGTCTTTCTGAATCCCGGCCACAGTAATCACACCTCCTTGATTAGTGACCACAGAGAGAATGCTCCCAGGACTGTGGTCATCAGGAAACAGACAACCAGAAAGTGTGGAGATCAGAGAAGGATTACAGCAACTTAAAAGCAAAAAACGAACAATGAGGACATGAAAACAGCACTGCGTTAAGGTAAAGGAAGCTATTAAGATAAAAAAAAAAAATTCTTTTACAAACCCTTTAAAGCAGAGGTCCGGTTAAAAAAAAAAAAAAAAAAATTAAAAGTCAGCAGCTTCTAACACTGTAGCTGCTGACTTTTATTAAGGAGACTTACCTGTCCAGGGTGCCCGCAATGACAGCAGCCGAAGCTGAGCAAACGCATGGGTCTCGGCTGCCCTGCGGCTTCACCGCCCGATTCCCTACTGCACAGGCACGAGCCGTGCGGCGCGACGTGAATGGATGATGTCTCCTGGGACACACACAAGGTCCCAAAAGACACAGCTCCCCCATTCCACAGGAGGCAGCCAAGGAACAGAAGAAAGAAGACGGACCGCGGATCAGGAAGTGGCAGATTAGGACGATCTGCCTAGCAACGGGCACTTACGGCAGGTATGTATAAAACTTTTTTTTCTTTGCAGCATTTAAAAAAATAATTCTTGGTGGAGTTCCGCATTAAAGCTTCGATACAGAAAAAGATGGGTTCCTTTTATATATAAGTTCCTTTTTTTTGTGCCATACCAGGAATTCATCTTTAAGTACACATCTTTACCTATTCACTTTATCACTCAAAAAATAAAAACAAATGATAGTTAATTTTTGATGGAACAAATAATCTTCACAGACAAGTTACATGGAAAAGAAGCTTGTTAGCCTTTACAGACCTCGGAACTCACCTACATAACTTAAAGGGTCACTAAAGGAAAAAAAAAACATTTTACTGAAATGACTGTTTACAGGGTATAGAGACATAAAAGTTAACTGATTCCTTTTCAAAATGATTTAAAATAGATACAAATCAATCATATAATGTGCCTGCAGGTTAGTTTCACTTTTGAACTGGCTTCATGTTTCTGTGAAGTAGAAATAGACACACAGAACAAAAACAAACAAATCCAGGGCAGTGTTTTGTTTTTAAAATGAATCTGATTGGTTCTGGGAAGTTTTAGACACACAGTAATGACAGCTTAGACCACCGTGAGAAAGCTCCCAGCACTGTGGTTATAAGGAAACAGACAAGCAGGAAGTGTGGAGAACAGAGCAGGATTACAGCAACTTCAAAGCAAAAACGAACAATAAGGACATAAAACCAGTACTGCAGTAAGGTAAAGGAAGTTAAAAAAAAAATTCCTTTAGTGATCCTTTAAACATAATTTCAGTCCTCTGTGAAAATTAAGTTACTCTTTCGAATTTGTTGACTATCTCAGAGATCAGCATACTGTATACCTGAATAGCGCATTTCAACTATTATTCCAAGCAGTACACAACACTTTCGGTAATCGATAAAGACTGATGTCGGTGAATTCTCTTTCCTCGGCAGCACACTGTTCTACAGCTCCTACAAAACAAGAAAGAGTTTTCTTTGATTCAAGAGCCAGAACTGACATTACACGAGCCTCAGGAACAGCAAAAAAAAGACTGGGAACTAGGAGAGCTAAGTAAAAGGAAAAAAGAAAACCTTGCTTCCGCGTGTATGAAAAACAGCTTACGAGACTTAGCATTTTTTATTTTAAAATTCAGGCGATGTACACAGTTTTTCAGCTTGTTTCTGACGAACACTTGAGAGGTCAAAAAGATCCATGCCAGTCATTTTCACCTGAAATTAAACCGAACAAAGATATGAGTTATATTTTATTCCCGTGTGAGAATAAAAACTTTTAGCTAGGCTAGGAGCCATAAAGCCCATGGAAATCTCCTGCATAACAATGTCACAACTAAGACTGTTTTCATATTCCCATTGCATTATGGGAGAAACAGTGGTGGAATTAGACTGTATACACTATATATGTGCTGAAAATGCCCCCCTCGGCTTATACTCCAGTCATGTTTTTGCGCCTGATCTCCCAGATTTGGGGCCTTGGTGCTGGCTGGCTGTAGCTCCCCTGGACCCCAAACTTGGCACACATATAGTCCAACTCTTCTTCTATAAGTGTGCAAAGTTTTTTGTCCGGGGGACCTACGGCCGGGGAGCACCGAGTCGGGCACCCTTCCATAGACTTCCATGTTAAATTGTAATTTCTCCGGTAAATTTGGGGACCCGGTAATGGCCGGCTGTAGGTGCCCGGGACTCAAAACCTGGCACACATGTAGCCCCATCATCTACAAGTGTGAAAAGTGTGCAGTCTGGGGGACCTACAGCCAGGGAGCACCGATTTTACAAAGCCGGCAAGCCGTTCTATATACTCCCATGTTAGACGTAAGTCTAGTCATGGACACAGTGAGGCATGGACACAGTGAGGCACAGTGAGGCATGGGCACAGTGAGGCATGGGCACAGTGAGGCATGAGCACAGTGAGGCATGGGCACAGTGAGGCAAAGTGAGGCATGCAGATGGACACCCTAGGCTTATACTCAAGTCAATACGTTTTGCCAGTTTCTTGTGGTAAAATTAGGTGCCTCGGCTTATATTCGGGTAGGATTGTACTCGAGTATATACAGTCATTTCTTTTGTACGTAAGATTGAAAAGAGATGGCATAAAGTATAAATTATTATTATTATTATTTATATACAGTATTTATAGAGCCTGAGGCTCTAATAAGCTTTAAAAAAGGGTGGTCCTGGGGGGGCGCAGAGCACATTCGCTATTGTCTTCCTGATTCTCCTCTCGGCCAATCAGGAAACGTGTCTTAAGACCCAATTAGCTGAGAGGAGAAGCGATCGTATTGGCTGCAGAGGGAAGGAGGAGAGAAGGCGCCGGGGAGAAAGCCGTTGTGAAGCCAGAGACACAGGGTGAAGCCATTAAGAAGGAAGCCATGCAGGAAGAAGCTAAAGCAGTTAATGTAAGTGTGGGACAGGTGGGGACACGAGGGAGCGACAGGATTGGTCAGTGGTGTGACTGAACAAACGACCGACCAGGGGCTGGTGGTGGGTATCTTGTTTGCTGCCCCCCCAAGATATACAGCACCAGCCACCACTGGACTCAACCACTCTCTAAGATGTGTGCTATATCACTATTATGAATGAAAAATCAGCTCTGCTTAAAAAAGTTAATTCAGAGCTTTGATGTATCTGCCCTGTGTGTATGTAGTGCCCTCTTTTGGTTAGGTTGGTAGGTAAATTTGGCTTTTGGCTCTATTGCCGAGAATGGAGAAGTTTCCAGAGCATAGGGCTGGGACATTAAAATGATTAGGTGACTATTTATCATGCCCCAGCCAGTCCCTGGAAGGAGGATATAAGTGGAATCCAAGTGGAAGTGTAGTAGAAGTAATGAGTGGTAGTGAAGATATGTATGGCAGAAGGAGAGAAAGTTGCAAGATGTTGGCTGGAAAAGAGCACAATAATCTGGCAAACAGGAAGTACAAAGTGTAGCAGAGCGTCTCAGAGAGATTTGGGAAAAGTTCTGTTCAAGGGTTATACATCTCCCAGGCTCCTGTCATCTTGGTCCTCTCCCAAAATTAGTTTTTATTTATTTTGTTTCATTAAAAAATGCAGTCGCCTGAAAATCCAAATTAATTAAGGTTGAATCTGTCAATTGATGGGCTTATGGTGTCTGTCGGATGTTCTACGAAGCAGCTAAACTGTACAACGTCGCAATCGTACATTTCCGGTTGAATGCTCCACCCCCAAGCTATCGTAGAATTCGAATGTTGTATGACTAGTAATAATTATATTTATTAATTATTATTACAAGTCAACCAACATTAGAATTCTTCTATAGCCTATGGGCGGACCACAAATGTCCGCTCGCAGCAATCGTATGTTTTTAGCTGCTTCGTCGAATCTTCTTGTCTCTATAATGTGGAATCTTTTCTCTCTGTTGAATAACCTTGGACTAATAGAGTTAGATTAGGCACATTCAACTGCATGTTTGATAGACACAGATCGCTATTGTCACCGTCATGTCAAATCTCCTATCTATATCAAACTGTTGTCGCAACAAAATGAAAATAAAGCATTTTTTATGTCGGATCTTTCGGATTCTGCACGTTCGTTATAGTTTGTTAAAATGAACGCGAAAATCCCAGGAAATTCGGACGAAAATGCATTCGGACGAAAACGAATGCATATGTCTACTGTTTTGTCACTACTTTTGTATATTTGGTATCTGTGCCTGATAGAATGCTTATCCCAGGGAGCTTTGTACCTGCTTACAAAAGGCATGGACTAAATAGGAAGTTCATGGGAGGAGCAAGGACTTTAAGGGAATGCCCCCCTTTATTTATGCGAAATAATAAAAACGCATAATCCCAATCGCGCTCTGCGATCCACGAATCAGAACCTGCTCCAGGTTCCGAAAGCCAACTTCAAGTCCAAAGGAGAAAGAAGATTCGCGGTCCAAGGTCCAAGACTATGGAACGCTTTACCAACCAGCATTCGGTTGGAGGAGAACCACCTAGCATTTAGGAAGAAGGTCAAGACTTTTCTCTTTTGATATCAAAGGAGACAGGAACAACAAGCGCCCAGAGGCGATTCAGTTCGCATGTGCCGCGCTATACAAGTTTTCATTCATTCATTCATTCATTCAAGGTTCATCAGAAATAAAATAGAAAGTACGTTTTCCAAGGATTCAGGCAAGGAGCTGTCCAGCATCTCAAGTGGCTCAGCAACAAGATCTACTGCCAGATGCAACAGAGGTTGTGGGCTTAGATCCCGGTCTGACACCTCTTAAATGTTTTGGTTTGTTTTCATTGAAAGTCAGCCAAGTCTAGGAGGGAAGAGCAGGGTAAACTGAGATACTGAGAGAATGACTAGGAGGACTTTAGTGCTTGGATGGAATCTCTCTGCGGTGCTTGCAACTAGAGGTCAGCGAGGGGTTGTTGTAGAACGTATGTTTGGCTTGTTAAAGCAGACCTTTCAGCAGAAAACAAGGTCTGCATAATACATGCAGTGTGAATATCAGCATACATGTAAAAAAAACACCTGTAAAGAGAAAGATTATTAAAGTCTGTCCACCCCACAAAAAAAAAAAGTTTATATTTAATTTTTTTTTTTTTTTTGTTTACAAACTTTTATTGTAAAAGGTAGATGGTGGTACATATCCAGGAAATTCAAGCATATATATAAAGGAATGTAATACATATACAGAGTCAGTCTGTGTACAAGGCCTAAGATAACTTGTGAGGACCATAGATAGTTATACATGATAGGAAAAAACTTAGGGGCAGGAGTAACAAAAACACAATGGAGGAATAAAACAGTGATAGCTGGGGTATGAGATGATTAAAAAGATTAGATAGGGTTAAAGAACTGTGGGGAATGTTCGAACCAAGGAGACCATTTATTGACGTATATATGGCTGGTATTATGTAGGATATGGAATATTTTTTCCATTAGGCAAATGTTGTTAATCCTCGATTTGAGTGGATCTATTGGTATCGTCGGTGATTTCCAATGTAAAGCTATCAACCAATGTATGGCTACGCATATTGTGTGTATCAGTCTCATATAACAGGTGGGGAGACCCGAGATTGGAGAAAAAAGAAGGCAGTTATGCAATGTTAGGGTAATGTTCTTGTCTGAGATTGTGGATGCAAATTTCTCTAGCTGTAGCCATATGCTTTTAATTTTGTCACAGTACCAAAATGTGTGGGAAAATGAGCCCAAGGAGTTACAGTTTCTGAAGCAAGACGGGGAGGATAAGGGAAATATTGAGTGAAGTTTGGTGGGTGTATAGTACCATCTTGTAAATAGTTTCAAGTCCGTTTCTTTGATAGAAATGGATTTAGTGAACATATGTAGATTATTTATACAATTGTTCCAATTAACTGTGGAGTATGTAAAATTTTCTTCATGTTCCCATTTGATCATGTATGGAAGTTTGTTGAAGTCTGGGGGCCAGATTCTCAGAGGCGTTACGACGGAGTATCTCAGATACCCCGTCGTATCGCCTTTTTTTTTGGCTCGTATCTATGCGTGTGATGCTGAGCATCACTTTTGCATAGATACGCTTCTACATCCGACAAGCGTAATACAATTACACTTTCGGATCGTAGATGTAATGACAACTCCGGCCACTAGGTGGCCTTTACGTTGTTTTTTCATTTGCATATGCAAATGAAGTAGTACGCCGATTCTCTATCGCTTTTACGCCGCCCCGTCGTCGCCTACGTCGTTTTCGTCCGCGTAAGGTTACCCCAGCTTCTATGTGGAGTAACCTTACGAGGTCCCGTCGGATGCCGTCGTGTCCCGTCGGATGCCATGTTAAGTATGGCCTCGGGACCGCGTCGTGTTGTGCGTCGTTTACGTCATTTGCGTACGTCGATTCTCAATGGGGCTGGCGTACGCTGCGATTACGTCGTTTACATTGAGAAAATGTGACGTCCTTTGGAGCATGCGCACTGGGCTTTTCCCCCGGCCGGCGCATGCGCAGTTCGTTCGACGCGGGGGCGCGCTTAATTTAAATACAAGCCGCCCCATTTGAATTGCGCGGGTTTACGCTGCGCGATTTACGCGACGTAAGCGAAACCTCGGGAGCAAGTGCATAGAGAATCAAGCACTTGCTCCAGCAAGCAGCGGCGGCGTAGTGTAACTGGCTTACGCTACGCCGCCGGAATTCTATGAGAATCTGGCCCTGGGTTGTTAATTAAGAAAGAGTAAAGTATGGAGATGAAACCTCTTTTTCTGGGTGAGTTTAGACATAGATTTTCGAAAAGGGATGGGGGTTGGGTGTTCAGGGTCTGAAAGTGTGTATCGAAGAACTGCTTAATAAGAAGGAAATTGCGGTATTCTGAATCTATATTTAATATTAAAGGATCACTAAAGGATTTTTTTTTTAGCTAAATAGCTTCCTTTACCTTACTGCAGTCCTGGTTTCATGTCCTCATTGTTCGTTTTTGCTTTGAAGTTGCTGTAATTCTGCTCTAATCTCCACACTTCCTGCTTGTCTGGCTCCTTTTGAAAAATCTCATGGCAGCTTTTCACTGTGGTCCAAGCTGTCATTACTGTGTGTCTAAAACTCCTCAGAACCAATCAGATTAATTTCAAAAACAAAACACTGCCCTGGATTTGTTTGTTTTTGTTCTGTGTGTCTCTTTACATCACAGAAACATGAAACCAGTTTAAAAGTGAAACTAACCTGCAGGCACATTATATGATTGATTTTTATCTGTTTTTAATCATTTTTAAAAGGAATCAGTTAACTTTTATGTCTTTATACCCTGTAAACAGTAATTTCAGCAAAACAAAAAAAAAATTTCCTTTAGTGACCCTTTAAAACACTTGCCTGTTCAGGGAGCCTGTGATAACGGCACCGCAGCCAATCTTCGGATCAGCTGTTGTGTGCAGCCATCATCATTGCCTATAACGGAACCCAGTGTCACAGATGAGGTGCGGAGCTGATTTGTGTCTTACCTTTACTACTGTAGGTCGGCTGGCACCTGTTGTTCCACAAGCTCGTGTTTAGCTGTGGCTGCACTCAGCAGCTATGGGTGTCGCCGGCTTCACCTGTTGATTAATATATCCTTCCTTCCTGCTACTTCCTGTCCAGCCCCACATGTGCCTCGCTATTTAAATTCCATTCAGACCAGTTTCTGGTTGCTTGAGCAACACTTGTTTCTGAGCACCCTTCCTGTAAACTGCTTAACCCGACTTCTCGTGAACTGATCTCTTGTGTAACGTCTGGGCTAGTTCTCCTGATTACATTGTCTGCTGCTCACCCCGACCTTGGCTCGCTATCCGGCTCTCCTTTTGCTTCATCCAACCATCCTTCTGTATAAGATGAGAGAAAAAGTTAACCGCAATAGTATGCAAAATTGTATGGAGAAAAACCAGGACGGCCGCACTCCAAAAAATGTTCTTTATAATAAAACAGATCACAACATCAACATGTCACAGCAAAAAACAGAAAAGAGCTGACGCATTTCACACCAAAATACAGTGCTTATTCATAGCTGCGACTGTGTCTTCTGGTACTCTCCTCATGAGCAGGGTGAACCTGGGGGTCATGACCTGGGGTCAGCAGGCAGCTAAGCCCAAATCTTTGTGAGGGGATCCCTGGCAGAATGCCGGCTGACCCTTAGATTCCACGCCCTGGGGGATCCTGTGTCACCTGCTCGCCTGTGGGCTCACATCAGTACCATTGATCTGTGACACCCGGCAGTGAAGCCTTTCGGCTTCACAGCCAGTTTCCTACGCCGCATGCACAAAGCGCGCATTCTAATTGGCCTGGCAGCGGAGGAAGGTGCCAAAATTCTGAGAGACTGTGACACTGCCCTGTCTCCCAGAAATGGGGAAGGGGACCTGTCAAAAACAGGTCCCTGCCTGGGAGTCGAATTCTCAACAGAGCAACGGGCACACATGTATAGACTCGCACACTCCAGCTCCATTGATTCCAGGACGCAAGAAACTAATTATAAACTGCTAACCCGTTGTTACCGTGTACCTGCGGCACTATCACGTATTTACCCCTCAGTCTCGGACCGCTGCTGGCGTGGATGTGGCCAGAAGGGCACTCTCCTCCATATTTGGTGGGACTGCCCTGTGGTCAGAGCATTCTGGCTAGAAGTTCGCAACCATATCAAAGATGCCCTGCAGATTGACATCCCATTTTCCCCAACTCACTTTCTCCTGCACCTCCCTGCTCTTCCTCTGAGCCGCTACAAGAAAAGCGCACTCCCTCATCTCTTGAATGCTGCTAAACGGCTTATACCTCTCTGCTGGAAACGCCCACAGATTCCTGCTACCACAGAGTGGCTGAAGAAGGTGGAGTACATTAGAGAGGCGGAGGAGTGGGTGACGAGGTGCAGGGACAGGAGTGACCGCTTTGACGGGATCTGGGCACAGTGGCAGACCTTTACTGCCAACCCGGACCCTGTGCCATCTAGCCTGGATGTTGCGCTGCTGGAGTTAGCAGAGCCCTCGCTGAAGCTGAGGAGACGTGCTGGTAGTGATGCGCATGACTGATGGTGTTCTTTTATGCAACCCGCTCACAGATGAGTCCCTCTGTCTCTCCCCCTTCACGGCCTATATGGCCAATATTGGAGACCGATCCTATGTTTTTTGCGACTTGTTGTTTCTGTTTTGTTTCCCTTTAGTTAACTAATTCTTGATCTAACACCCTTTTTTTTTTGGGGTTACGCTTGGTAGAGAACCCGTCTTGAAATCCGGTGCCCCGTTGGGACCTACGCCTAAGCAGGCTACGAGGGGAGCCCCGGGGGGTTTCTCCCCTGTATGGAGGTATGACGGAGGTCTGGTGGCCCCCCTCCTGGGGGGGGGGATGGATGTCGAGATCCTGCTGGCCTGGGGGCGGAGTTATGCCCTAACGCCTTTGTTGAGAGCCATAATGAGGCCCGGGCCCCATGTTGAGGTCACTGACATGACATTGCAATGGAATGTGTTCCCCCCCCCCCCCCCCCCCACTCCCCATTCCCTTCCCCATGCTTCCCCAGTTATGCTGGGGAGTTTTGTTGTTCTTCTACTCAAATGATGTGATTTTTCATGCTTTACTGCAAAATATAAAAAATAAAAATAAAGATTATATAAAAAAAAAAAAAAAACGGTCCCTGTTCCCCCTTTCTCCCTGAAAGGTGCCAAATTTGACACCGTAGGGGGGGGGGGGGGAGATGAACAAGCGGAAGTTCCACTTTTGGGTGGAAATCTGCTTTAAATATTCTTACCTTACCTTAGCTTCCATTCTGCAGTGGGTAACCTCATTATCCTTCTGACGAGATCCTTTGCTAAGCACTGCAGCTGTCCCCTGGTGGCCAAAAAAGAGAAGGACATTTCGCCCAGGGGAGCCATTCTGCCGCAGTAAATTAACGTGATCCGGTCAAAAAAACTTTAAAAAATAAACACCCCTTCCATTGGAATGCATGCGTCCGGCCCCTTGCATGTGGATTAGAGGGCTGGATGCATGGATGGGGGGATGGCGCGTCTGCGCCCCTTATGGAGCGGCCACAACTGCTTATAATACTAAGATGACCTTGCTTTTTACTGCAAAGTCCGCTTTAAGAGTATAGCAAGGATATCTGGGTATAGTAATACCCAGATAGCAAAGATAACTCTAACTGATGGTCAGCAACTCTCACACGCCCACACTTGAAATCCCACCACTGAGCCCCTGGAGTAAGTGAATTATTACCAATAGATACCAAGGATAGCTTGCCAAAAAATTGTGGCAGTGTTGAATTGTAAGTCTTGTTAACTTTCTGCACATTTTTACTAGCATGTTGTACAATTGCAGAGCACTTGAAGCACAAGTTCTAGTTGACTTTTTTCCAATTTGTAGAAAATTTGCATGGCAAGTCTCTAGCAAGAGCAACGTTGCAGTGGTGAGTCTACAACAGGGAGCAAATATTAAAATTCAGCCACAGTGCCCCCTGTGGTGGGATAAATATTGCACAACATGAGGGGCGTTGTGACGTCACCCGCAGCTATCACTTTGCTCAATATACTCGCTGTATACATCGCCTTCAGCCTTCATTGTGAGTGTTTTTTATCTTTTATTACGATTAAATCATTTATCCAAACGGATAGCACTATGTTTTGGCATTTGTTTATTACATGACCTGGGATGACCTATCGGTTTCTCGGTGACGTCTCCACTACTGCTAGATTTGCTGATATTTATACATAAAGCACATTTGACCCTCCATAATCAAAGGGTCCAGGTGGTGAGGTGAGAGGCCATTCCATGTGGTGGTGGATGTGTGTCTAGCAAGTGTGAAGTTATCTACACCAGTGTTTTTCAACTCCAGTCCTCAAGACACACCAACAGGTCAAGTTTTCAGGATTTCCCTCAGATGAAATGGCTGTGGTGATTATTAAGGCAGTGAAACTGATCAAATCACCTGTGCAAAATAATGGAAAGCCTGAAAACATGACCTGTTGGTGTGCCTTGAGGACTGGAGTTGAAAAACACTGATCTACACAGTCATCTGTCTGACTACATTGGCACTCACTGGAGGTGTACTGCGTTTTATGGACTTTCTATTAATCTTTTATTATTTTATTTGAGCGCTGCACCATCAGTATTTATTGCACAACATGACTGAACCAGAACTTGCAATAGACTTGCAGAATGTTTGCAAAGAAAGTTGATCTGGAGTCGTGCAATGAGGACTTGCTGCAATTGTGCAACAAATTTGTGAAGCCTTGCAAGTCTAGCAATAGTGTTGAGCGGAATACACCATATTCGATTTTGCCATATTGCGCGAATATATAGAAGAATATTTGCGAATATTCGCTAATATCAAATATTCGTGATATTTTATCCAAAAAAAATTTTGCAAAATTTCGCTAATGCGAAATTTCGCTAATGCGAAAATGATTGCGAAATTCTCATAAACTGAGATCATTTCCTGTATTACTAAACTAATATGCACTAAACACTAACTCTACACTAACTCTACTTAAAAGAAAGGAGAATAAGGGGGCAAAAGAAGGGCGGAGAAGATAATCACGCAATATTCCTATTGCGCGATTATCTTCTCCGCCCTTCTTTTGCATCAGAGCCAATCAGAATAACTCGAATATTCGGCAAAAGGAATATCACGCAATATTCCTTTTGCCGAATATTCGAGTTATTCTGATTGGCTCTGATGCAAAAGAAGGGCGGAGAAGATAATCGCGCAATATTCCGTTTGCCGAATATTCGAGTTATTCTGATTGGCTCTGATGCAAAAGAAAGGCACATCAGAGCCAATCAGAATAACTCGAATATTCGGCAAAAGGAATATTGCGCGATTATCTTCTCCGCCCTTCTTTTGCATCAGAGCCAATCAGAATAACTTGAATATTCGGCAAAAGGAATATCGCGCGATATTCCTTTTGCCGAATATTCGAGTTATTCTGATTGGCTCTGTTACAAAAGAAGCGCCGAGTAGCTGATGCGATTCTTTTATGTTGCCGAAAAGTCGCAATGCGAATTTTCGGCAACATAAAAGAATCGCATCAGCTACTCGGCCCAGGGTCTCTCTCTAATCATACCAGCAATGCTTTTAGACGTCGATGGAGATCACTAGGATGTGATCTGTTTTAAAAATAAATTTGAAAAAATACGAATATTCGCCGCGATATTCGAGTCATTCGCGAATACTCGAATATGCAATATTCGTAGCGAATATTCGCAATGCGAATATTCGTGAGCAACACTATCTAGCAATAGCTTAGCACAGTGTTTTTCAACTCCAGTCCTCAAGGCACACCAACAGGTCATGTTTTCAGGCTTTCCATTATTTTGCACAGGTGATTTGATCAGTTTCACTGCCTAATGGCCCATACACACGATCCGAATATCGGACGAAAACGATCGTCCGATGATGGATCGTACGATTTTCGGATCGTGTGTACACTACTTTCGACAGCCGATCACGACCGTTCATCCGATTAAATTCGATCGGACAAGCGCGAAAATTTTTCTCGTCCGATGTCCGATCGTCCGATTTTCGTTTAGTCAGTACAGCCGTCGTCCTACAAAACAATACAAATACATTACAACACGTGACATCACTTCCGATCGTTTTTTTCTATCGTACGATAATTTTCGTGAGTTTAAAACCTATTTTATTTTACTCGCGATTATTAAGCGAAAAAAGTCGTACGATCCGTCGGCCGATATTCGGATCGTGTGTATGGGCCATAAGGCCTCTTACACACTATCAGTTTTCCTTCAGGTTTTTCTCTTCAGGTTTACCAAAACCATGTAGTGCAAGGGCCTGCCTGATTGCATACAAATTGAGACTCTTGAGGTTAGACCTCATATTAGATGGATTTGGTAAACCTGAAGAGAAAAACCTGAAGAAAAACTGATAGTGTGAAAGGGCCCTTAGTAATCACCACAGCCATTTCATCTGAGGGAAATCCTAAAAACTTGACCTGTTGGTGTGTCTTGAGGACTGGAGTTGAAAAACAATTACAATTTAATTGCTTGCTATCTGGGTACTTGAATGTCCATAGCCTGCCCACAGGTTCACATTAACAATGAAGTCTAAAATCCTATCTCTATATTTTTTTCATTAGCTACAATTGGAACTACTCTAACTGGCCTGGGTAGCTTAGGATTTAAATAATTATTCAAGGATGTCCAATGATTAGGTCATCAGTCTCTGGGCATCGTCATGCTGGGAGTTTTGTATAACTTAAGAAAATCATTTTCACACAATTGTCTTCTATTAGATGATAATGAGAACCGAAGAACCAAGAGAAGTCGTGAACGTTTGAGGAGTAATTGGATGGTACACAAAGAGGAACGAGTGCTGCTTCTCCAAAAAGACCAACTTGTCCCCTGACCTTCTAAGTGACAAAGGCAGAAAGAAGCAGATTATGAAAGATTTCTCACTGATATTCAAAGCCATGTTGATATAACAGAAGAACTCGAAATGTGTCATGAATATCATGATTTCAATCATTAGCTGCTCTTGACTAGCTGAACTGTCTTCTGCGGCTAATGAGTGGCTGTTTATCTTGCATTTTCTACTTCACTGCCCATTTCAATTAGGCTAGAACGAAGGCAATTAAGAGCATTTTATTTTCTAGGCTTACATAAGATATAAGCACGGTAGCCTATAAAATTCCTGCTTTTCTCATTGCCTTCCGCAATGCTTAGTGTACAGTGCGAGGTAAAGTAAATAAAATGGAACGACTACATTAAATTGTAATTGCATTCAGATAATAAAGAAAACAATATGGTATGCAAACTGAGTCGATAATATAAAAAGAGGACCAAAAGCGTTTCTGGGTTTCTCATTTGGAAAACAGTAGTAGTAGTTAATATGCTAAAAAAATCTTTACAGTTCCAATATATCCCCAAGCGCAGTTGCTAAACCAAAATTTCCTTTTTTAATGATTGGTCCAAGAAAGACGGACAGGCCAAATGTTATTATTGGCGTTTCCTACTAAAAAACAATGAACTACCTACAATGCCAAAATGGTCAAATTGTGCCTCTGTAACCTGTTCCCACCCACGTTACACATACACTATATTAGCAAAAGTATTGGGACAGCTGCCATTATACACTCATAAACTTTAATGGCATCTCAGTCTTAAGACTCATACACACGATCGGATTTTCTGCAGACAAAGCCTCAGACTTTTGTCTGAAGGGCGTTGGCCAAATACTTGCCTTGCATACAAATGGCACACAATTGTGGTGGAGAGGGATAGGATGAGGTGGGCACAGCTGAGGAGGCAGAGGAGGACAGTGGGGAGTTGGAAGGGATGAGGCAGGCACAGCTGAGGAGGCGGAGGAGGACAGTGGGGAGTCGGAAGGGATGAGGCAGGCACAGCTGGGGAGGCGGAGGAGGACAGTGGGGAGTCGGAAGGGATGAGGCAGGCACAGCTGAGGAGGCGGAGGAGGACAGTGGGGAGTCGGAAGGGATGAGGCAGGCACAGCTGAGGAGGCGGAGGAGGACAGTGGGGAGCTGGACAGGGACAAGGCGGGCACAGCTGGGGAGGCAGAGGAGGACAGTGGGGAGCCAAACGAGACGAGGTGGGCACAGCTGAGAAGGCGGACACCATCAGGTCTCCGGACGTAGGCAAAACCATTCTGCCTGGTGAGTCTGCTCTGTCTGACCCTGAGTCCCTGTTGTAGTCACCCACGCCCTGGGCAAGACTAGCAAACCCCCCTGATGAACAGAAATAGTCAAGCACCGGCCCTGACTGCAAGCCAGGCCTTCTCGTTCACATCAGTGTTTGACCTCACTTCCCAGAAGAATTGAGCTGTTGTATCGGCAAAGGGTGGGCCAACTCAATATTGAACCCTACGGACTAAAACTGGGATGCTATTAAAGTTCATTTGCGTTTTAAAGGCAAATGTCCCAATACTTTTGGATATACAGGGCCAGATTTTCAAAAAATTGCGTATCTGGCGGCGTTGCGTATCGTATCGCATTTACACTACATCTTCACAAATTACTGGAGCAAGTGCCGTATTCTCAAAGCACTTGCTCCTTAATTTTCGGCGGCGTATCATAAATGCGGTGTCGTAAGGCCGCGTAATTCAAATACTGAAGGAGGGGGCGTGCTGTATTTAAATTAAGCGCGCCCCCGCGTCAAATGAAGTGCGCATGCGCCGGCCAGGAAAAAAGCCCAGTGCGCATGCTCCAGCTCACGTCGGAAAACGTTGTTGAAACCAACGTCAAAACGAAGTGATCGTCACTTACGCAATTCCCTATTCGCGAACGACTTAGTAAAACAACGTAACCGACAGAAAAAGATGACGCTGACCCAACGCCATACTTAACATGGCAATGACGGCACTTCAGAAACATACCCCTCATACAGCAGGGGTAACCTTATGCGTACGCAACCTACGTAAACAACGACGGGCGGCGTAAAAACGTTCGGGAATCGGCGTATTAGGCTCATTTGCATAGGCAAATGAGAAAACAACGTAAAGGCCACCTAGCGGCCGGCGTTGTCATTACATCTAAGATCCGACGGTGTAATTGCTTTACACCTGTCAGATCTTTAGTGTATCTATGCGTAAGTGCTTCTAAGAATCACTCGCATAGATACCCATTGAAAAAAACTGAGATACGACGATGTATCTGAGATACACCGTCGTATCTCAGCTGAGAATCTGGCCCACAGTGTATTTGCAGTGGAAAAAGGGTGGGCTTTACGCCTGTAGACGGGGTAGAGCTGAAGATGAACCTTTCCTCCATGTTTTCCCATTAGGCATGTGCAAAAGTGAAAAATTCGTTTCGTTTCGTTTCGTTTCAATTCGTCATTTAATAAATTTCGTTAAGTTAGGTTCGTTACATGTGTTGAATTCGTTTTCGGAATTCGTTCGTTTTCGACCGAATTTCGAAAAATACAGTCGAAATCGAAAATATTTCGACCGTTTTTCGAATTCGTTCGTTTTCGACCGAATTTCGAAAAAAATCGGTCGAAATCGAAAATATTTCGACCAGATTAGAAAACAAATAGTCTCTTTTCTAATAGAATTTTTTTCGAATTAAATTCGAATTTTTTTTTTTTTTTTTTTTTTTTTTTTTTCGAATTCCGATCGAATTTAGTCCGCGGGTATTCGATTCGGAATTCGAAAAAAAAAAATTCGATTTCGACTTTTTTTTTTTTTTTTTCGAAATTCGGTCGAAAATGAACGAATTCGGAAACCGGTCGAAATTTTTCGTTATTATAGCAATTCGGAAATTCGTATGCATCCGAATGTCCGAATAATGGAAAATTCGTCCGAATTTCGATTCAGAACGAAACGAAATGCACATGCCTATTTCCCATTAAGTCATTGTGTGCCAAGTCTGGGTAACATGAGAGGACTACCCCCCAGGGTGGGTTCTTCTGAGCTATACTAGGCACTTAGGATAGGATCACTGCATTACACAAGGTAATGCTTGTTGTGTGTTTATCTCCTTCATTGCCCTGGAACCAGGCCAAGGCCATCGTGGGGAAATACTCAACCTTAAGATGGGCCTCTATATTTTAGAGATGAACGTACACCATCAACACTTGCACCATAACTGATCTCCTGTTAACGTTTGTGTCCCCGTGACAATGTGCACTATCTCTGTAACTTGCATTTAAGAGAGACATGCGGAAACTTATCCACATCCACCCGTCCAGCGTATCACTGCTACTTGACTCCCAGCAATGGGGTCCCACTGTGCGCTCAGCGCGGACTCCTTGCGTGCACTTAACTTCATTCAATTCTGTACCTGTTCACAGGCTGGGGACCTCTGCGGCGTGAGTTTGCTCCCATTGCTATGGGAGACAGACTGCTCATTGAGAGAGTGCCGACAACAACTCCCTCCTGTAAGAAGCTATCCCACCCTACTAGGCACATGCTTTATGACAGGCTGTTTGATAGACTTTCATTACCATAGGTAGCCACTTGTATCTGCACACTGCACTAACTTGGGTACATCTTCATACCCCAGTGTGTTTAGTGAACCAAACTACCAACCATGTGTGCCAGTTACTTGTATTACCCCCCTTGAGTAACTTCAGACCAGGCGGGAACAAAGTTTCAAAGCTTCTAAAGTCCAAAATGACCATCTCTAAGGCCAACATATAAGAACATACATCTGGAGAGCTTGAGCTTTTGAAAAACAGTAGACTTGCTGGCTGGATCGCCAGATGAAAATAGAAGAAGAAAAGCCTAACAAAGAAAACAAATGCAGCCATCACACCTAAGAACTGAAAAGCTTCAAAATAATAAATGTTTGCTTTAGGGTTTAATCCTGCTCTAAGCATGTTGAAGTACAGGAATTTATTATAGTGTGGCCGTAGTGTTTTGTTAGCAGTTTTAGGGCCTCTTTTTAGCTAATTAGACATTCTGATATTGTCCGATTATTACAGCTGGGATCTCTGTGACCAGAACAGTTACTAGAAACTTTGGTGTCATGTAGGGATAGACATTGTAATTAAGAAAAAAATAGCGACATCCCATTGGTGAAATGTTGCATCCACTTTCAAATTTCTCCAATTTTTGGGGGATAATTGGGCATCTGGTAATAATATGTTTATAAAAATCAGATTCATCGGTCAGCCTCAGATACAACAATCCAGGAAGGTATGCGACCTCCACATTTATTAGTGTAAGAGAAAATTCTGCTCTTGTAGAGCTCTGCCCCTTCCACGTGTTACTTTCCTAGTTATAAATCTTTTCTATTGGCAGTGTATTGTAGATTTACTTGAATGGTCTACAGCTGGTCTGAGTCTATTATATCAGTAAGTTCATATTTTGATCTATTCTAATGACATTAACTTGAACTTGACTTTCACAATTCTACGTGCTTGCTGTTTTAATTATTGTATTTCATATCAAGATTTTAAAATATTCCCCTTTGTGTTCATTTTTAGTTATTAGAAATGTGATTTGGGCACTAGACCGGGTAATAGACCTGAAAACAAGTGTGTATTATTGTGACAGACCTAACCAAGATAGGGGCTTCTGGAGACGACTAGGAGCAAGACTCTTACCCACTGACTATGGCCCAGGGAGAGAGCAGATCATTCTCTAATCATGGACAACCACGTAATGGACACTGAAAACGTGGTTTGGATTACTTCAGATGGGACAGTAATATTTATCCACAATATCTCCTAGGAAATATATAAAGACTATTCCTGGTTTGTTTGATTTTGAACTATACATGTTAATTGAAATAGCTGGGCATATTGGCCTTTGTTTTATGTTCTTCAATGTAGGAGCCGAACAGTCTGCTACTGACGTCTAGGCTGAGGAGGTCACTGTTTGTATTGGTAATTTTGCTAATTGGAACACCTTTTATCTCTCCTAGCAAACCCTTGTGGGATATGTTTATACTTATGATAAGGTGTCCTTTCTAGTCACTGTTGTAGGGGCCGAATAGTCCTGTGTGAGACCGATTTCCTGACTGGCCGCCGCCAAGCGCCTGGGAGAAGCGCTGCATAGAAAGGGTAAGTGCACCAGTCCCGCCCGCCGATGGACAGACCAACAGGGGGGTAAGTGGTACTGTTTGCCACCCCCTCCCCCCAAAGAAAATTACCACCGACCACCACTGAGTAAATGGGTTGTGGTCTGTGGGCACTATGCCTGACCAAAAGCGACAGGGGGTATGATTCCTGCTGTGGTCACAAAGTGAAGCATTGCAACAATGGCATGTGTAACCCCCCCTCAGAGGTGGCTATTTAATTAGGCAAATTAGGCGGTCTCTTAAAGCCTCGCACTCACAGGGGCCTCGCGGCTGCCTAACTTCCCCAATGCATTACCCCAGTTTTGAGGGACAAGGGACCCTAACACTGCTGTGCTTAGGTAACGTTATGAGCCCTGACTCAGGAGGGGGGCTGCCAAGCATCCCTAACAACCAGTGAATATCGGTGAAACCACCCCTTGTGACGTCAATGACCCAGCATGCCCTCAGTCAATGTGGTCACAAGGGTCGGGTTCACCAGGTGACATTCCCGGGTGGCCCCCACCCCTTAGTTATTTTAAGCAGGATCTGGGGGCCATCTTGTTAAAGGGGGCTTCCAGATTTTGATAAGCCCCCTGCCCACAGACCCCCACAGCCACCGCCAGGGTTGTGGGGAAGAGGTTCTTGTCCTTGAATTATTTTTCCCTTCATGGGCGTGAGTGGGGCCCCATGTCAAGTTTGGCCTAAAGCCTCACAAAGCCTAGAGCTGTCTCTGAACCCCCTGCTGCTTCCCCTGAAGATAAAGGGGGTACTGTAGCTGTTGAGGGTCAGTAAACACGCAGCCCAACCACAGGGCATTAGAAGCAAGCTAAGTAACTTATTTTATTGTTGCAGCATTTGTGTTTAGTCATATATCTCTTCCTAAGGTTCAGAAGATTAAAATGTATCTTTCTGTGTTCCGTAATATGTATCAACTCCCTGGATCTACTTAAAACAATGTTATCAGAGAGGTCTCTTCCAATCCATTTCCCTTTCCATTTTCTCTTTTAAAGACAAACTCCAAAAGGTCTTTATCACCGCCATGTCTCATGTATCACATAAACTTATCATTGCTTAAATATATATTGCTCCAGTCCTTGGAACAAAATGACCCAGATAGAAATCTTTCATGTTAGCATGGTGTTTCCATTTCATATGCGCTACATTTGACTCATTAGGAATCTCATTACTCTGTAAATAAAATCGCAAAATCTGAAGAGGATGCATCTCTTTTTAAATCTGCTAAAGAATGGAGGATAGCTAAAGAAACAAAAAAAACAAACAAAAAATAAACTTTTTTTTTAATGTGTAAGTAAAAATGTTGTATCAATATTTTTCCTTCAGTAATTAAATCCTAATTAAAGCCCAACTGAAACTTTAGTTTAAAGCTGAAATTCAGAGCTACACGTTACAATCACATGCATACATTATTCTCTGATATACTCGTAATTTACAGAATCAGTTGAGAAGTGATTAAAGATGTTGAGCGTTAAGCCTCATGCAAACTGCAGCTATCAAGCTCACATTTTACAGGCATTTGGCATTTTGTTTTCTGCCCCTTTGGCCCTGTTCACACTGGTGACTTTGATCTATGACTTCCGATCCGACTTCCATGCGACATCTGAATTTGAGTGCCACATTTCCCAAAAAAATGGCGTGAGTTCCCCCCCCCAAATAGGTCTGGTATGAATTTTTAGGGGAAACACCAGAAATGAAAAAAATAAATGGCATGGGGTCCACCCCAAAATCCATACCAGACCCTTATCCGAGCTTGCAACCCGGCAGGCCAGAACGTTGGATCTACACCTTTTTAATAAAGGACTTGTCAAAAACTGCCTCGTGTTTTTTGTTACACTACACTGCTTTTTTTGGGGTGAAAGGGTAGGAGTACTATTTACCCCATACTCATTCACATGGGGGTGCCGGGATCTGGGGGCCCCCTTTTTTAAAGGGGACTTCCGGATTCCAACAAGCCCCCTTCCCGCAGACCCCCACAACCACAGCCTGGTCTTCTGGGGAAGAGACCCTTGTCCCCCATCAACATTCCCCCTCATGTTGAGGGTATGTGGACTAGTATGATTCAAGAGGGGGAGGGGGGCGCTTGACCCCACTCCTTTCCTGGCCTGCCAAGCTGCATGGTTGGATAAGGGTCTCATATGCATGTGGGGAGGGTAACCCCAAACCATTTAAAAAAAATAATAATAACTAAACATTTTGCATTGCTAACATTGCCTCTGAGCACAAATCGCATGTCACAAGTCGGATCAGTTAAGATGCTGATCTGACTTGGATGCAACTTCCATCCAATTCAATGAGCTGAAATCACACCCAAATCAGACCAAAGAAGTGCAGGAACCTTTTTCAAAAGTCAGGCTAGTTAAGACGGCTCCCATAGGGAACCATTGATTTTGACATGTCATACGACTTGTGCTCTCAAAGTCGAGGGGCGCTTGATGCAAATTCTGATGCAATTTTGATGCGTTAAGAATGCAAAGATTCTCATGTCATCGGAAATAACATTGTTTTTAATGAAGGCTGTTCACATCACTGTGGTGCAATTTCTAATGCAGCTAAAAAAAAAAGGTCATGAGCGAGTTTGATGTGGTGTGGTGCGAATTCAGCTCCATAGACTTCATTGGGACCAGATTTAAATTACAATCCTGTGTTCACATTACTGCAAATCCAGCTTTTTTTTTTTTTTGCTTCTATTGGCTAGCTATAAAATCACAGCTGTGACCAATCCCCTCACAAATTCGCTGGAATAGAATGTGAGTAAAGCCATATACACACGATCAGATTTCTCGTGGTATTAAATCCAATGGACTTTTTCGTTGGCATTCCGATGAAGCTGACTTTCATCAGTCTTGCATACACACTATCAGACTAAATACACGCAGTGACGTAAAACACTATGATGAGCCGAAAAAAAATGAAGCTCAATGCTTCTGAGCATGCGTCGACTTGATTCTGAGCATGCATTGATTTTTCTCCGATGGAGTTCCAAACAGATGATCGGAATTTAATATCGTTTTTTTAAAACATGTTCTATTTTTTTACACCAATGGAAAAAAGTCAGATGGGGCGCACACACGACCCGTTTCTCAGATGTAAAAAGTCCAGCAGACTTTTTTCATTGAAAAAAAAACGATCGTTGTACACAGCATAACAGTGGGAGAGGAGTTATTCTTCGTCCCTAAATGGGGGGTTATTCTCCGGCCCTGAATAGGGGTTGTTCTTTAAACCTTAATGGAAGTTGTTCTTCGGACCTGAATGGGAGTTCTTTTTCGGCCCTGAATGAGGGTTGTTCTTCGGACCTGAATGGGAGTTGTTTTTGCCCTGAATGGGAGTTGTTCTTTGGACCTGAATGGGAGTTGACCATAAATGGAGGTTGTTCTTTGGATCTGAATAGAAGTTGTTCTTTTGCCCTGAATGGGAGTTATTCTTCGACCCTAAATGGCCAAAGTGAGTCTCTTTAATGTTGTATAAAGAGAATGTCTCTATGTTTGTAGGCACATCTATGCCTTGGCTAACACTTGGCTGAGCTTGCATATGTAAAGTTGATCAACTGGGAACAATGTTTCTGTTGTATCTGTTGTATCCTCCAAAACAAGCTAAGACTTGCAACACTCTTCTTCCATAAGCACAAGCATGTGAGTAGACCCAACGCAAATTTTTACAAAGATCTTTCGTTAGGTCATGAATGCACATGTTGAATGAATGAAAAACTTATATAGCACGGCACATGCGAACTAAATCGCCTCTGGGCGCTCGTTGTTCCTGTCTCTCTTGACATCAGAAGAGTTTTGATCTGTCTTCTGAAGGTCAGGTGGTTTTCCTTCAACCGAATGCTGGTTGGAAAAGCGTTCCTTAGTCTAGGACCTTGTTAAATGCGTTAAATGTTGCCACTATTTAACGCTTGTATGCAGGTTATCTTTCCATACCAGATGTTTTGATTAGAATACAGATGCAACTACAACCTGCAGTGGCTGAATTGTACTCTGTGACGCCAAGCACATTATTTCTTCTTTTGGCTTTCAGAAGATTCCAGAAAGGGGAACTAGACAGCCCTGCTCTTCCAGGTGAGACATTCAAGTGAACCTGTCAAACAATTTAAGTGCTTTAAAGAGAAACAACTGCCTAAGGGCACACACCTTAAGACGCCTGCCCTGTGTTAGCAAAAGCTTTGTTGCCTTTTTTACTCGGGAACCTGACTTCCCCGATTGAAGAACGATTACCCACCAGCTACCATACCACTATTTTTTGGAACTACCTTTATTGGTCACTAGCACAGTCTTTGGACACCTAGGGCCAGATTCTCAGATACCCCGTCGTATCGCCGCTGAGGTTGTAGTTGCTTAGCATCACTTTGGCATAGATACGCTTCAACATCCGACAAGTGTAATACCATTACACTTGCGGATCGTAGTTGTAATGACAAGTCCGGCCACTAGGTGGCCTTTACGTTGTTTTCTCATTTGCATATGCAAATGAGGCTAGTACGCCGATTCCCGATCGCTTTTACGCCGCTCGTCGTCGCGTACGTCGTTTACGAACTCGTAAGGTTACCCCTGCTTCTATGAGGAGTAACCTTACGAAGTTCCGTCGGATGCCGTCGGGTGCCGTCGGATGCCATGTTAGGTATGGCGTCGGGTCAGCGTCGGCTTTTCCCGTCGCTTACGTCGTTTTACTAAGTCGTTCGCGAATAGGGCATTGCGTAAGTGACGATCACGTCGTTTTTGACGTCGGTTTCAACGACGCTTTCCGACGTGAGCTGGAGCATGCGCACTGGGCTTTTTCCCCGGCCGGCGCATGCGCAGTTCGTACGACGCGGGGGCACGCTTAATTTAAATACAAGCCGCCCCATTTGAATTACGCGGGCTTAAGCTGGGCGATTTACTCTACGCCTCCGCAAACTACGGAGCAAGTGCTTAGAGAATACGGCACTTGCTCTAGTACGATGCGGCGGCGTAATCTAAGGGCCAGATTCTCTAAGAAAATCGCCGGCGTAGCGTAAGCTACGCCGGCGATTTTCTTAGAGAATCTGGCCCTTAGATTATAGTTGGTGGGGATTAATCTTGAAATCAGGCATGTAAGTTCTCTAGTAACAGGTAAGCTGGTTTCAGAGGATGCTTAGAGGAGACTTTTTTTGGCCTACAAAAGTAATGGAGGATGACTTGAATGTCTTCCTTTAGGACTTTAATTTTTGAAAGTAGAAAATAGGCAACTAGTTTACTTTACATGCACATAACAGGTGATGGGGATCAACTCAGCATCTAAACTTTTGCCCTCACAGGGTCAGGTGACCTATCATATGGTCCCTTTATAATTTCTTGCTAAAAGCAAAGTACTTCTTGTATAGTGGTGATGATGACCAATTAAGAGACAATTAAAGATTAAATACAAAGCTAAAAATATGTTTAACAGCGATCTGGTAGTTAAACTATATCCTTTAGAAGTTGCTTAATTTAGTGTAAAATCATTGGGGGAAAAAACACAACGGGGTCTGATACTTTGGTCTCACTACACCAGTTAAGTTAATTCTTGTATAAAATATGTGTAAACGAAACTTGGTACCATTGTGAGTTAAATGGGGAGGATAATTTTAGTTAATATTTATCAGCTGAAACAACAGCAAACTAAGAATATGTTTTTCACATCAGGTTTGTTGAGCTGCATAGGTTTGCAATGATTGGTGGTCAGTTGGAAGGATGCCTCTTACATTAATGGTCAGTGGGAAGAATGCTCTTTACATTGGTGGCCATTGGGAAAAATGTTCCTTACATTGGTGGTCAGTGGGCAGAATGCATCTTACATTAATGGTCATTTGGAAGAATACTCTTAACATTGGTGATCCGTGGGAAGAATTCCCCTTAGGCCGCGTACACACGAGGGGATATGTCCGCTGAAAACGGTCCGATGGACCGTTTCAGCAGACATCTCCGCTCGTGTGTATGGGCTAGCGGACAGATTTCTCCACCCGACAGATTTCAAAGCAAGCTTTAAAATCTATCCGGTGGGAATCTGTCCGCCCGACATGTCTGCTGGTTAGTACACTTACCAGCAGACATGTCGGCCCCCACCGCCGCCGCGCCGCTGCCGAATGGATTTGGCGCATGCGTGGAAGTGTTTTACTTCCTGGTGCGGTGACGTGGCGGTGACGCGGCGGCGTCAACGTCACCGCCGCGTCACCGCCACGTCACCGCGCCGTCCGGCGGCGGGGAATTTGATCCGATGGTGTGTACACGCCATCGGATCAAACTCCCGATCGGACATATCCGATGGAAATGGTCCGCGGACCGTTTTCATCGGATATGTCCGATCGTGTGTATGGGGCCTAAGATTGGCGGTTAGTGGGAAGAATGTCCCTTACATTGGTGGTCAGTGGGAAGAATTCCCCTTACATTAGTGGTCAGTGGGAAGAAGGCCTTTACATTGGTGGTCAGCAGGAAGATTGTCCCTTACATTGGTGATTGGTGGAAAGACAGTCCTTTTCATTGGTCATCAATGGGAAGAATGCTCATTGCATTGATGGTCAGTGGGCAGAATGCCCCTTACATTGCTGGTTAGTGGGAAGCAGGCCCTTACATTGATGGTCAGTGGGAAGAATGTCCCTTACATTAGTGTTCAGTGGGAAGAAGGCCCTTACATTGGTAGTCAGTGGGAAGCAGGCCCTTACATTGAGGGTCAGTGGGAAGAAGGCCCTTACATTGGGGGTCAGTGGGAAGAATTCCCCTTACATTAGTGGTCAGTGGGAAGAATTCCCCTTACATTAGTGGTTAGTGGGAAGAAGGCCATTACATTGATGGTCAGGGGGAAGAATGCCCCTTACATTGGGGGTCAGTGGGAAGAATGCCCTTACATTGGTGGTCAGTGGGAAGAAGGCCCTTACATTGAGGGTCAGTGGGAAGAAGGCCCTTACATTGGTGGTTAGTGGGGCCACCAATGTAAGCTCTGCCTCTGTAAGCTATTGTCTGCTTTGAAACAAAGCTTACACAGATTTAAGACCCCCACCCCTCCCATCTGACAACTGATAAACGACCGCTCAGGTACCCACCACTATATCATGTGAAGAAGGAGAGAATGTGATATGCACCCTCATTCATGGAAATTCAGTTCTTTTACAGGGCTGGGGGAGGGGGGGGGGGTCAAACAGGAGCGCAGGGAAGGTAAGTTTCAGCAGAAAATAGGATGGGTTATCCAGCAAACTTGAACAATTTGTACAGCTTTGCTTGAAAAAAGTTAATTCATCTCACCAAAAATAATTAAATATTTTCTTTAGGTTGGCTGGCCCTCTAGGACAAGTATCTAATGAATGGATATTATTACATAGACCCACGTCAGAAATGCCTATAATTTGTTGGCAAGCGTTCGCATCCCTTTCAGGAACACTGTGTAATCTGCTAACAGATACAGACAGGATAAAATTGAGTCTGTCTTGGAGCTGCTCATAGCATCTAGTTGTTCTATAAGTTCCCAGAACTGCCTCTCCCCTCCACCGACCACCATAGCAAAACACAGAATTTCTAATTATACAGCAAGCTGGAAATCAAACACTGGACAGCTCGCTTTATTAGAAGAGGAAACTTTTATTAGCAGGATGATTGAGCCCAGGCACTTGTGGAGGTAGTCACTTCGGAGTTTGGAGAGAGATTTTAATTTTCCAAAGTTAAAGACAGGAGGAGCCCTGACAACGACTGACGGTTTAGTCCGTGTAAATGCAGACTAAAAATAGGAACACGTCGCCTGCATGGAATACAAACTGTTCCCTCTCACAGCTCTAATTCACTTCAAAGGGAAAAAGTTGAGGAGGTGACAAAAGAAAAAAAAAAAGAAAAAAAGATGGAATTAAAATAATTCAGTCCACTAAGGACCATTTCATCATGAGGAGTGTGAATTTCTATTACCTCTTGCTGTATCTGACTTACCTGAACCCCGTCTGCTCCACCAATGCCTGTGAGATCTGTGACTGCAGTGGGAACACTCTGAAGTGCCCAGCACAGGCACCAGCACACCGGTCCCCTGATATCAAACTGTAAGTAGCTACTTTTCCAATGGTCTGCCTTGCACTAATGTGTTTGCTTTGCCTATTTAAATAAATAGGCTTTGCCTATTTAAATAAAACGTATTTCACTTTACCCGGTGTCGATGTTCTGTATTTCAAACATAACATAGGCAAGGGGAATTTTTTTTATTTTTTATATATATTTATATATTTTAATTATTATAATATTACTTATTAACTTATATGGGCTGCACTTACTAGATATGAATTACATTATGTTATTACTTATTAACTTATAAAGCACCAATATGTCCCTACGGGCTACACTCAATCATTTGTAAAACGTAAATTATGTATTTATTAACTTATAAAGTATCAATGTATTCTGGCGGGATACATTTTTTTTAGCCTATAATGCACCAATGTGTTCTGATGGGATCAATTTATTAACTTATAAAGCACCAATATGTCCCTACAGGCTACACTCAATCATTTGTAAAACGTAAATTATGTATTTATTAATTTATAAAGTATCAACCTGTTTTATATATTTTTTTTAGCCTATAATGCACCAATGTGTTCTGATGGGATGCAATTATTAACTTATAAAGTATCGATTGTCCAGGCAGGATACATTTATTAGCTTATAATGCACCAATATGTCCCTACATGCTACACTCAATCATTTGTAAAACATAAATGATGTATTTATTAATTTATAAAGTATCAACGTGTTCTGGCGGGATACTTTTTTTTTTTTTTTAGCATATAATACACCAATTTGTTTTGATGGGATGCAATTATTAACCTATAAAGTATCAATTGTCCAGGCAGGATACATTTATTTAGCCTATAATGCACCAATGGTTTCTGATGAAATGCATTTATTAACCACCTCATCCCTGGAAGATTTTACACCCTTCCCGACCAGAGCACGTTATACAATTCAGCACTGTGTCGCTTTAAGTGACAATTGTGCGGTCGTGCGACGCTGTACCCAAACACAATTAGCATTTTCAGCTTTCTTTTGGTGGTATTTGATCAGCTCTGCGATTACATTTTTTTGCACTATAAACAAAAAAAGTGCAACAATTTTGAAAAATATATATGAAATAATTATCCTCCAATTAAAAAAAAAAAAAAATGTCTTCATCAGTTTAGGCCAATTTGTATTGTTCTACATATTGTTGGTAAAAAAAAAATCGCAGTAAGCATACATTGATTGTTTTGCGCAAAATGTATAGTGTCTACAATCTATAGGAAAGATTTATCACATTTTTATGCCATTTTTATTATTTAATTTATTTTTTACTAGTAATGGCTGTGATCTGCGATTTTTAGCTTTACTGTGACATTGCGACGGACAGGTTGGACACTTTTGACACATTTTTGGGATCATTGACACTCATACAACGATTATTATACCATCCAAATATCTGTGTAAGCTCTGGGTTTGCTCTGGAACAAAGAGTTAAGGATGCCCCTTATGTTGGTGGTCAGTGGGAAGAATGCTCTTTACATTGGTGGACAGTGAAAAAAAAAAACTTAGATTGGTGGATAGTGAGAAGATACCTCCTAAATGTGGTCAGTGGAATAAATGTCCCTTATATTGGTGGTTGGTGGAAAGAACGTTCCTTACATTGGTGGGAAGATCGTCCTTTTCATTGGTCATCAGTGGGAAGATCGCTCCTTACATTGCTGGTCAGTGGGAAGAATGTCCCTTACATTGGTGATCGGTGGGAAGACCATCCTTTTCATTGGTGGTTGATGGGAAGAATGTTGCTTACATTGCTGGTCAGTTGGCAGAATGCTCCTTACATTGGTGATCAGTGGGAAGAATGCTCCTTACATTGGTGATCAGGGGGAAGAATGCTCCTTACATTGGTGATCAGTGGGAGGAATGCTCCTTACATTGGTGATCAGTGGGAAGAATGCTCCTTACATTGGTGATCAGGGGGAAGAATGCTCCTTACATTGGTGATCAGGGGGAAGAATGCTCCTTACATTGGTGATCAGGGGGAAGAATGCTCCTTACATTGGTGATCAGGGGGAAGAATGTTCCTTACATTGGTGATCAGTGGAGAGTATGCCCCTTATATTGGTAATTGGTGGGAAGACCGTCCTTTTCATTGGTCAGGTTTTTAAAGTGTGGATAGTGAGACAATACCTCCATAAAATGTGGTCAGTGGAAAAAATGCCCCTTACATTGGTGGTTGGTGGGAAGAATGTCCCTTACATTGGTGATTGGTGGAAACACAGTCCGTTTCATTGGTCATCGGCGGTAAGAATATTCATTACATTGCTGGTCAGTGGGAAGAATGCCCCTTACAAGCCAAGAATGTCCCTTACTTTGGTAAAAGTTATAGCGTCTACAAACTATGGGAAAGATTTATTACATTTTTATTATTTATTTTTTACTAGTAATGGCTGTGAACTGCGATTTTTAGCTTTACTATGACATTGCGACGGACAGACCGGACACTTTTGACACATTTTTGGGACCATTGACACTTATACAGCGATTAGTGCTATAAATATGCACTGATTACTGTGTAAATGTCACTGACAGAGAAGGGGTTAACAGTAGAGTTGACAGTAAAGCCTCATGCACACGACCGGTTTTCTCGGCAAGAAAGCTGCTGGGAGAGCTTTATTACCGTGAAAACCGTGCGTGTGTATGCTTTATTGTCGAGAAAACTGCCACGAATCCCAACAAGAAAAATAGAGAACCTGCTCTCTATTTTCTCGTCGGGATTCTTGGCAGAGAAAACTGTTCGTCAGTATGCTTACCTGTCCCCAGGTAAACCCGTGCATGCTCGATGAGACTTTGACGCATTCGCGGTAGCATACAAGGGTAGTGTAGGGTTTAGCAAGATGGCGGCGACGGCATTGAATGTGATGAGCCGGCTCGTCGTAGTCGATGATGTCACCACGTTCTCGCCATTCAAAAGAACGGTGGTTCTTTTGAATGGCCGTCTGTATGTACGGCAAGCTTGCCAGGAATCTCGTCAGAAACTGATGTTTTTTTCCTGATGGGATTCCCGGCCGTGTGTAATAATGATAATAATGTTTACACTCATATAACGCCAATTGCAGCGAAGCCGCTGCGTCTAAGCGCTGATAATGGTTGTCATTATTACCCAACTCAATGGTACTCATTTTACCGACCTCGGAAGGATGGAAGGCTGAGTGGAGCCCGCAACCCTTGGGACACAGGCAATCACAGACTGCTGCAAAGGAGCATTAGCCCCCTGCGCTATCTTACCAGCTTTATACAGGGCTTTATAGTGCAAAAAAGTATCAGTTGTAGTAGAGATGATCACATTCGCAAAGGCTTATAATTGTAATATTAAAGTAAGCATAATGGGACTAAGCAAAAATAAAAAAACGTTTCCCAAAAATGTGACTCAAACACATATGCTCGTAATCCAAAGCACTCGCATATCAAATCGAGTTTCGCCATAGAATTCAATGGAAACTTTCCTCGTTGACTTCAATGGCATGCAATACCGCATGTGGCCAGAGGTCCAGAGACATCTCGGCTGAACTCGGAAAACCACGGAAAGGCTCTGGAACGGAGTATTTCTGAGTTTTTCCAAGCATTTCTAAACAGCTCTGAACGGCTCCGATTGGCTCGGCTCCGGCGACCCACCACAGGCCAAACACGGTACTGCACTGCACACCGCTGTGGCTTGAATCCTGCTTGTTTTGCGAGACAACACTCGCAAACTGAGTCAGGATTCTTTTTAAACTGAAATGTATTTAATACTTCATACAAAATCCTTTGTGGGTAATGACGGCTACTGGGTGGAGAAACTAGTCTCATGCATTGCTCAGGTGGGATTTTGGTCCATTCTTCCACACAAACAGACTTTAAATCTTGAAGAATTCGCAGACCTGATTTTCTATTGGATTCAAGTCAGGTTTTCTTGGAAACCAATTTAGAGTTTCCTTGGCTTTGTGTTTGGGATCATTGTCTGAAATGTCCTCCCTCGTTTTATCTTCATCATCCTGGTAGATGGCAGCAGATTTTTATCACAAATGTCTTGTTACATTTTTCCATTCATCCTTCCGACAATCATATCGTTTGCCAGTACCGTTTGCTGGAAAACAGCCCCACACCGTGATGTTCCCACCTCCAAACCTCACTGTTGGTATAGGGGGGTGTTTTTGGGGTGATGTGTCATGTGACCTCCAAACATGGTGTGTATTACGGCATCCAAAGAGTTCAATTTGGGTCTCATCTGACCAGACTATATTCTCCCAGGCTTGTATAAATGTTGTGTAGCAAACTTTAAACAAGCTTCAACATGCTTCTTCTTACAAGGAGCACCTGGTCATGGCCAGTTTATCGCTAAATGATGTTCTTTCCACTTCAGTATTATGGCCTCAACAGTGCTCACTGGAGCATTCAGGATTTTAGAAATTCTTCTGTAACCAATGCCATTAGTATGTTTTGCAACAATAAGGTTGTGAAGGTCTTGAGAGAGCTGTTTGCTTTTACTCATCATGAGATGTTTCTTGTGTGACATCTTTTTATAGGCCATCAATTAAGACTGAACCAGCCCGGGGGGGGTTGTTGTGTCAGTTTCATTCCGGGACACTGTATTGTCCTGGAATTAATGTGCCCGGGACAGACCTGCAAAATGCGGGACTGTTCTGGGCGATCCGGGACACGTGGTCACCCTAACCCCAAACCAGCCCCTATAAATGATGCAGTCAGTGGCTGCGTGCCGACCTGTGTACTGTCATGGATGGGGGTGACACCATTGGGGTCCGAAATCACTTCCCTTATGATGGTGTCATGCAGTGCTGGGACAAGGTCATCCAGCGCCCAAGGTGTAGATGGCAAACTACGCCCCCCCTTGGGGGAGGGAACCGGGCTAATTGCGGTGCACCGAGCAAAAGGCTCCATTCACGCCTTTGCAGATGTGATAGATGTTTTTGCACAGCAGTTATAGGGCAGTCCATTCATTTCTATGGGCTGCCCTTTGTGTAAAGAACGCACAAAAGAACCGCACAACAGAACTGCATTAAAGCGCATGGTACTTTGTTATAATGCATTTTGGCGCAGGTGAACGAGCGCAAAAGCAAGGCGTGTTATGTGCCATTTGGAATTAACGTCGCCAATGCACACCTGTAAAAGGGCCGTGTGTGTTTTGTGTATTGCAGGAATGCACACACTTTTTATACACATTCCTGCAATGCACAAATGTTTACCTAGGGAAGAGGGAATGAATTCAAATCCAAAGACATCTAACAGCTAAAGCTTACTGAGTTCCAAATCTCTCTCTAATAAAACATTAAAATAGGCCAATCACATCCACATTTCAAGTTAAAGAAAATAAAACCACTTAACATCAGGTGTCCTTATCAGAGTCCCCCTTTACATTAGTTGTCCCATCAGAGTCCTCCTTTACATCAGGTGTCCCACCAGAGTCCCCCTTTACATCAGGTGTCCCACCAGAGTCCCCCTTTACATCAGGTGTTCCATCAGAGTCCCCCTTTACATCAGGAGTCCCAATTAAAGTCCCCCTTTACATCAGGTGTCCCACCAGAGTCCCCCTTTACATCAGGTGTTCCATCAGAGTCCCCCTTTACATCAGGTGTCCCACCAGAGTCCCCCTTTACATTAGGTGGTCCATCAGAGTCCTCCTTTACATCAGGTGGCCCATCAGAGTCCCCCTTTACATCAGGTGTCCCAATTAAAGTCCCCCTTTACATCAGGTGTCCCAATCAGAGTCCCCCTTTACATCAGGTGTCCCATCAGAGTCCCCCTTTACATCAAGTGTTCCATTAGAGTCCCCCTTTACATCAGGTGTTCCATCAGAGTCCCCCTTTACATCAGGTGTCCCAATCAGAGTCCCCTTTACATCAAGTGGCCCATCAGAGTCCCCCTTTACATCAGGAGTCCCAATTAAAGTCCCCCTTTACATCAGGTGTCCCAATCAGAGTCCCCTTTACATCAAGTGTTCCATTAGAGTCCCCCTTTACATCAGGTGTTCCATCAGAGTCCCCCTTTACATCAGGTGTTCCATCAGAGTCCCCCTTTACATCAGGTGTTCCATCAGAGTCCCCCTTTACATCAGGAGTCCCAATTAAAGTCCCCCTTTACATCAGGTGTCCCACCAGAGTCCCCCTTTACATTAGGTGGTCCATCAGAGTCCTCCTTTACATCAGGTGGCCCATCAGAGTCCTCCTTTACATCAGGTGTCCCAATCAGAGTCCCCCTCCATCAGGTGTCCCACCAGAGTCCCCCTTTACATTAGGTGGTCCATCAGAGTCCTCCTTTACATCAGGTGGCCCATCAGAGTCCTCCTTTACATCAGGTGTCCCAATCAGAGTCCCCCTTTACATCAGGTGTCCCATCAGAGTCCCCCTTTACATCAAGTGGCCCATCAGAGTCCCCCTTTACATCATGAGTCCCAATTAAAGTCCCCCTTTACATCAGGTGTCCCAATCAGAGTCCCCCTTTACATCAGGTGTCCCATCAGAGTCCCCCTTTACATCAAGTGGCCCATCAGAGTCCCCCTTTACATCAGGAGTCCCAATTAAAGTCCCCCTTTACATCAGGTGTCCCACCAGAGTCCCCCTTTACATTAGGTGGTCCATCAGAGTCCTCCTTTACATCAGGTGGCCCATCAGAGTCCTCCTTTACATCAGGTGTCCCAATCAGAGTCCCCCTTTACATCAGGTGTCCCATCAGAGTCCCCCTTTACATCAAGTGGCCCATCAGAGTCCCCCTTTACATCAGGAGTCCCAATTAAAGTCCCCCTTTACATCAGGTGTCCCACCAGAGTCCCCCTTTACATTAGGTGGTCCATCAGAGTCCTCCTTTACATCAGGTGTCCCAATCAGAGTCCCCTTTACATCAAGTGTTCCATTAGAGTCCCCCTTTACATCAGGTGTCCCACCAGAGTCCCCCTTTACATCAGGTGTTCCATCAGAGTCCCCCTTTACATCTGGAGTCCCAATTAAAGTCCCCCTTTACATCAGGTGTCCCACCAGAGTCCCCCTTTACATTAGGTGGTCCATCAGAGTCCTCCTTTACATCAGGTGGCCCATCAGAGTCCCCCTTTACATCAGGTGTCCCAATTAAAGTCCCCCTTTACATCAGGTGTCCCAATCAGAGTCCCCCTTTACATCAGGTGTCCCATCAGAGTCCCCCTTTACATCAAGTGTTCCATTAGAGTCCCCCTTTACATCAGGTGTTCCATCAGAGTCCCCCTTTACATCAGGTGTCCCAATCAGAGTCCCCTTTACATCAAGTGGCCCATCAGAGTCCCCCTTTACATCAGGAGTCCCAATTAAAGTCCCCCTTTACATCAGGTGTCCCAATTTAGAGTCCCCTTTACATCAAGTGTTCCATTAGAGCCCCCCTTTACATCAGGTGTTCCATCAGAGTCCCCCTTTACATCAGGTGTTCCATCAGAGTCCCCCTTTACATCAGGTGTTCCATCAGAGTCCCCCTTTACATCAGGAGTCCCAATTAAAGTCCCCCTTTACATCAGGTGTCCCACCAGAGTCCCCCTTTACATCAGGTGTCCCACCAGAGTCCCCCTTTACATTAGGTGGTCCATCAGAGTCCTCCTTTACATCAGGTGGCCCATCAGAGTCCTCCTTTACATCAGGTGTCCCAATCAGAGTCCCCCTTTACATCAGGTGTCCCACCAGAGTCCCCCTTTACATTAGGTGGTCCATCAGAGTCCTCCTTTACATCAGGTGGCCCATCAGAGTCCTCCTTTACATCAGGTGTCCCAATCAGAGTCCCCCTTTACATCAGGTGTCCCATCAGAGTCCCCCTTTACATCAAGTGGCCCATCAGAGTCCCCCTTTACATCATGAGTCCCAATTAAAGTCCCCCTTTACATCAGGTGTCCCACCAGAGTCCCCCTTTACATTAGGTGGTCCATCAGAGTCCTCCTTTACATCAGGTGGCCCATCAGAGTCCTCCTTTACATCAGGTGTCCCAATCAGAGTCCCCCTTTACATCAGGTGTCCCATCAGAGTCCCCCTTTACATCAAGTGGCCCATCAGAGTCCCCCTTTACATCAGGAGTCCCAATTAAAGTCCCCCTTTACATCAGGTGTCCCAATCAGAGTCCCCTTTACATCAAGTGTTCCATTAGAGTCCCCCTTTACATCAGGTGTCCCACCAGAGTCCCCCTTTACATCAGGTGTCCCACCAGAGTCCCCCTTTACATCAGGTGTCCCACCAGAGTCCCCCTTTACATCAGGTGTCCCACCAGAGTCCCCCTTTACATTAGGTGGCCCATCAGAGTCCTCCTTTACATCAGGTGTCCCAATCAGAGTCCCCCTTTACATCAGGTGTCCCATCAGAGTCCCCCTTTACATCAAGTGGCCCATCAGAGTCCCCCTTTACATCAGGAGTCCCAATTAAAGTCCCCCTTTACATCAGGTGTCCCAATCAGAGTCCCCTTTACATCAAGTGTTCCATTAGAGTCCCCCTTTACATCAGGTGTTCCATCAGAGTCCCCCTTTACATCAGGTGTTCCATCAGAGTCCCCCTTTACATCAGGTGTTCCATCAGAGTCCCCCTTTACATCAAGTGTTCCATTAGAGTCCCCCTTTACATCAGGTGTCCCACCAGAGTCTCCCTTTACACCAGGTGTCCCATCAGAGTCCCCCTTTACACCAGGTGTCCCATCAGAGTCCCCCTTTACATCAGGTGTCCCATCAGAGTCCCCCTTTACATCAGGTGTCCCAATCAGTGTCCCATTTAGCCTCGCCCTCATACCAGCCTCTGTGTCACCCCTCTGATGGGTGTCACCCGGGTGCGGTCTGCGCCCCCATAGCAACACCACTGCCCATGACTCTTGTATTTTGATGATATTTGCTTATCCTGGTAGTCAGCTTTAAAGTTATATAGTGCTTTTCCATTAGAATCAGTGTTCTCCAGTAAAATATGTATTCCAGTCCGCATTGACATAAAGAACAAAATGAAATATATGACTATACTGTTGGGTTTTTCTACCTGGCAATGGCTTTTAGGGTATTGTCTTGCAGCAGCAGTTTTAGAAATGGGCTGGATATTATATTTCACTATCTCCCTGTGAGCTCTTCTCGGCAGCTTTTAAGATTTTAAAGTAAAGAGGTGATTTCAGAAAGAAAAGCAATACGGAGGAAACTTAGTGAGCCGTAAACTTGCTCACAATTTTATGAGGCATTTGATAGAAAAGAATTCTTATTTTAAGTAAAAAGTGCTTTTTTCACGCAATTATGTTTTTTTTTTTTACTCAATTGCATTCTAGTAGCCTTCAATTCATGCCGGCTGAATTTATTAGCTGTGATGTCTTTGATAGTGAGTCAATGTAATGCCTTGGAGGATACCACGGTGTGAGCCACGGTCTGAAAGAAAACAAGTTAGGATCTGACAGCGTTCCCAAAAAAGTTCTGAATTTCACAAATAGGTTTCGTAAATTGCCAGCAAGGTAGATAATACAGAAGTCACAAAAGTAATCCAAAGAGACTTGGCCTATTCTTTATGAAATAACCTTGTCATGGGTAACACTTGGAGTAAGCAAAGGTGTTCCATATTTAATTATTCTGCTCGATGACTGAATATTAACCACTTCAGCCCCCGCAGGGTTTTTCCCCCCTTATGACCAGGCCATTTTTTGCGATACAGCACTGCGTTACTTTAACTATTTAAGAACGGGAAAGATTTCCCCCCCTTAATGTAGTCACAACTGACAATTGCGCGGTCGTGCGACGTTGCACCCAAACATTTTGACTTTCTTTTGGTGGTATTTGATCACCTCTGCGGTTTTATTTTTTTGCGCTATAAACAAAAAAAAAGCGATAAAAAAAAGCAATATTTTTTACTGTTTGATATAATAAATATCCCCCAAAAATATAAAACAAAATCGAATTTCTTCCTCAGTTTAGGCATATTTTTGCAATATATCCTATTGGACATCTAGGAGGAGGAGGGAGAAGACGCACAACAAAAGTCTTCGTGATGCAGAGGAGGAGGAGATACCCTCACGTTCAATCACTGTCCAAATCTTGCCGCCTCAACATTCTCAACATCTCCAAAATTCGCCCCTTTCTAACCAATGACACCACAAAGCTCTTAATTCACTCCCTGGTCATCTCTCGCCTCGATTACTGCAACTCCCTCCTCATTGGCCAGTGGCGTCACTAGGGTTGGTGTCACCCGGTGCGGTAAAACATGGTGTCACCCCCCCTCTGTCTAGGCTGCCCAGCACCATGCAGGCAGTGCACGGTTACGGGGGCGCTCCCCAAACCAGCCCCTGTAAATTATAGTATAGGGCGGTATAGTGTCAGGTTAGGGTAGTATAGAGTGGTATAGTGGCAGGTTGGTGTAGTGGGGTGGTATAGGAGAGGTTAAGGTGGTATAGGGCATGTTGGGGTGATATAGGATCGTTTGGGGTGGTATAGGGCAAGTTAGGGTGGCAAAGGGCACGTTGGGGTGCTATGGGGCAAGTTAGGGTGGTACAGGGCAGTTTGGGGTGGCATAGGGCAGGTTGAGGTGGTATAGGGCAAGTTAGGGTGGCACAGGGAAGGTTGGGGTGGTATAGGGCAAGTTAGGGTGGCACAGGGCAGGTTGGGGTGATATAGGGCAAGTTAGGGTGGTACAGGAATATTAAGGTGGCACAGGACAGGTTGGGGTGGTATAGTGCAGGTTAGGGTGGCATAGGGCAAGTTGGGGTGGCATGGGAAAGGTTGGGGTGGTACAGGGCAAATTAGGGTGCCATAGTGCAGGTTGGGGTGGTATAGGGCAAGTTATGGTGGCATAGGGCAGATTAGGGTGGTACAAGGCAAGTTGGGGTGGCACAGGGCAAGTTGGGGTGGCATGGGAAAGGTTGGGGTGGTACAGGGCAGGCTGTGGTGGTACAGGGCAGGCTGGGATGACACAGGGCAGGCTGGAGTGGTATAGGACTGTTTGGGGTGGCACAGGGCAGGCTGGGGTGGTACATGGCAGGCTGGGTGGTATAGGGTAGGCTGGCATTGCACAGGGTAGGCTGGGGTGGTACATGACAGGCTGGGGTGGTACATGGCAGGCTGGGGTGGCACAGGGCAGGCTGGGGTGGTACATGGCAGGCTGGGTTGTACAGGGTAGGCTGGCATTGTACAGGGTAGGCTGGGGTGGTGCATGGCAGGCTGGGGTGGTACATGGCAGGCTGGGGTGGCACAGGGCAGGCTGGGTGGTACAAGGTAGGTTACGTTAGGGTGGAATGGTGCAGGTTGGGGTGGTATAGGGCAAGTTATGGTGGCATAGGGCAGATTGGGGTGGTACAAGGCAAGTTGGGGCGGCACAGGGCAAGTTGGTGTGGCATGGGAAAGGTTGGGGTGGTACAGGGCAGGCTGTGGTGGTACAGGGCAGGCTGGGGTGACACAGGGCAGGCTGGAGTGGTCGTCCAGAAGAAGCTACGCGACCACGCCCAGCGAAACGCGTTGACGTCATCACGGGCGACGGACGGTGGTGATCCCCCGGATCAACAAACAACCAAAGAGAGCGAGCGTATAGACGCCGACTGTTACACGCTGAAATAACGATACCAACTATTCCCTTCATTGCGGCGCGGCTCAGTATCATCACTGACATCTCCGGTGATTACAGCTGTGGAGTCTTTCCTGCTCTGGCTTGGGGTGGTATAGTGCAGGTTAGGGTGGCATAGGGCAAGTTGGGGTGGCATGGGAAAGGTTGGGGTGGTACAGGGCAAATTAGGGTGCCATAGTGCAGGTTGGGGTGGTATAGGGCAAGTTATGGTGGCATAGGGCAGATTAGGGTGGTACAAGGCAAGTTGGGGTGGCACAGGGCAAGTTGGGGTGGCATGGGAAAGGTTGGGGTGGTACAGGGCAGGCTGTGGTGGTACAGGGCAGGCTGGGATGACACAGGGCAGGCTGGAGTGGTATAGGACTGTTTGGGGTGGCACAGGGCAGGCTGGGGTGGTACATGGCAGGCTGGGTGGTATAGGGTAGGCTGGCATTGCACAGGGTAGGCTGGGGTGGTACATGACAGGCTGGGGTGGTACATGGCAGGCTGGGGTGGCACAGGGCAGGCTGGGGTGGTACATGGCAGGCTGGGTTGTACAGGGTAGGCTGGCATTGTACAGGGTAGGCTGGGGTGGTGCATGGCAGGCTGGGGTGGTACATGGCAGGCTGGGGTGGCACAGGGCAGGCTGGGTGGTACAAGGTAGGTTACGTTAGGGTGGAATTGTGCAGGTTGGGGTGGTATAGGGCAAGTTATGGTGGCATAGGGCAGATTGGGGTGGTACAAGGCAAGTTGGGGCGGCACAGGGCAAGTTGGTGTGGCATGGGAAAGGTTGGGGTGGTACAGGGCAGGCTGTGGTGGTACAGGGCAGGCTGGGGTGACACAGGGCAGGCTGGAGTGGTCGTCCAGAAGAAGCTACGCGACCACGCCCAGCGAAACGCGTTGACGTCATCACGGGCGACGGACGGTGGTGATCCCCCGGATCAACAAACAACCAAAGAGAGCGAGCGTATAGACGCCGACTGTTACACGCTGAAATAACGATACCAACTATTCCCTTCATTGCGGCGCGGCTCAGTATCATCACTGACATCTCCGGTGATTACAGCTGTGGAGTCTTTCCTGCTCTGGCCATTCATTCACGGCATGCAGTGAACGCCATAGAGCAACTCAGGCAAGCAACGGAAACGTGATTTACCTATGTTCCCGAGGACACGGTAAGGTGACATTCACCTATTGTCTGCAGGGGTATTCAACTTGAACCCCCACTCAGCTATCATTGGACATATGCTCACTTAAGGGGAATTACAGGTGCACCTTATTTGCTGCTCAAATATATGAATGTTGTCAAAAACCACATAGATTTCTACGGAATAATATTATTACATCATCATTGATGGTTCTAATTAACGCCTTAATTCATATGGGACTTAGCCATTCAGGACTGGACTCAACCGGATATTAATTCTGTCCTCCTGTGTGACATTGTTGAAAAACTGTTTGCAACAACTAGATTATGGCAGAATATATATAGCAATTTCCCATCAGCCTTGATCCCCTGTTATTAACCACCGCTATTTCTATTCCCCGCGGGGACGCACTCATTGGGGTTTCCCTTTATATATGTTATTTAAATTTATCATTTTTTCATTATATATTATATTTTTATGCGGTGTATTACCGCTGGGAACCTCAATCAGTGCGGTCACTACTGTCCGGACACCCGTTCTAATCCTTGTTATATGTTTGTATATGTCTTTGTGTGTTGGTATCCAACACTTACACAGTGGACTAGTTGTTCATTGATGTGCTACTTTTTGTCTATTTAGAGACTTATTTGGCTTTGATTGTTTACAGCCTCTCCATACTTGGGGTAGGGGGTACTTTTAGATAATATATCTTTTCTAAATAAATTTATGTATATATTATTAATCTGAGTATAGCCCATTATTGCCTATGTAGCTTCTTTTGTCAGCAGTGATTTCTCTAACCCTTGGAGACTCCCTGTTTGACAGTTCCCTTATTTATGCTCATATGTTTTGGCTACGGCAATAACCCCATATTTGAGGAGTGGCTACTCACTTTGTTTATACACACAATTAGCCCCCCTACTGTTGCTTTAAATATTATAAGCAACCTCACGCTCTTGGTCATATTCACTCCTTTTTGTGTATATGGAGTGGTATAGGGCTGTTTGGGGGGTACAGGGCAGGCTGGGGTGGTATAGGGCTGTTTGGGGTGGCACAGGGCAGGCTGGGGTGGTACATGGCAGGCTGGGTGGTACAGGGTAGGCTGGCATTGCACATGGCAGGTTGGGGTGGTACATGGCAGGCTGGGGTGGTACATGGCAGGCTGGGTGGTACAGGGTAGGCTGGCATTGCACAGGGTAGGCTGGGGTGGTACATGGCAAGCTGGGGTGGTACATGGCAGGCTGGGGTGGCACAGGGCAGGCTGGGGTGGCACATGGCAGGCTGGGTGGTACAAGGTAGGCTGTGGTGGCACAGTGCATCTTACAATTCTCTGTAGTGCAGAGTAACTTACTTACATAGCATGAATGCAGATGGATGAAGACCCGGGCTTGTGGGCGGGGCTGCTGTGTCCTCACCTCTAGCTGCAGCATCATCGATGGTGAAGGAGTCTATGGGAGGAGAAGAGGAGGCAGTCACACCCACAGCTCCACCCACTAACTCCGGCAGGGGAGACACCATGATCATGAAGGTGGTTCTCCCAGGGCGAGGCTCAGCCATTGCACTCTGGCTGGGCTGCTCGAGGTGTCACCCCTGCCACTGCTCGGCCTTTTGGCTAAGATCAGGTGTGGTATCCGTTCTCGTCAGTTGCTAGAGGAGCGCTGAAGCACCTCCTATTTGTGGAGGGTGGATGCAATCCAATAGCGTCATTGCACCTGGAAGGGTGGTTTCAGCAGGGACTACGCCGTGCTGCCCGACAGATACTGGGGGCCGGCCAATGGTTGCGTCTGAGCCACCTGGAAGGGTGCTTCTGGTGAGGATGGGTGGCTGTGCCTGGTCTTGTCTTTTTGCCGGGTTCTAGTCTGGCCTTCTGGCTGGCTGGTGCAAGTGCTGTCCCTGTCAGAGATCTGGTAGGAGGAGCTGGAACTGCCCTGATGGAAAGACGGGGTAGGGCCATGCAAATCCTGCTGGGTTGACAGGGAGTCTGGAAGGGTTAGTATTGGTGGAGGCTGCTAGATGAGGGCAGCCTCTCTCCAAGAAAACCTGGAAAGGCTCTCTTTCTGGCAGGGGTGGAGGGCTGCACTGGCCGGTCGGGGGGTTAGATTTGGAACGGAAAAGCCTATGGTGCATGTGCCCCTGGAGTGGCAGTCCAGGGGTGTCTGAGAATCACTGTGAGTGAGGGTCACTTTGATTTAACAACACCACGGTCACTGCACCAGCTACACGCTTTTTTAGCACCTGCCTCCTGGGCCGGGCCTTTTGGCCAGGACCGGAGGAATTTTTTATTCCTGGCCGGAGGGCCTGGTCATTGTTGAACACAATGACCACTTATTTCACTCTCCTCTCCACTATCCCTTTCCCCCACTTTATTTAATTTATTGCCTATGTTTGTCAGGTTTTTGTCTTTTTTTGTTTGTGCACGTTTTGTACACAGTGTGATTAGTAGGGTGCCGGTCCTCGGGCCAGCCCTGAACGTCTTGGGAGTGGGTGGACATGGCCTTCTGGCTTAGTTCGCCCGCTCTCATGGGGTCTCCCTTCGGGGGAGTCCCACCTAGTACTTGGAGGGTTCTGTTTCGGCAGTCCCTCCAAGGAAGTTGGGTCCGTGTCGGCTTCGGTTGCTCGGACCACAGTAACTCAGTCCCCGTCTGGAGCCTAACGCCCCGGGGGATCAGGGTTTGGGTCCCTTCTGCACAGGAGGACCACTTGACGTTGCACCCGTCTGCACGTTTTTGTGAACACTCTTTATGTGTGTGCACATTTTTTCTGCACCGGGTGGAGTTTTTGAGTGTGTTTCACACGCCATAGGCTTTTCAAAAAAAAAAAAAAAGGGGATAGGCTGAATGTGACAGGCAGCCTCCCCGCACGGCTGGATGCCCTGCTCACACCGCAATTAATACTTTACGGTGTTTAGCGGTGCGGCGGCCCCGGTGTCACCCCTCTGGCGGGTGTCACCTGGTGCGGGCCGCACTCCCTGCACCCCGATAGCAACGCCTCTGTCATTGGCTCACCTCTGCATACTCTAACCCCCCTTCAGTCCATCATGAATGCTGCTGCCAGACTCATCCACCTTACCAACCGCTCTGTCTCTGCTACTCCCAGGGCCGGACTTACCATTGGGCTTGACTGGGCTCAAGCCCATGGGCCCTGCCCAATAGGGGGCCCCTCTAAAAAAAAAAGGAGTCCGGAGCTCCCCAGGGCCCCGGACAGCAACCCCTATATATATATATATATATATATATTATTATTATTATTATTATTAATAAAGGGCCCAGAGGTCTCCAGGGCCCCCTTTTTTTTTATAATTTTTTTTTATATAAATATATATTATTAAAGGGCCCAGAGGTCTCTAAGACCCCCGGATGGCAACCCCCCCCTTTTTTTTTTATAAAAAAAAAAATATATATATATATCTATATATATATATAGATATATATAATTTTACTTTTTTTTTATTAAAGGGTCCAGAGATCCCCAGGGCCCCGGATGGCTATATATATTTATATATATATATATCTTTATTTCTTCTTTTTTTTTGTAAAGGCCCCCCTGCTTCTCAATTTGCGGCAGCACCCCCCCCCCCCCCCCCTGGTTCTCTGCTCCAGGGGGCCCATGCCTTAAGCTGTGTAAGGGACCCCTGATTCTGCGGGACTTTCCGCTTCCTTCCGCAGTCCCTCGAAAGGGTTAATTTTCCCGCACTGCAATAGGAGGCAGGAGGAACCAGAGCGGTGTGTGGAGGACTGTGGCTGCTGAAGGAAAGAAAGCAGACAGCCGGGCTAATGACAGTCTGTGGCACAGGTGAGAGGCACTCACCCCCCCCCCCGCTCAACAACTGCAAAACCTCCCCCTAGGAGGAACCCGGAGCGGATGTCTGCTGAAGGGAAGAGAGCCGACACATTCCGTGCACAGATGAGTGACCCCCCCCCCCCGCTCAACAACTTTAATGCGCACCCCCCCGCTCAACAACTATGATTCCCCCCCCCTTGCTCCCGGGGGCCCCTTCAACAATCAAGCCCAGGGGCCCCCACCACCCTAAGTCCTGCCCTGGCTACTCCTCTCTGTCAATCCCTCCACTGGCTTCCACTCACAAATTAAATTCAAACTACTAACAATGACCTACATAGCCATCCACAAATCTGCCCCCAGCTACATCAATGACCTAGTCTCTAAATAACAACCTAATCGTTCTCTTGGTTCTTCTCAAGATCTCCTGCTCTCGAGCTCTCTCATTGCCTGCTCCCATGCTCGTCTCCAGGACTTTTCTAGAGCCTCTCCAAGCCTATGGAACGTTGAACGTGAGGGTATCTCCTCCTCCTCCTCTGCATCACAAAGACTTTTGTTGTGCGTCTCCTCCCTCCTCCTCCTAGATGTCCAATAGGATATATTGCAAAAATATGCCTAAACTGAGGAAGAAATTTGATTTTATTTTAATATTTTTGGGGGAGATTTATTATAGCAAAAAGTAAAATATATTGCTTTTTTTATCGCTTTTTTTTTGTTTATAGCGCAAAAAAATAAAACCGCAGAGGTGATCAAATACCACCAAAAGAAAGCTCTATTTGTGAGAAAAAAAGGACGTCAAGCCTATGGAACTCCTTACCCCAATATCTCCGTCTATCTCCTTCTTCTCTGTTAGCTTTTAGAGGATCCCTGAAAACCCTCCTCTTCAGAGAAGCCTACCCTTCCCACAGCTAACAACTGTATTTTCATTTGAGTCTATATGACCATCCCCCACAGCTAACTACCCTTTGTTCCACTTGACCCTCCCTTCTAGATTGTAAGCTCTAACGAGCAGGGCCCTCTGATCCCTCCTGTATTGGTTTGTATTGTGACTGTATTGTCTACCCTGATGTAACTGTTGGCGCTATATAAATCCTGTATAATAATAAATACCTGCCCATCGCAGCCTGCCCAGAACCTAGATAAGGTAAGTGCAGGATGACTGACCTCGAGACCCCGTGGGGGGGGGGGGGGGTTGTGGGTGACACCGCCCGCCCTGTGAAAGTGGTCCCCCCCCCTCAAGAAAAACACCAACCACTACTGTATAAAACTATCTGAGTTCCCAACAATGGGACATACAGTATATGGCAATAAAGAAACTGAGAACCTTATCTGGAGGGGGTCCTCTCCTCCTTAATATATAGAGATCGGGGTATTTTGGTCCCCAAACTAAAGTTCCGACAGGTGGGGCAATGGGACTATCTCGGTACAGGTTTGAAAAATAGAATTAAGTGTGAAAACACATAGAAATATAGATGAGGTTTTATTAATACAAAATCAATAAAAAACAACACAAATTCATATACAATGGATTGTGGGTCACGAAAGGCATCTCTCAACTAGTTTTGCTGTCTATTGCCCCTTCGTCAGAAGAATATCTGTAATTCATTAAAGCGGGATTCCACCCCAATTATTATTATTTTTTTTAAAGTCAGCAGCTACTAACAGTGTAGCTGCTGACTTTTAATAAGGACACTTACCTGTCTTACTTGCCTGCGCTGATGGCCCCCCCGATGCCAATCCCAAGACTGATGCAGGTCCCACGCTGCCATTCACACTAGGGGAAACAGGCATTGCCCATTTCCTACTGCGCCTGCGTGAGTCTCACGCTGGCTTGTGAATGGGCGGCTGCTCTCTGAGAACACACACAGTTCCCAGAAAGCAGCGCGCCCCATTCACTAGGAGAAAAAGCAGAAGAAAACACACCGCAGTGCGGATGAGGCAGATTACGGACTTCCGCATAGCAACAGGTATTTCGGGTGAGTATACATTTTTTTTTTTTTCACTTTTTTTTTATTTTATTTTTTTAGGACTTTTGGACAAATGTTTTTTTCCTGGGTGGAACTCCGCTTTAACAATTTTATCAGAGAACTATACAATACATCAGATCAATAATACAGTCTTTTATATATATATATATATATATATATATATATATATATATATATATATATAAAGCAGATATAAAACACATGGGGAGAGGGAGAGAGCTCAGAGCTGCTTACCTATAGTCTTTGCCAGACCAGGGACAGTGGACACCACCGAAAGAGGGTCCCCCTCGGCGACTAGGGGGGACGTGCCAACTGATGGACTAATTAGCTAGGTAAACAATATGAAGTCATTGATATATATGACCAATGGGGTATAAAGAGAGTGAGGGTGTGTGAACATGAGGAAAATTGGTGATGACGACAACAAGGAAAACCGGAAAAATACTGGGTGTGAAAAATTGTGATGGTGATGATTGGGAAGTGGGAAGAAAGAAGGAATGCACTCTTCACTCTTTGATGCTCAGTGGTCGTAGGGGCGGATCCAGGGGGGAGGCAATGGGGCAATTGCTCCCCCTTAGAAAATATTGCTGACTCAGAACCACGGGTGGGATAACTCGCAGCCATTCTCAGCATTAGGTACTGCCCACACACATTGGGACTGCACTCTCCGCCCCCCTGTACCTCCCCCAGCAGTTTTCCAGCCTCTCTTCTGCAGGCTGCTGCTTAAGTGTACTGTGCCCTCCTGACCTCCCCAGTGTGTGCTCTCCTGACCTCCCCAGTGTGTGCACTCCTGACCTCCCAGTGTGTGCCCTCCTGACCCCCTGTGCTCCTGACCTCCTGACCTGACCCCCAGTGTGTGCACTCCTGACCTCCCAGTGTGTGCCCTCCTGACCCCATACTGTGCTCTCCTGACCTCCCCGGTGTGTGCTCTCCTGACCTCCCCAGTGTGTGCACTCCTGACCTCCCAGTGTGTGCCCTCCTGACCCCATACTGTGTTCTCCTGACCTCCCCGGTGTGTGCTCTCCTGACCTCCCCAGTGTGTGCCCTCTTGACCTCCCAGTGTGTGCCCTCCTGACCCTATACTGTGCTCTCCTGACCTCCCCTGTGTGTGCTCTCCTGACCTCCCCAGTGTGTGCCCTCCTGACCTCCCAGTGTGTGCCCTCCTGACCCCTCCCCTGAGTGTGCTCTCCTGCAGTGTGTGCCCTCCTGACCTCCCAGTGTGTGCCCTCCTGACCCCATACTGTGCTCTCCTGACCTCCCCGGTGTGTGCTCTCCTGACCTCCCCAGTGTGTGCCCTCCTGACGCCGTACTGTGTTTTCCTGACCTCCCCGGTGTGTGCTCTCCTGACCTCCCCAGTGTGTGCTCTCCTGACCCCGTACTGTGCCCTTCTGACCTCCCTGGTGTGTGCCCTTCTGACCCCGTACTGTGCTCTCCTGACCCCCCCCCCTAGCTCTGTAAGCAACACCTTATTTTCTGGTAGTGCCCCTCCCGAGACTAGACTCTGGATCCGGCCCCTGAGCGGTCGTGGTATCTGCCCTGTTATAAATGGAGAATCTAGTGGTGCTTTTTGATTTTTTCCTCATTGTTTAATGAGTGGGGGTATATTGTATCAGTCACCATATCAGAAAACCTTTGGCTGAATGTACAAATTTCAGTAATAAATTTAGCTTGTGAAACATTGACACATGTCTACTGTTCAGCACTGCATTTCCTTCCAAGCTCACACAACAAACATGTCTCCCTCAAGGTCTACTCATCAAGACGCAATAGACAAAATATTGGAACTGGATCCAAGAAAAACTTTTTATACATAATGATTGCATGTCATTTTTTTTTTCTCTAAATCCAAACATTAATGTGGAATAGTTAACATTCATTATTTGTATCTCTTAGCTTTGTTGTTTTCTATAGTAGTCTATAAAATGGTGTAATATACAAGGGTTGTACGGAAAGTAATGCAAACGTGGGCATAACTTGTATTACCTTACATAGGTCATCCAAATTTCACATGTTGGTAGTATAATGCTTCCTTTATTGTAACTCTTCTTCTCCTTCTTATTCATTCCAAATAGAAGCAATGTGAGGTCATTGAATTATTGATGAAGGAAGGGTGCAGGCTGTCCGACATCTTCAGAAGGCTACAGAATATTTACGGAGCGGTCACCATTCACAAGAGCAATGTGTACAAAAGGAAAAGGAAGTTTAACCACTTCAATACTGGGCACTTTTGCCTCCTTCCATCCCAGGCCAAATTTCAGCTTTCAGCGCTCTTGCAATTTCAATGATAATTGCGCAGTCATGCTACGTTGTACCCAAATGGAATTTTTATCATTTTGTTCCCACAAATAGAGCTTTCTTTTAGTGGTATTTATTCACGACTTCGTTTTTATTTTTTGCGATATACGTGAAAAAAAGAGCAGAAATTTGGAAGAAAAAAAAAATGTTCTTCTTTCTACTTTTAAAGAAATCCAATAAAATCAAATTTTGTCATACATTTAATGTATTCTCCTACATGTCTATGGTAAAAAAAATCCTGTTAAGTGTATAATTTTTGGCTTGTGTGATCACGGACAGATGTACACAGATTATCATGTACAGATGTGCGCAGGTGATCACGGACATATATGTGCAGATGTGCAGATGATCATTGAGACATGTGATTTTACTGTTAGATATGGGGACAGGTGTTTTTTACAGTGTGGGGACACGATTTTGGGGGCTTGTATGTTTAGATTGTGTGGGGACACTGGGCCACTGATCAGTGCGTAAAAAGTAGTAAAAAACAGCTCATACTCACTGATCACCAGCTGGCTGCAGAGATTCTGGCTAAGTATTCTTGCTACGGTTTGCACCAGTCTAACTTTTCCTTTGGGAGACAGAATTCTTGCTGCTCAGGTCGATGCCCCTCCTGAGAAACCTTGTGACCACTGCTTTGTTCCCGAGACTCTCTGTACTGCTGTGCTCCAGACTTACCATTCTCCCAAGGCTGCTGGCCACCCTGGGAAGAATCAACTCTTTTGGGCCATTTCCCAACAATTCTGGTGGCCTAGTCTACGTGTTGATGTAACCGCCTTCATAGCTGCCTGTTCCGTGTGTGCTCAGAGTAAGACTCCAGGACACCTTCCAGTGGGCCTCCTACAACCCATACCCAATGGAGAGAGGCCCTGGACCAACTTGTCTATGGATTTCATTGTGGAGTTACCCAACTCCGAGGCTAACACAGTTATCCTTATGGGGGTAGACCGGTTCTCGAAAATGTCTCACTGTATTCCACTTAAGAAGTTGCCTACGTCTAAGGAACTGGCTTCCATTTTTGCTCGGGAGATCTTTTGCTTACATGTTCTACCCAAGGTCATTGTCTCTGACAGGGAAAGTCAGTTTGTGCCCCGGTTCTGGCGAGCCTTTTGTGCACAGTTGGGAATTCAGCTTGCCTTCTCCTCTGCGTATCACCCGCAGTCTAATGGGGCTGCAGAATGAGCGAATCAGTCCTTGGAGCAATTCCTGCGTTGCTATATTTCTGACCATCACAACAACTGGTCAGACCTCTTACCTTGGGTGGAGTTTGCTCACAACAGCACTCTGAATTCTGCTTCCCGTTTGTCCCCGTTTATGGCGAACTATGGTTTCCAACCTTCCATGTTGCCTGACTTGTTTGTTCCTCAGAGTATTCTTGTGTTAGAGGAACATCTCCGTGGTCTTCATTCCATTTGGGTACAAGTCCAAGAGGCTTTGCGACAGGCTAACGAGAGGTACAGACTGAATGCTGACTGCAGACGCCTGCCTGCGCCTTCCTGGTCGAGAACAGGGTGGGCTGTATTCTCGCAACCTCTGACTTCATGTTCCTTCTCTGAAGTTCGCACCTTGGTTTATTGGACCTTTCCGTATCCTTCCCTGGATAAACCCAGTGGCTTACGTGTTGGACCTTCCTTCCAGTATGCGTATCTCTAATGTGTTTCATGTCTCCTTATTGAAACCTTTTGTCTGCAACTGTTTTACCACCTCGGTGCCACCTCCTCACCCTATACAGGTTGAGAACCATGAGGAGTATGAAGTACAGTCCATTGTTGACTCCCGTAGGTTCCGTGGGCACATACAGTACCTGGTGCATTGGAAGGGGTACGGTCTGGAGAAACGCTCTTGGGTCCCATCCTCAGACGTACATGCCCTAGTCCTCCTTCGTGATTTCCATAGATGTTTTATCCTCAAGCCCGGTGGTCCTACGAGGGGAAGGGAACATTGAGGAGGGGGTACTGTCAGGGCTGAGCTCAGCCCTTCCTTCTTTGTGTTGGCAGCTCAGCTGTCAGCTAATTGCCAGCTCCCATATCTCCACAGTGATCCACTTGTTGATGATCCTCCTCGTCAGCTCTGTCTACTTAAAGCCTTCCAGTTCATTTGCTCTTTGCCTTCGCCTATGTTAACATCACAAGAGATTTTCTCCTGCGTTCCTGTTGAAGACCTGCTTGACTACGTTCCCTCTGGCTTTAGATCCTGCTTGCTGTTCTACTACCTTTATCGCTGGCTCTTGGACATTGGCTTGGCCCACTACCCGATCTGGTTACTGAACTCTGGCTATGTTTTGACTACGCTTACTCTGTTTACCTTTTTATTTTTATTATTAAACAAGTGTGATTTAACTGTACTTCTGTCTCGTTCTATTTCATGGTTTCTGACACAAATACCATCATTTTCCTTTCTCTGGGTCAATCCATGGAAGCAGACTAACCACATGTATGCTGCCATGTTGGCATCAGTTTTTTTTTTTTTTTTTACAGTGTTTGATACATTTTTCATTATATTGGTGCTCATATTAAGGACTAGGATTTTTTTTGGTGCTGTAGTTGGTTTTATTAGCTTACCCAGCTAGCAGGCTACTGTGAGGCCTCGTACACACGAGGGGATATGTCAGCTGAAAACGGTCCGATGGACCGTTTCAGCAGACATCTCCGCTCGTGTGTATGGGCTAGCGGACAGATTTGTCCACCCGACAAATTTCAAAGCATGCTTTGAAATCTATCCGGTGGGAATCTGTCCGCCCGACATGTCTGCTGGTTAGTACACTTACCAGCAGACATGTCGTCCCGCACGGCCGCCGCGCCGCCGCCGAATGTATTCGGCGCATGCGCAGAAGTGTTTTACTTCCTGGTGCGGTGACATAGCGGTGACGTGGCGGCGTCAACGTCACCGCCGCGTCACCGCCACGTCACCGCGCCGTCCGGCGGCGGGGAATTTGATCCGATGGTGTGTACACGCCATCGGATCAAACTCCCGATCGGACATATCCGATGGAAATGGTCCGCGGACCGTTTTCATCGTATAAGTCCGATCGTGTGTACGAGGCCTAAGATTGTAACATGCACTATTATGTTTTTGTCAAATTGTAATAAAATTTATAATAAAAAAAGTTGCTATACCTTGGTGCCTATAAAGTCCATAGAAGTTCAGTTTTTCGATATAGATATATTTGGGACATATTGGCTACCTGTATTTGCAACAACAGTACCACCCTTTAAAGATGCAATTACATTCAATCCAGTATGCTGCCATGTTGGCGCCAAGAAAATGGAAAGTTTAGTCAAATACTTACTGTCATTTTGCTTTCTCTGGGCCAATCCATGGCAGCAGACTAACCATATGTATGCTGCCATGTTGGCACCAGGAAAATAAAATGACAGTAAGTATTTGATACAATTTTACATTTTTTGTTCAACTTAAAGGAACACTAAAGTCAGGGTTTTTTTTTTTTAAATAACAAACATGGTATACTTACCTCCACTGTGCAGCTCGTTTTGCACACAGTGTCCCCGAACGCTGTCTTCTGGGGTCCCACGACAGCTGTCTTGGGCTTCTCCTCACAAAAGCTTTCTACTTTCTTGCGAGCAAGCTCACATGGTGGAAAGCTTTTGCGAGCGCGCTCCTGTGATACAGCAGCGGCCGGGGCGCCGTGTCATTCGCTGTGATTTACAGCAGCGCCAGCCAATAGATGCGCTGCTATCAATCCACCCAGCCTAGCCAATCAACGGCCAGGCTGGGAACCGAACAGGATGACATGGACGCGCCCGGGAAATTCGAACGGTCAGATAAGTAAAACGGGGGCTCGGGGGGGCGGTGCTGCCAGATGTTTTTTTACCTTAATGCATAGGATGCATTAAGGTAAAAAACTTTTACCTTTACAACCCCTTTAACCACTTGACCACTGGGCACTTAAACACCCTTAATAACCAGACCAATTTTCAGCTTTCGGTGCTCTCACATTTTGAATGACAATAACTCAGTTATACAACACTATAACCAAATGAAATTTTTGTCCTTTTTTTCCCACAAATAGAGCTTTCTTTTGGTGGTGTTTCATCACCTCTGCGGTTTTTATTTTTTTTGCTATAAATGAAAAAAGAACAAAATTTTGCAAAAAATAATAATTTTTCTTCATTTCTATTATAAAATTTTGCAAAAAAGTAATTTTTCTTCATAAATTTGGCCTAAAATGTATACTGCTACATATCTTTGGTAAAAAAATAAAAAATGTTGGATATTATTTAGTCTGGGTGAAAGTTATGGGGTCTACAAGCTATGGTACCAAATCCTGAAAATTGATCAATTTCATCACACCTGAAGTACTGACAGCCTCTCTCATTTCTTGAGACCCTAACATGCCAGAAAAGTACAAATACCCCCCAAATGACCCCTTTTTGGAAAGAAGACATTCCAAGGTATTTAGAAAGAGGCCTGGTGAGTTTTTTAAAGTTGTAATTTTTTCCCACAATTCTTTGCAAAATCAAGATTTATTTTTTTTTCATCAAATTTTCATATTATTAGGTTATTTTTCACACACAGCATATGCATACCACAAATAACACCCCAAAACACATTCTGCTATTCCTCCCGAGTATGGCGATACCCCATGTGTGAGACTTTTACACAGTGCGGCCACATACAGAGGCCCAACATGCAGGGAGCACCCAGGCCAATTCTGACATTTCTCTCCTACATGTAAAAATCATCATTTATTTGCTAGAAAAATACATAAAACCCCAAAACATGATATAAAGATACCTCACATGTGGTTTGAACACCGTTTTTATATGTGGGCGGGACTTGCGTATGCGTTCGCTTCTGCATGCGAGCTCGCGGGGACAGGGGCTGCTGTATGCCCAGAGTATTGCTAAGTATGCCCAGAGTATTGCGGAGTATGCCCAGAGTATTGCGGAGTATTGCCAGAGTATTGCCAGAGTATGCCCGGAGTATTGCCAGAGTATGCCCGGAGTATTGCCAGAGTATGCCCGGAGTATTGCCAGAGTATGCCCAGAGTATGCCCAGAGTATGCCCAGAGTATGCCCAGAGTATTGCAGAGTATGCCCAGAGTATTGCAGAGTATGCCCAGAGTATTGCCCAGAGTATTGCCAGAGTATTGCGGAGTATGCAGAGTATGCCCAGGGTATTGCAGAGTATGCCCAGGGTATTGCAGAGTATGCCCAGAGTATTGCGGAGTATGCCCAGAGTATTGCAGAGTATGCCCAGAGTATTGCAGAGTATGCCCAGAGTATTGCAGAGTATGCCCAGAGTATTGCAGAGTATGCCCAGAGTATTGCCAGAGTATTGCCAGAGTATTGCGGAGTATGCAGAGTATGCCCAGGGTATTGCAGAGTATGCCCAGAGTATTGCCCAGAGTATTGCCCAGAGTATTGCCCAGAGTATTGCCCATAGTATTGCCCAGAGTATTGCCCAGAGTATGCCTGAGTATTGCAGAGTATGCCCAGAGTATTGCCCAGAGTATTGCCAGAGTATGCCTGAGTATTGCAGAGTATGCCCAGAGTATTGCCAGAGTATGCCTGAGTATTGCAGAGTATGCCCAGGTGAGTATTGCAGAGTATATGCAGCAGGGATGGCTGAGCAGGGAGGGAGGGATGGATGGATCTGTGACTGCATTTGTCACAGATCCAGCCCGCAGCACTGGCGCTGCCATCCGCTCCCTCCCCTCTCCTCTCACACTGTACCGATCGGTACAGAGAGAGGAGGGAGGAACCGGCGTCATCAAATGACGCCGGTCTGTTTACATCTGATCGCGCCGTCATTGGACGGCGCGATCACGTGGTAAACCGCCGCTATCAGCGGCGATTTACCGTGATCCGTGATGCGCCGGGTCCTCTGGACCCGGCGGTCACGGATGTTCCCGTGTGCGCGCCTCAGGAGGCGCGCGGGAGCGCGATTCTGACAGGCCGTTAATTAACGGCCAGTTAGAATACAGCAACCGCCCTAGAGCCGTACTTTCGGCATAGGGCGGTTGCAAAGTGTTTAAAGGGGTTGTAAAGGTAAAAAAAAATTCCCCTAAATAGCTTCTTTTCCCTTAGTGCAGTCCTCCTTCACTTACCTCATCCTTCCATTTTGCTTTTAAATGTCCTTATTTCTTCTGAGAAATCCTCACTTCCTGTTCTTCTGTCTGTAACTACACACAGTAATGTGAGGCCGCGTACACACGGCAGAGAACCTCGACGGGCAGAACACATCGTTCCGCCCGTCGAGGTTCTCTGCCGGCCGTCAGATTCGGCGACCCGCCCGTCGGGAAAGGCAACCAGCCATTCATCCCGACGGGCCGTTGAGCAAATAGAGAACCTGCTCTCTATTTTGGCTCGACGGGTTTCCCGACGGGATGCTCGCCGAATCCGTACACACGGCCGAGGTTCTCGGCAGAATGCGGCTCCCAGCGAGGTTCCCGCTGGTTTCTGCCGAGAACCTCGGCCGTGTGTACGCCGCCTGAGGCTTTCTCCCTGGTGGGGAGAAAGCCTCTTGAGGAGGGGGGGGCGAGCAGGAGTGTCAGGATGCTAACACACAGCTCCTTTCTCTATCTGCAAAGTAGATAGCGTCCTGACCCTCCTGCTCGCCCCTCCCCCTCAAGAGGCTTTCTCCACACCAGGGAAAAAGCCTTGCATTACTGTGTGGAGTTATAGACAGAAGAACAGGAAGTGAGGATTTCTCAGAAGAAATAAGGACATTTAAAAGCAAAATCAAAGGATGAGGTAAGTGAAGGAGGACTGCACTAAGGTAAAGGAAGCTATTTAGGGATTTTTTATTTTTTTTTACCTTTACAACCCCTTTAAGAGGCTGAACACCACACAAGGAAGTATGCATATCTCTTATGCCTTGTACACACAATCGTTTTTCCCATCGGGAAAACTGCCGTGTTTTCCTTTGGCTGAGAAAACCGGTCGTGTGTATGCTTCTTAGCAGTTTACCTGTCAAGAAAACTGCGCGTTAAAAAATGAGAACATGTTTTTTTTTTTTTTTGCGTTTTTTCCCCCGCAGTTTTCCTATGGGAAACACTGCGAGGGAGCATACACTCGGCCGTTTTTTTCCGATCAAAGTTCTCTTGGCATTTTTTCTGTTGGGAAAACCAGCTGTGTGTACAGGGAAAAAGGGGCCGAGCCGCTTCCCGGTTTTCCCCTCGGTTTTCCCAGGGGTCTTTTGACCATCGGGAAAACCGATCGCGTGTACTAGGCATTACACAATTTTCCTCTTTGCAGCCTTTCTCTCCTAAACACAAGCAGTTAACTTTTTGATCCCTTCTAGCAGGTGAAAGCTGCAGAATAGGTGGCATTGTTAAAGAAAACACGTATGCATTTCTGCAACAAAATGAGAATAAAATCTCACCTCTGCATTGTGTTTCAGATTTGGTCACTGTGTTCCAGAGATTTATACAAAACTCTGTTAGATCTGTCCGTTTAAGTTTGAATCTAGGAAGCCGTGGCAAGCACTGTATATTTATTTTCAAGGATTTTCTGTTTTAGCTGTCATTTTCACAGCAGTTCAAACAGTTGCTACAAATGGGAGTTGCTGATTCCAAGTATTGTTTGGCATGGTTAACCAGCAAATCAAATCACTCCTTTGTAGATGCCAGTTATTTTTTTTTTTGCATCTGTTCCCAAGTTACATTGTCTCCATTTGTTTGATCTGTGACCTGTGTTATTCTGCAGCACTTCCATTATTGCTAGCTGTCCAATGTAATATTAAAAAATGTGCTTTAAAGCTGCACATGTGACTTTTCATGCGCTAAATCACAAAACATAGTTTCCGTCCTCTGCAAAAGAATTTACTTTATTTGAAATGTTTACCATAAGATAGTGTTGCACCATATATAAATTGTTTTCCAATTTTAGTATTTTGGACAAGGTTTCTTAACCACATTTCACCTGGCCACTGCATATATATGGCCGGGTGGGAACGTCCCTCAGAAGGAGGGGGATCGGGCGTCCCCCTCAGGAAGGGGAGTAAATCTTCCGGAGGTCAAGTGGTTTAGACTGCAATGGCTTTTAACCTCCCTGGCGGTATGATTCTTTCAGATTTTAGGTGCTGAAAGCGGTACCATTATTTGCAAGGAAATTTGGCGTTTTATACTGTTGGCTTATAATTCTTAGGAATAACTCACTTAAATCTGTCCAAACACGAGTCTAATAGGCATCCCGGGTATGACATTTAAAAAAAAAAAAATTATAAATTATAATATAATAAATAATTATAAATAATTATAACAAATAATAATATAATTATAATACAAATTATTTAATAATGTAATTAACTCAAAATCAGTTGCAGAATTGTCGCTGTCATTTTTTATTTTTTTTTATAATGACGAATATCCCCACAAATTGCTCAATTCTGCAAGTGATTTTAAATTATTATAAACAAACAAAAATGCAGAGCACAAAAGATAACTTGATATTGTCACTTTATAGTCTAAATATACATAAAATACAAAAGATAAACATAGACTGAAATAAATACAATGTGGCAATAATAAATGACATCAATAACATGATAAAAATAGATAAAATCTAATTATAGTCCACACTGAGTCCGCAGAAGTAGTCCAATGATGGAATGATTAAATTAAATAAAAAAGTCACACTGAGAAGGAATCGCAATAGCAAGGTGCACTTATATAATAAATGGTAATGTACAATACCTCCAAATGAAGCCCTCACTAATCCATACAGGGAGGCTGCAAGGTACTCTGTAAACGGATTCGATGGTATGAGTAATGTCGAAATAGCATACTAGGTCATTATGAATTACTTACCTTGCATCGAAGCCCCCACAGCTGTCCTCGTCCCCCCCTTCGGCAGCGACATCTCTCCCGGGGGTTAATTCCGGGTATCGCTGCTCCGGCGCCAGGGGCGGACTGACAACTCATGGGGCCCCGGGCAATAGAAGATTATGGGGCCCCGGGCTTACAGATGGTCACCATGCCAGGAGGCAGTGCAGAGGCAGGGCAGCTAAAATCTCTGGATTTTCACATCAAAAGCATGTCAGTTTCGGACATATCAGGGACAGATGTAAAAAAAACAGATGATTTTTACATACTGTCCCTGGTTTTACTGAGCCTGGCAACCCTGATGGGGCCCCCTAGTGACATGGGGCCCTCGGGCAGTGCCCGAGTGACTCAATGGACAGTGCGCCCCTGTCCGGCGCTGTGATTGTCCGGAGCCACGAAGACGTCACTCCTACGGGAGCTGCCGTTAATGGCACATGAACTGAAGTAACGGCACATAGGTGCCATTCCTTCAGTTTGCCCCAGTGCACATGTGCCGATGACATTAGCACATGCAGGGGACCGTGCAGGTTTAGGAGATATCCTGGGTAGCTACAGGTAAGCCTTAATATAGGCTTACCTGTAGCATAAAGTGGTTGTAAAGGGTTTACAACCACTTTAAAGTTATAAACTTGCCATGTTAAATTAGGTCATGGATCATGGGTCAAACTGTTGACCCCCTCACCCCTGACATCCTTCTATTGAAAAACTGTTGCCCAAACTTCAGCTGTGTCCAATCACATTCAGCCACTTTTTGGGTATTCTGACAGCCACCAGCTGCAAATAAAATAGAATACAATAGCCCAACATGGGGATTTGATTATTCACGCTCTCTCAGTGTATTGCCAAGCTTGGTGATTGCCCATGTGTACCTTACATCAGTGGTCATCAACACTGTCCTCAGGTCCCACTAACAGGCCAGGTTTGCAAGATAACTGAAATACATCACAGGTGATATCATTTGCTGCTCAGTGATTGCAGTATTCTAGTCTGCATCTCCCCAAGGTAATACATAAAACCTGGCCTGTTAGTGGGCCCTGAGGACAGGGTTGATGACCACTGCCTTACATGTCCCTAGGCCTGGACAAATATACTAAGCAATACTAAGGCTCTAGACAAACTTGTGAATCAAATGATATATTGCTCACACGTGCCATTAGTACAGTGTATATGTGGATTTACACCCCAAAATACATTCTGCTGCTTCTCCTGAGTATGGGGATACCCCATGTGTGAGACTTTTTGGCAGTCTAGCCACATACAGGACCCTGAAATCCAATAAGCACCTTCAGGCTTGTAAAGGCCATTATGTCCTCATTATACTTCCTGACTACCTATCACCGTTTCGGAGGCCCTGAAATGCCAAGATAGCACAAAAAATTACCCCTTTTTGGAAAATAGACACCCCAAGGTGTTTGTTAAGAGGCATGTTGAGTATTTTGTAGATCTCATTTGTTGCCATCATTTTATAGAAAATTAAGAAAGAAAATTAATTTTTATTTTATTTTTTCAATTTTCTAGACCATGTGACAAAAAAAAAAATGAGATCTGTAAAATACCCACCATGCCTCTCAGCGAATAGCTTGGGGTGTCTTGGGGGGGGGGGGGGTTGTGCTATCTTGGCATTTCAGAGCCTCCAAAACTGTGATAGGTTGTGAGGAAGTAAAATTAGCAATTACGCCTTAGAAAGCCCAAAGGCGATGGATTGGTTTTCGGCACCGGTACATGGCTAGGCTCCCAAAAAGTCCCACACATGTGGTATCCCCATACTCAGGAGAAGCAACAGAAAATATTTTGGGCAGTAATTCCACATATAACTATGGCATGTATAAGCATTAAGCAATATATCATATGGTTGTAAAGCCAGAAGTGTTTTTTAAATCTTAATGCAATCTATGCATCAAGATAAAAAGCCTTCTGTGTACAGCAGCCCCCCTCTGCCCTCCTAATACTTACCTGAGCCCCATCTCTGTCCAGCGATGTCCAAGAGTGTCTCGGCCCTCCGGGACTCTTTCTCCTGATGGGCTGAGACACAGCAGGGCTGCCATTGACTCCCACTGCTGTCAATCCAAGTCAGTTAGCCAATCAGGAGAGAGAGGGGGACGGGGCCAAACCGCATCTCCGTGTTCGAATGGACACATAGAGCTGCAGCTCGGCTTGGGTGCCCCATAGCAAGCTTCTTGCTGTGGGGACACTTAACAGGAGGGAGGGAGGGATTCAGGAGCACAGAAGAGGAATTTGAGAAGAGGAGGAACGGGGCTGCTCTGTGCAACTCCACTGTCTGCCTGTACTACTGGGGGGTCACTGTCTTTACTACTGGTGGGTACACTGAGGGGGGGGGTACTACTGGGGTGTCTGTACTTTTTTGCAAATACAAAAGTAAGTAAACAGGTGGGGCCAGATCCACATAGATGGGACGCCCGCACGGCATGTCCCATTTACTTTGTAAGTACTTTGTACATTGTAAGTCACAGCGGCGTATCCTTATCCTGAAAGAAATGCCGCTGTAACTTACGGCGGCGTAGCGTAAATGGGCCGGCGTTCGTAATTCAAATTGACTAGGGGGGCATGTTTTATTATAATTATAAATGACCCGACGCAAACAACGCTTTTTTTTAACTGCGCATGCGCCGGCCGTGGACGTATCCTAGTGCGCATGCGTGAAATCACGCCGCAAATAGTCAATGAAATGACGTGAACGGAACTTACGCCCAGGCCCATTCTGGATTGGCGTACCCAAACGACGTAAACGACGTCCAATATGACGCGGTCCCGACGTGCATACTTAACATTGGCTGCGCTACCATATAGCAGGTCTACATTTACGCCGGAGATACGCTTACGCAAACGACGTAAACACCGCTCGATCGTTCGTGGATCGCCGTATCTACCTCATTTGCATATTTTACGCGGACGCGCCCCTAGCGTCCAGCGTAAATATGCACCCTAAATACAACGGCGTGAGCCATCGTATCTAAGCTAGAAGCCGGCGTATCATGTTTTCTGGATAGAAAACAATGATACGCCGGCGGGAAATTTCGAATTACGCCGGTGTATCTATAGATACACCAGCGTAATTCCTTTGTGGATCTGGCCAGTAGAATTTAAGGTAGAACAGAAGGTACATGGACCCAATGGCCTAAAAACATACTGAAGATCAGCATCCACTACAATAAGTCCTAACCGGCTGTATGGCAAGTCTAGAACAAAACAAAGATCATATGAGCATGTTGACCCGTTGAATGATTAGTATAGGGAGAGTAAAAAAAAAATTCTTTAGGGCTAGAGAAGAAGAGTAGAAATAACGAGACTTTACATTCACTTTAAGTCACAAGTTAGTGTAAAAACAAATGTTTTCTTTGTCATTTTCCATCCTTAAATAACTTCTACTATGGCTGAAGATGTTCTTATTGTATCACTGCTTTACAGTTTGTAAAGTATCATAAAAATAAATCTCTATAGTAATTGTACATTCTGTACTCTAACTATATTTTATGTACTGTATATCTATATAGTTTTAGAACTCAACGTTTTAAAAAAAATTAAAGGTATTCATGTCTCTATCACATGTCATAGAGGTCATTATTTTTCCGCACACTTCACTGGTAAGGCCAACAAGCCTGAAATAGCTATATGCAGTTTGGAATGAATGGTTGTAAATACTACAGTAGGGTGCATCTCTGTTATCAATGAAAACTTCCAGATGTACGTTGGCCCAGCGGCATACAGAAATGATTTGCATGACTCTAACGCTATTCTAAAATGAGGAATAAAGCTCTTATTTTTGAAATTTGTGATGGAAGTGAGACATTTAGATATTTGCAGTTTTTTAAAGGCTCTGCCGTGCTTTGTACTGGTATAATGGAAGGGGTTTTTGTTTAATAGGGTCCACCTTACCTTAAAGAAGTTGTAAAGTAAAAAAAAAATCTATGCATTAAGGTGAAAAAACATCTGATGCATCCGGCCCCCCAGCCCCCCGAGCCCCCGTTATACTTACCTGACCCCTCGAAAGTCCCGCGCGCGGTCCCGAGATCCTCTTCGCCGCTCAGCCTGGCCGCTGATTGGCTAGAGCGGATGGATTGAGAGCAGCGCAGCCATTGACTGGCACTGCTGTCAATCTCATCCAGTGGCGCGCCGAGGGGTGGGGCCGGGTGATACAGTGAGCAGCTATAGCCGCTCGCAGTATCATGGGAGCGTGCCCGCAATTACTCACCACCATGCGAGCTCTCTCGCATGACTGTGGTCAGTACTTGCGGGGAAGACTAGAGACAGCCGCCGAGGGACCCCAGAAGATGTGGATCGGGGCCACTCTGTGCAAAACGAACTGCACAGTGGAGGTAAGTGTAACATGTTTGTTATTTTAAAGGACATTTTTTTTTTTACTTTACTAACCCTTTAACTTTCCTGGCGGTATGATTTTGACTGGAATTACGTACCAAAAGCAGTACAATTTTTTGCATGGAAATTTGGCGTTTTATACTGTAGGCCTGCAATTCTTAGGAATAACTTGCTTAAATCTGTCCAAACAAGACATCCCGGGTATGATAAAGTTTGAAAAGCAAAATCATAAATTTTAATATAATAAATAACTATAAATAATTATAACAAATAATAATGTAATTATAATAAAAAATATTCAATAATGTAATCAACTCAAAATCACTGAAATTTGCTCAGTTGCAGAATTGTCGCTGTCATTACTTTTTTTTTTTTATGACGAATTTCCCCCACAAATCGATATCGCTCAATTCTGCAAGTGATTATAATTTATTATCGCTGATTTCTAGCTGATCTAAAACAATTTTTGACATAAAGGGACACTTTTGGTTGCTATGGGCAATCTACAGTTTGCAGGCAGAAAGAACACTTTTTATTATATAAAAGTACATGTAGGACACTGGGCAGACCATTAGGGACAAGGGGGGTGTATATTTTACATACAGTACTGTAATCTATAAGACATATGACACAGAGAAGGTGGAAAGCAAAATTGCATGGGGGGGGCCAGAATTTTTTTGTAATCTATAAGATTACAGTGTACTGTATGTATAGTGTTTGTTTACGTTTTTGAATTTGGCGCCGTTCTCCGCCCCCGTGCGTCGTAACATCGCAGGGAACGGAGATCGACGGCACACAGGGACGCTGTGTGAATCGAGCGAGCACCCGCTCGCTCACACAGCGCGGATGCATCGCTGGATCCAGGAACAAGGTAAGCCAGCGCGCGCTGCAGGCTCTGCATAGCTACACCGAGCGTGACTCGGGGATACCGATTTCAGAAAAAAAAAAACACCCTGAGTCACGCTCGGGGATACCGCCAGGGGGGTTAACCTGTCAGTTTATACTTTTTTTCTTTCTTGTTATAATTTTTACATAGATTATGTGCAATTTAGAAATTAGGCTGGCACAGGTGAATTTGGCCCTTTCACACAACATCCAGAGCCGTCTTTAATGTTGATTTGACCCTGAGCAAAAAAATTCTGCCCCCCCCCCCCCATGCAATTTTGCTTTCCACCTTCTCTGAAACATACAATAAATATCAGCTAGACATAAAATCAGTTTACTGTATCAGATCAGGCAGTGATTGCGATTGGTTGCCAGCATATCATTACCACTTACAGACTGGTTGCTAGAGGTTACAGCACACATTACGACTCACTGATTAGTTGCTAGAGGTTACAGCACATGATTACTTCTTGTTCATTGGTTGCTAGAGACTACTGCACAGTAATATTGTTCATTGATTGGTTGCTAGAGGTTACAGCACATCATCTCTTCACTGCAGAGGGGCATGATATACATATGAAGGTCGCCTTTATTAACATATGAATGCTGCCGGACTCAGCTATTTACATATGAATGCCATTGCTATTTACATATGAATGGTCCCATTATTAACATATGAATGGCGGTTATTTACATGTAAACACAGGGACTGCAGGTGAGTTATCTGTACACAACAATAGGACAGAGCTGGGCAGCATTAGTAGCAGCCCTTCAAACTGAGATATCAGGACACAGTAAAGGATTAAAACTTTAAGGGACAAGGACATTTAAACTAGGATAGTTGGCAAGTATGAGACAGCTGATTTGGGCCCCACAACAATGACAAGGCCCAGGGCAGCTTCCCCTTTTGCCCTGCCTTAAAACCGGCCCTGACACCATCTTTCATTTTGTCACAACCTGGGTCATATGTCTGTAATTAAAGCAGGCCTGCTGTTGGAAACAGTATATTGCTTATATGCAGAGCTTCCAGAATTAGGTGTAAGGCCCCGTACACACGGCAGAGAACCTCGACGGGCGGAACACATCGTTCCGCCCGTCGAGGTTCTCGCCCGGCCATCAGATTCGCCGACCAGCCCGTTGGGAAAGGCGACCAGCCATTCATCCTGACAGGCCGTCAAGCAAATAGAGAACCTGCTCTCTATTTCGGCTCGACGGCATTCCTGACGGGATGCTCGCCGAATCCGTACACACGGCCGAGGTTCTCGGCAGAATCAGGATGCCAGCGAGGTTCTCGCTGGTTTCTGCCGAGAACCTCGGCCGTGTGTACGGGGCTTAAGAAAAATTATCTGCCTGTTTCTTGAGTTTCAAATTATGTCTGTGACCCTTCGTTTTGTCACTGATAGCTCACCCTCCTTGGGTTCTACTGCTGCAAATATCTAAAGACAGCCAGACCAAACAAAATCAAGGAAAACAAAATAATCTCTCAATTCTCTAACCATGTCTGTAGCCCAGTATCCAGTGCCTTGAAAAAGTATTTATTTGAATTTTACAACTAAAAACTTAAATTAATTTTATTGGGATTTTATGTGATAGACCAACAAAAAGTGGCACATAATTGTGAAGTTAAAAGGAAAATGATAAATGGTTTTCAACATTTTTTACAAATAAATATCTGAAAAGTGTGGAGTATTTTTGAATTCAGCCCCCTTTACTCTGATACCCCCAACTAAAATCTAGTGGAAGCAATTGCCTTCAGAAGTCAACTAATTAGTCCACTCGTGTGTAATTCAATCGCAGTATAGATACAGATGTTCTATGAAGCCTTCAGAGGTTTATTAGAGAACCTTAGTAAGCAAACAGCACCACGGAGGCCAAGGAACACACCAGACAGGTCAAGAATAAAGTTGTGGAGACTTTTAAAGCAGGTTATAAAAAAATATCCCAAGTGAATGGGGTGATGTGCGGGGCTCCCAGTGCCTCTTGGGATACGCACATCAAAAATCTTAGGAGGCAACGGGTCAATAATGTCGTTCACTTAGGCTAATAATAGAGAATGGGAGGGCGGGCCGAAACTTAATAAAAAAGGGAAAAAAAGTTTAAAAAAAGTACCCGATATATGTGCAACAGAGGGTGAGCGGTATGCAGAGAAGCAAGTCAGTGGAATGGGTGAAGATTTTCTTTAAGCACCACTTCTCCAGAGTGAATAACAGTAAGCTATTTAATCTAAAGTTACCCCTTGAAGAAGTCACGTGACCTGTGATGCAACGCGTCTGGAGGAGTTGGTGACGTAATTTCCGGTGTCTCGTACCCGGCAATAGCGGTGAGGAGAGCTTCTTGTTCCTTTTGGATTTGACTCCATACTTTGTGTACCATGCAATTCACAAGATGATATCTTTGTGAGTAGGATTATTGTTTTTAATAAATTCATACTTTTTTTCAATAAAATTTTGCGCAATGAAATTTTTGTTTCTCTCACTCTGAGCTACCCCAGAAAGCAGCCGTTATCTCCATAACCAGGATTTTTTAAAAGGTCTGATACAACAACACAGTCCATTTGGGTTCATCTCAGATTGGCACATCTCTAAGGCCTCATACACACGACCGAGAAACTCGTCGTAAAAGAAACATTGTTTTCCTCGACGAGGATACACACTGTGATGACAAAATCTTGTCGTTCTCGTCGACGGCACTATGAAGGGCAAGTTCGATTCACTGGCACAACCCTTGGGGCTGCTTTTGCTAATCTCATGTTACCGCATGTTAAAGCGGGGGTTCTGCGGGTTTTCCTTTTTTTTTTATTATTATTATTCTGCTGGAGTTACCTTTATTCCTCCGGCACTCGCGTGTCCTAAAATTACAGCTGTCCGCATAGTCATGCTGCAGGAAACGATACTTTATAAAAACTTGTGATGGACGTTTCCATCTTGCTTGTGGGCAGTCTGAATCCCACAAACAAATGCTTCCAGGATACAGTGAATGCGCCCTCGTCACATGACGCGCTTTGCGAGTCATGTAACCCGCTTCCCGCGTCACGTGACACTCGAGCTAGCGCGAGAATACGTCCCTAACTATTTCGGTCGGATGGTCTCCTGTGAGTGTGGATACGTCACTCCCAGGAGACCTTGCGCACAGCTCCCATTACGCATAGAGTCGTCGGGGAAAAGGAGCGACACGCCCACTCCCCGCAGGGAAGAAGACCCGGAAGTCAAGCAGAATACAGGTAAGGGTACAGATTGACAAAAAAATTACAACGCTACAATCCTTTATTCTGCATTCGGATATGATTAATAGAAAGTTATGTTTGAGGGTGAACCTCCGTTTAAGTAAAAGTTTGGTGAGAGACGATTCGCGCTTTTCGGTCTGTTACAGCGTGACGAATGTGCTATCTCCATTACGATCGCTACTTTTACTGAAGGTGCGCTCCCGTCTCATACTTTATTCTAAGCATGCGCGGGTTTCTAAGCATACACACAAACACGACCAGAAAATTGAGACTCCCGACGAGAAAAAAAGAGAACTCTTTTTTTTCTCGTCGAGATCCACGACAGTTTTCTCGACTAAAAAAAGCTCTGCCACCAAGTTTCTTGATGGATTTTGTCGAGGAAAACGATCGTGTGTACGAGGCCTAAGGCGTGATTAGACCCAGTGGGGTTGCTGCCTGAGGTAAACAGTCACTGCACCTGGTGATGGAGGTTTTGTCACTATATTACTAGAAAAAGGGATTTTTAAATACAGCTTACCTGTAAAATCCTTTTCTTGGAGTACATCACGGGACACAGAGCGGCATATTCATTACTATATGGGTTATATGGAGTACCTTCAGGTGTGGACACTGGCAATCTCAAACAAACAGGAAGTCCCTCCCTATATAACCCCCTCCCCTAGAGGGAGTCCCTCAGTTTTGTAGCAAGCAGTATGCCTCCCAAAATGTTCCCCAAAAGAGGGGTGGGAGCTCTGTGTCCCGTGATGTACTCCAAGAAAAGGATTTTACAGGTAAGCTGTATTTAAAAATCCCTTTTTCTTTCTCGTACATCACGGGACACAGAGCGGCATATTCATTAATATATGGGATGTCCGAAAGCAATGCTTTAATGAGGGGAGGGAGACATCTTCCAAAGAAGGATTTAATTTAGAGGTATACTCAAATACTAGTAAATCCAACTTAAACAAGAAATGTAAATCTCAAATCAATCAAGGGAGCCCCCTCAGATCCTGAGGAGCTTGAATCGCGGCCTGTAGTACTGACTGCCCAAAGGCTGTATCCGCATTCCTTCTTACGTCCAATTGATAAAATTTTGTAAACATGTGGACTGACGACCACGTTGCTGCCTTGCATATTCGAGCCATAGAGATCTGATGATGTGCTGCCCAGGAGGTGCCCATGGCCCTGGTAGAATGGGCCTTTGCCGACAAAGGAGGAGGCAACCTCTTCAAACCGCAGGCCTGAACGATTAATTGATTAATCCATCTTGCGATGGTGGATCAAGCAGCTGCCTGACCCATCTTGGGCCCTTCCGGTAAAACGAACACCACATCTGTTTTCCGAACCTTCTCTGTAGCTTTAAGATAGGCCTTTATGGCCCTGACAATATCCAACGTATGCAGCAACCCCTCCTTTCTAGAGGTGGGTTTTGGAAGAAGGATGGAAGTACCACATCCTGGTTCAGGTGGAAACTGGATATAACCTTTGGTAGAAAGGAAGAATGAGGACGGAACCCCGCCCTATCCTTATGTAAAATGAGATATGGTTCCTTACAAGATAAGGCTGCCAATTCCGATACTCTCCTGGCCGAAACTATGGTGATCAGAAATACCGACTTTCCAGTCAGTAAAACCAAGGTACCTCAGCCAACGGCTCAAGGGGTTGTTTCTGTAGAGTTGACAGAACAAGATTTAAGTCCCATGGACAAAGTGGTGATTTGACTGGAAGATTAACACGTAAGACTCCCTGTACGAAGATCTTAACCAGCGAGTGGGCGGCCAGCGGCCTCTGAAACCACACTGATAAGGCTGAAATCTGTCCCTAGATCGTGCTTAATGCCAGGCCTTTATCCACTCCTAGCTGGAGAAAACTTAATACTCTATCAATGGTATACTTGCGGGAAACCCATCTCTTAGCCTCACACCAGCCTACGTAGGCCCTCCAAACCCTGTAACAAAATTACCCTGGAGGCCGGCTTTCTAGCCTTAATGAGGGTAGGGATTACCTGTCTAGACAGACCTCTACCCCTGAGAATCAGGGATTCAGCCGCCAGGCCGTCAAATTTAGACGCCGTAATGCAGGGTGGAGGATCGGGCCTTGTGAGAGTAGGTCTGGCCCTAGAGGAAGAGTCCAAGGGCCTCCCGCTGCCAATTTCAGGACTAGTGAGTACCATGCCCTCCGGTACCAAGCTGGGGCTACCAGGATAACCGGCCTGTGCTATGATCCTGCGCCACAGGCGGGGTAGTAACTGCAGTGGGGGAAATGCATATAGAAGTTATGATTGATGCCAAGGGCAAACCAACACATCGGTTCCGCAGGCCATAGGGTCCCTCGTTCGAGACATGAACCTGTCTAGCTTCTTGTTGAATCCTGATGCCATGACCTCCACGTCTGGCACTCCCCACTTCTGGCAGATTGTCTGAAAAAAACTTGTGGATGCAGAGACCACTCCCCCGGCGACAGGGTTTGGCGACTTAGGAAGTACGCCTGCAGGTTGTCCACCTCGGGAATGAATGTCGCCGATATGCAGGGTACATAAACCTCTGCCCACCGAAAAACCAAGCTCCTCTCACTCTGAGTGGCTTGACTCTTGGTTCCCCCTTGGTGGTTCACCTATATGCCACCGCTGTGGCATTGTCTGAATGACTTCTCACCGAGGACCCCTGTAATCTGGATGTCTATGCCAGGAGGGCTAGCCGAGCCGCTCAGAACTCCCAGACCTTGATGGGCAGCTGCCTCTCCGCCTCTGCCCAAGTTCCTTGGCGAGTGAACTTGTTCAAGACCGCTCTCCAGCCTTCCAGACCACTGGGCAGAACCAAGCTGCTAGAATTGCTGCCTGTAGGACACGAGTGTGGAAGCGTGTGGTATCGCCTCGAACATGGCCATCGCATACATAGGCGAATAGTTGGCTCTTTTTTGCTTAGAACCAACTGAATCAATCTTTTGATAGCCTCGACCTTTACCAGGGGCAGGAACATCCATCTTCTCTTCTGTGTCTAATCTCGTGCCGAGATATTCCCACTGCTTTGTAGGTTGAAATGCTGATCTTTCCCCGGTTTAGGACTCAGCCGAACCTCTCGAGGTACTGAACCATGAGGGCTACTACGCATTCCACCAAGGAAGCGAGTGATCTTATGATTAAGAGGTCGTCCAGGTATGCTAGGACCGAGATCCCTTGGATCCTTTAGACTGACTAGAATAGGAGCTAGGACCTTCGTGAATACCCGGGGGCCGTAGCCAGCCCGAAGGGGGGCGCCACGAATTGGAAGTGACGCTGTATCACTGCGAAGCGTAAAACAAAAATATTTGATGTGGCTGAAAGACCTGGTACATGAAGGTAACCATCCTTTATGTCTATAGAAGCCAGATCCTTCTGGAGTGTGGCGGCTGCTGACCAAACGGATTCTATCCGGAAAGAGCGAACCCTTAGGTAAGCATTTAAACCTTTTAGGTCCAAAATTGGTCTGACATTGCCGATGAGCCTTGGTATGACAAACAGATTGGAATAGAAACCTAGCCCCTGTTCTTGGGCTGGTACCCCTACCATTATGCCCTGGTAAAGCAGGTGATCCAATGCTGCCCGCATTGAGGCCTTCCTTGTGGAGGAAATTTTTAGAAATTCTAATCTGTAGCCTGCGGCCACAGATGATCGGACCCCCTCTGTCGGGGACCAATCCCCAGAGGCCTGTCCTTGCGATCCATTGTAAAAAGTTTGATCGCGCAGGAGGTCCGTACTGCCTGAAATTTGAGGGCCCTGGAACCGGGGGGAGCTGCCTTTTAAACGCAGGACCCCGGAACTTCTTTTGACTGGTAAAAGGGTACTTTTGCCACTTGAAACAGTCTGAATGTATTTATCCAGATCTTTCCATGGAAGGGCAAACCTGCCAGCAGTCCTTTACATGGGGCTCGGCCGCCCAGTTCTTCAACCATAAGAGCTTTCTCATATGCACTAAAAAATAGTGACAACGAGACGCCTGCTGGATGGAGTCTTTTTATAGCCTCTACCGCAAAGCACAGAGCTCTGGGAATATCCAATAACTCCTCTGCCTATTGGGCAGGGATGTCTTAAGCATCTGTTTTGTCTGGTTCTTTAACGCCTGACAAAACTCCACTTGCAGCCACTGCTGGCTGTAGCCAAGGATGCTGGAAAGTGTCTCTAAACGTTTATCGACCGGGACCTTAAACATTTGTATGTTTCCCCTTAGGCCAGTTAATGATTTATTCACCCATGAGATGGCTGCGTCCACAGTTGGGAGCGCCCCCTTTCTTAGAAAAATGTCTTTTCCATAGGGTAAATAACAGAAAACCTTCCAGGTGGTCTCCCATCCAGGCACTAACCAGGCCCGACCCTGCTTAGCCTCCGAGATCAGACGAGATCGGGCGCTTTCCGGGAGATGTGGCCTCAAGGACCTCACGGGTAGTTGAAAAGCAGTGCCCGAACCGGGACCTGAACCCTGGACCCTCAGACCAAAAGTCCGATGCTCTACCGACTGAGCCATCCGGGCCCCCTTTTAAAGAGCAATTGGTCAGGGGAAAGAGTGCCTGCAAGCACAAATCTTTCCTGGCAGACGTGCATAAAGACTACCCTCTCGTCAGCTTTAGGCGGCAGAGAAAATTCTGTCCGGCCGTCCCAATCCTGGAAAAACCAATTCCTCTAACAGAGGATGGACCGGAAAAGCTGCGTTGCTTAAAGGCGCTTTTTAAAAGAACCTAAAGAGGATACCGCAGGAACTTGAGGCTCTGGAAATGGCAAATTAAATGCCGAGCGGACCATGTCTGTCAAAGACTGGACCCACAGACTCTCCGTCTGGGAGGCTGAAACGATTCTTCCGTGGTAGATCCTTCCTCTAGGTTCTGTCCCTTTTGGCGATGGGGATCCAGTCCGCTCTTTGCCAGAAAAAGAGCCAGCGATCATAGCTGTTAACTTTTTTCTCTAGCCCCCCTAGGGTGACGGCTAGCATCTCCTCTGTGATACCACAGGGTTGGGCCGACCTGGGCCAGCCTCAGCACCAGACCCCCTTAATGGCTTATCCAGGGTGACCCCTATAGGAATAACCTGTGGGGAAAGTATTGGCATATCATCAGAACCAGAGAAGGAACCCCTTTGTCTTTGCCTTTTCTTTTTTTTTTTTTTTTGTGTTTTGATCCTGAACCCTTGGAAGCCATAATACAAAACCGAGGGACTCCGCTTACAACAACAGACTGTTATAGCCAGGAGTACAAAAAAAAAATAAGGTTTAGGGGACAATAGGATCACTAATGCCCAAAAACGGTGGGGCTCAGTATGTTTTCCTTTATAATATTATTCACAACATACAGCCCCACCCCCAACATGTTTGCCAGCATTCAACCTGTTGCCAAGGGGATTTTGGCTTAACAAAAAGTATTGGAGCTGACTCCAGCATGTAGTACCCCTTCTCGCCACCGGGAGTCACTGTGCTGCCAGCTCTACGTCCTCTCTCTCCAGCTCAGCTTTGAACTGAGCTAAGAACGCGCCTGCTGTGTATAACAGCAATTGAAGGCACGCCCACTCTACACTGCAGTCACGCTCCCCGCCCAAACCCCCCCCCTCCCGAACGGCGCAAACATTTTCTATATGCATGCGCGCGTGCACGCGCGCGCGCGACTGTCGGGGGGGGAGAGCCCAGGAGGAGACGCACTCTGGAGCCCAGGAATGCAGGTTGGAGGACGCATCAGGCGGCAGATTTTGAATCCCGGCAAGGTAAGGCTAAAACAGGCCCCTAAGGAGTCCCTTTAGCCTAGAGACAGATCTGTTTTTTTTTTTTTTTAAAAGATCTTCAACCAGCGAGCAGCAGGTAGCTAGCAAACATACATAGATAGGTAGGGGGATCAAGTGATGGGGGGAAACATTTCAGGGCATCCTGTCCATCAGACATAGTGACCATGGTGCCAATGCAGAGCATACTCAGGCTACCCCCCTTAAGATCTCCCCTGGAGAGCCTGCTGTCGAACCAAGTCCCGCAGGCTCCCCTCTTACCTGCTTCATGCCGCAGGACGTTTTGAAAAAACGGTCCAATCTTCTCCCATCTCCGTGGGTAGCGTAGTAGACCTTCAGGCCCTGGGGTCCTATGAAGGTACCCACTGTCCTGGACCTATATAGCACCCTGGCAAACAGGAACTTATGGTCTTTACGAACTCCAAGTCCTGGGCCCAGGGTCCAGCCCTCCAAAGAGGAGCATTATAGGCAAAACCCCACGGTTTGGGGCCCGGGTACTGTCCACTTTGGCACTGAGGCTCCTTGGACAGATCCGGTTAGCCCGCCCTTAATCCCAAGGATGTGGAGCAAAGCTATTCCGTGACCAACACCTAAGACACTGGCGAAAAAACTGAGGGACTCCCTCTAGGGGAGGGGGTTATATAGGGAGGGACTTCCTGTTTGTTTGAGATTGCCAGTGTCCACACCTGAAGGTACTCCATATAACCCACATAGTAATGAATATGCCGCTCTGTGTCCCGTGATGTACGAGAAAGAAATTTGTATTTTGGATCAGCACTTCAGCAAGTTATTTTTATCAGTTTATGAAGAAAACTGCATCTATTATATTTATTTACTATTTTGTTTTTTGTTTCTGAATGCATTGTTTTTATGGATTTTTATGCACTTCTATTGTATATGGTATTTGAGTGTTTTGTTTGAACAAGCACACTATTATTTAACTAATCAATGAATCTATGTAATCAATCCTCATAACTGAAGTCCTCCATCATTTTATATTAATTTTGTTGCCCCTCACTAAATTCTTTCTGATTCAATGTCTTTCCTGGGGATTGGTGACCAAAACTGAACTGTGCATTCAAGATGAGGGTGTACCAGTGTTTTATTAAGGGGTAGAATTATTGACTATAGCTCTGGAATGTATGCCCTTTATATGACAGTATTTTGTTAGCTTTGTTAGCTTCAGCTTGGTATTGCATGCTATTGCTAAGACAGTGATCCACAGGACTCCCACATCCTTTTTCACCACTGATTCCAGGGAAGTTCCTTATTTATCGGCATATAACACGCACATTCATTTTAAGAGGGAAGTTTCAGGGAAAAAAATACAATTTTAAATAAAGAACTTAGAAGCAAAATAAGGGTCAGTGCCCATCAATGCAGCCTGATCAATGCCCATCTGCAGCCTCAAAATTGCCTATTAATGTATCTTGATCAATGCCCATCTGCAGCTTCACAATTGCCCATCAATGCACCTTGACCAATGCTCATCTGTAGCCTCACAATTGCCCATTAATGCAGCTTGATGAATGCCCATCTGCCGCTTCACAATTGCCCATTTATTCAGCTTGATCAATGCCCATTTGCAGCTTCACAATTGCCCATCAATGCAGCTTGACCAATGCCCATTTGCAGCTTCACAATTGCCCATCAATGCAGCTTGACCAATGCCCATCTGTAGCCTCACAATTGCCCATTAATGTAGCTTGATCAATGCCCATATACAGCCTCAAAATTGCCCAATAATTTAGCTTAATCAATGCCCATCTGTAGCCTCACAATTGCCCATTAATGCAGCTTGATCAATGCCCATCTGCCGCTTCACAATTGCCCATTAATTCAGCTTGATCAATGTCCATCTGCAGCCTCACAATTGCCCATTAATGCAGCTTGATCAATGCCTATCTGCCGCTTCACAATTGCCCATTAATTTAGCTTGATCAATGCCCATCTGCAGCTTCACAATTGCCCATGAATGCAGTTTGACCAATGCCCATCTGTAGCCTCACAATTGCCCATTAATGCAGCTTGATCAATGCCCATCTGCCACTTCACAATTGCCCATTAATTCAGCTTGATCAATACCCATCAATGCAGCTTGATCAATGCCCATATACAGCTTCAAAATTGCCCATTAATTCAGCTTGATCAATGCCCATCTGCAGCTTCACAATTGCCCATCAATGCAGTTTGGCCAATGCGCATCTGTAGCCTAACAATTGGCCATTAATCCAGCTTGATCAATGCCCATCTGCCACTTCACAATTGCCCATTAATTCAGCCTGATCAATGTCCATCTGCAGCCTCACAATTGCCCATCAATGCAGCTTGATTAATGCCCATCTGCAGCCTCCCCATTGCCATGAATGCAGCCTGATCAATGCCCATCTCAGGGAGGGGGTGGGATGAGCGCCGTCAGATTACATACAGCGAGAATTTCCTGTTTAATACAAAGTCCCGCCTCCTGAACCGACTTCTATGATAGACAGAACATTGATCCAATGCCGGCCCAGGAGATGAGACTTCCTATTACAGAGGCCGCTGAGTAAACAGAAGATTCTCGCTGTATGTAATCTGATGGCGCTCGTCCCACCTCCCTCTCCGTTCTCTCCGAGGCAGCCCAAATTGCAGTATAGGCGTATAACACGCAGACACTATTTGCAACTAATTTGCAAGGTAAAAAGTGAGCGTTATACGCCAATAAATACAGTACCTCCTAATGTGTATTTTTAGCACCAAAGTGAAATAATTTAGACTTCTCAGTATTGAACCTCATCTGCCATGTACCTACCCAGCCTCTAATTTAATCAAGGTCTCCTGTAATGATGCGACATCCTGTGCCAAATTTATTTCCCTGCATATTTTCGTATCATCAGCAAATACTGAAAGTGACCGGTTTGTTGATTCCCACCACTCGCTGTCGGGGGGATCAAGCAGGTGAAAACCATCATAGGTGCTCCATTTGTAGCAACTTGCTTTGATGACTTGAAGGAAAGTTTCTACCAGGTATACAGTACTTCCTTTCTCAGAAAAATGCTGAATATGTCATATAAAGAACATCTAAGCAAGGACAATAGGACAAACTAAAAAAAAAAAACTACACACAAAGAAGCAAATAAATGCAGTCAATGTTTTAGTTTTTCAAGCTTTTAATCTGCTGAGTAAAGACATTTATTGAAGATTCTGTTTCCTTTCTTCCAGGTCATTATCTTCTTTCTCCTTTAAAGTTATTCCATCTGAGGTGTTCCAGCATTTCCGACAAGACATCTTAAGCATGTAAGTAATTTTACTGGAAAAACATGTAATTATTCTGTGAATCTATTGACCTGCACTGAATATAGCTCACAAGCACAAGAGAGATTAACTCAAAAGGACATTAGCAGCAGTGAATGTAACACAAGCTATTGATTGGTTCCTCAAAATTGTTAATTTGTAAGATATATGCTTCAGTTTTGTACTCACTGTGCATGATAAATTTGTAAATGGATCAGGTGCATTTGCGCTATCTTTAGTGTTTCTGGAGAGTAAAGGGTATGAAGCCTGTAATACAGGGGTGTATTTAGGTTTTGTGCTGCCCTAGGCCTGACTAAACTCGTGCACCCCCTAATTTAAATATGACCCACCCCTTCCTGTCACAGCCACACCTTGTGTTGTTTAAGACCCGCTCTGAAATTTTCGAGTGAGGACACTAGTTCTGAGGGCATGGGGGGGGGGGAGTCAATGAATTCCCTTAATTTACTTAGATTTCCTCTTACTTCCTGGTTGCCCATAGAGCAGGAAGTGAAGGGAAATCTTCGCAATGTGACAGGGATGGTAAAATTGTTGCCTATAGTTCTACTTTAAGTAGATGGTGCAGAAGAAACATATAGCACAGTGAGGAAGGTTTGTGGTCCAGGATGACAAAACAGTCAAAATTGGAAGCGCCCCCCCCCCCCCCACAGTTGCGGAATGCCGGCCGCTCGCATACTAGAAGCAGCACGGCCGCTTAATGGGGCGATAGACTAATTTTCCTAACAGTGTATCGCAAGCCGGTTGGGACTCTTTGTGCTGCCCCCATTTGTGCCATGGGACTCTTTGTGCTGCCCTAGGCCTGGGCCTTGTTGGCCTAGGCCAGGATACAGCTCTGCTGTAATAGGTGATTTTGGTTGTCATTGTTTTATTGTGGGACCTTGGAAGTTTGTCGTTGCAATGGTGGCCCAAGAGCTTGTATAGTGAACATTTACATAGTTGCCAACAGTGCCGATTTGCCTGGGACATTCACAGAAATCAGACCAATGTCCCAGTCTCAGCTTGTCCCGGGCAAAATCCCCAAAATTGGCTTTGTCACGGGTAGGGATGAGCCGAACACACCACCCCCCGCCCCCCCCCCCCACCACCACCAAGTTCGGTTCGCACCAGAACGAACGATCACATGAACATTTAGAACCCCATTGACGTCTATGGGACTGGAACGTTCAAATTCAAAAGTACTAATTTTAAAGCCTAATATGCAAGTTATTGTCGTAAAACGTCTTTGAGAACCCGGGTCTTGCCCCAGGGAACATATACCAATGGAAAAAAAGTTTTAAAAACGGTAGTTTTTTTCAGGACTCCTGAAAAAACGACCATTTTAAAACTTTTTTTCCATTGATACATGTTCCTTTGGGCAAGACCCGGGTTCTCAAAGACGTTTTCACAGGCATACTATAGACACCCAGCAGGGACACTATTTAACCACTTAAGGACCGCACCAATATGCTGCTAAATGCCCAGAGGCGTTTTTACAATTCGGCACTGCGTCGCTTTAACAGACAATTGCGCGGTCGTGCAACGTGGCTCCCAAACAAAATTTGTGTCCTTTTCTTCCCACAAATAGAGCTTTCTTTTGATGGTATTTGATTACCTCTGCGATTTTTATTTTTTGCGCTATATACAAAAATAGAGCGAAATTTTTGAAAAAAAAAACAATATTTTTTACTTTTTGTTATAAGAAAAATCGAATTAACTAAATTTTAGTCAAACATTTAGGCCAAAACGTATTCAGCCACATGTCTTTTAAATTAGCTACCTAGCGACAACAGTGACACTAATACAGCGATCAGAAAAATGATCGCTTAGTGACACTGACAATAGGGGGTGAAAGGGTTAACTAGGGCGGTGATCAAGGGGTAAAACTTTATTAGGGGGGGTACGGGGCTACCCTGGACCTAACATTAACTGCCTGTCACACTAACTGTCACACTGACACTAAATGCAGTGATCATAAAATATATGATCACTGCATTCAGTGACACTGTGACAGGGGGGTGGGGAGGGGGGTGTGATTGGAAGGGGTTAATGTGCCTACATGTCCTGGTGTCAGTGTAGTGTTGTGCAGACTCACTTGTGATGTCTTCTCTCCTCAGCGGCGGTTGAAAATACCGCCGAGAGGAGAGATTACATCACTTCCCCCTTCCTGTGTTTACAAAGGAAGAGGGCGGGGGAGGACGCGCATTGGCTGAGAGCAATCCGGAGGGGGCGGAAAAACGAACAGCCGCCCCCCCATCCCGGATCGCTCGCACAGCCACGGAGACCGCCGCAAGTACCGGGGGGGTCCCGACCCACGTCTAGGCAGGGACGTACAGGTACGCCAATGTGCCTGTACGTGCCATTCTGCCAACGTAAATGTACATGCGGCGGTCCTTAACCGGTTAAAGGATTTTTTTTATTTTTTTATTTAAGCATCATTAAAATCATTATAATGATGCTTAAATAAAAATAAAAAAAATGAAAAATTCCTTTAAATATTGTACCTGCTGGTTGTCTATAGTATGCCTGTGATAACGTCTTTAAATAGCACAATCACCTGCCTGCCAGTAAATTAGGAAGAACTGATCTAGCTAAACTATACAGTGTATAAATATATGTAAAACACATGGGATGTATATATATATCCTCTACACACTGTAACATTAACTGACTAGCCTGCCTGCCTGCTCTATCTACCTGCAAAAAATGACACTCTCTCTGTCTCGCTCTCTCTTCTCTCTCTAACCACCGCCGCAACACACTACACAAGGCCAACCTGAAAGTGGCCTTTTATAGTGTGGGGCGTGTACTAAACCCCCTGAGTTATAATTGGCCAAAGCCACCCTGGCTTTGGCCAATTATGGCTCTCTGTTTTTTTTTGCGCTATGTGATTGGCCAAGCATGGGGGTCATAGTGCATGCTTGGCCAATTATCAGCCAGCGATGCCGCAGTGAATTATGGGCCGTGGCGCGTCACTCGAATTTGGGGCGAACGACCTGTTTTGTTTGTATTTCGCCGAACGATCGAACATATGATGTTCGAGTCGAACATACGTTCGACTCGAACACAAAGCCCATCCCTAGTCACGGGTGCCACTATGGGTATGTGGACCGCACCTGTACGAAACCAATGGCATAGTTGTAGGGATCCTGTGTGGCCCCCCTGTCATGCTGACTCACTACCCCCAACACTCAAGCTCCTTTCAATATGCACTTGTGTCCCGGCTTATCTTGTGAATAGTGCAATTTGCTATGAAGGGGCTGGGTGTCTGCTGTGCCTCCTGAAGCTGCAGGATCGCCCCCTTCTGCTCAGGTTATCTCTGGCTTATTGAAGAGAGAGGGGGCCGAGTGGTGAACAGGGAGAGACACCTGAGCCAGGTATCCATGCCTGCCGCCAGAAAACTACAGCTATTGTAAGTCCTATAGAAAGGTGCCTGCAGAATGTCCTGGGCAGCAACTTTTGTGTGCCTTTCCCCCCCACCATCCTGGCCCAGTATCTTCCCTCCCAGAAGCCCGGAACAGCCCAGCTCTTCTCATAACCCCCATTCACGAACCCTATTTCCACACAATCTTGTTCTATCCCCCCCCAACTCTGCTCACCCCTCTTCTCCATCCCCCCAACTCTGCTCACCACCCCCAACTCTGCTCACACCCCTTATCTCTATTCCCCCCAGCTCTGCTCACCCACTTATCTCCATTCCCCCAAATCTGCTCACCTTCCCCTCTTCTTCTTCCCCACCCCAACTCTGCTCACCCCCCCCCTCTTTCCCATACCCCCCAACTCTGCTCAACAACCCTTAACTCTGCTCACCCCCCTCTTCTCCATCCCCACCCCAACTTTGCTCAACCCCCTTCTCCATCCCCACCCCAACTCTGCTCACCCCCCTCTTCTCCATCCCCCCCAAACCCCTACCCTACCTACATTCCCTATATATTACCACATTCCCCACAATGTAAATCACTTTAGACTTTATTTAACCACACCCCCTTTAAGCCACCCCCAATATTTTTCGTAACTATGCCCATTCAATACACAGTGCATTTTTTTTAAACTTTTTTTAGACCACGCCTACAAATGGATGCCCCACCCTAATTAAAATAATACTCTGCCTACTGAAAAAAAGTTTCACTAAGATTTTTTTAGAATGATGGCAACTATGCATTTATGACATTGCTGACTTATTTTTAAATGTGTAGTCTCCGTGGCTGTCTTTCTGATCCTAGCGTTACTACATAGTAAGTGACTGACCATGAACAAGCAAGAAAGGTAGGGGGCTCATATATTTCACAATTCACTGGTTCTATGCCTGTTCTTCATTAGGTATTTCACTAGGGTAAATTAATCAGTCTTTTTTCCCCCCAAAAGTTAATTCTGGCTACACCCCACACCGTCACCCAGTGGTGTATTTAGGTTTTGTGCTGTCCTAGGCCCGACTAAACTTGTGCACCCCCTAATTTAAATATGACCCACCCCTTCTTGTCAAGGCCACACCCCTTGCTGTTTAAGACCCGATCTGAAAATTTTGTGTCGGGATACTAGTTTTGAGGGGCAGAGGGGGGGCAATGGAGTCCCTTAATTTGCATAGATATCCCTCTCACTTCCTGTCTTCCTATGGGGAATGAAGTGAAGGTAAATCTCTGCAGTGGGACAGGGATGGTAAAAAAATAAACTGACAGGGGCTATAACCCTCCCTTACTCTATCCAAAATAAAAATAAAGTGTTGCCATATAGTTCTACTTTAAGCACAAATTTCTGAAATTTGCCTAATTTGCCTCTCAGCCCAGTCTACACTAGCCGGTGGGGACTCTTTCTGTGCTGCCCCCCTGCAAAGTGCTGCCCTAGGCCTGGGCCTTGTTGGCCTAGGCCAGGACACAGCATTGTTCACCCCTCAATTAGCAAAAAAAAAAACGTTTTCAGCTGCTTCCATTATTTGTTTTGCGTCTTGCTGGAGCCCAATTACCCTTGTTCCTAACCTAAATTGCATAACTAAAAATATATGTCTTATACCATAAAGATAGAATAACTTTAATTTCACATGTCACTCTCTTTACTCATAAACTTCTTCATCACACTCTGCTTGCAAAATCTAGTTTGGCTGCAGTTTATTAAATATGATCATTTGGTTTTCTACATTTCTGTTCAATTCTCTTTAATTGCTTGGAGGATCCTGGCCTTGTGGAGAGGGAGCAGCAGATGTTACCAACAGAAAGGTGAAAACATTTATGATTTCCATGAACTCATTATTAGTAGGACGCACGACTAAAGCGATAGCCTTGTAAGTGTGGAGGAAAATAAATGAATTTAGAAAACAGTTTACGACTTAAGCCTCGTACACACGCATGGTTTTCTCTGCAAGAAAACTGCTGGCAGAGCTTTCTTGCCGAGTAAACCGAGCGTGTGTACGAGGCTTTTAGGTTTTTAAGAAATCTGCCCAAAATCTCGATGAGAAAAATAGAGAACATGTCCTCTATTTTCTCGTCGTGATTCTCGGCAGTGTTTTCCTGCCGAGAAACCAGAAAGTGTGTATACCTACCTGTTTTCATGGAAACCCGCGCATGCTCGAAAGGACTTTGACACATGTGCAGTAGCTTCCCAGGCATAGGTAGGGTGTAGCAAGATGGCGGCGATGGCATCAAATGTGAAGAGCGCATGCTCGATGTAGTCGATGACGTCACCACGTTTGTTCCATTCAAAAGAACGACGGTTCTTTTGAATGGAGTAAAAATAGTAAAGGGCTCTCGCGCCTCCAAGTGAAAACGATGGATAATAATAAAAATACAAAATTGCTGCTCAATCTAAGTGTAAATAGATATATGTATAAATAATATACTATGTACCAAAGTGAATAAGGGTAAAGAGTGATAAGCGCAATAATAAATCTATGAACACGACAAGTGCTATATGTAAATAAATAAATAAATGTCCTATAAATGCTTGAAAAAGCTGAAGTGACACAAATGTCCCATTAAACTGATGATATAATGATGAACAATCTTCATAGATGAAACAGTGTTCTTCCTGTGATCTTCTAAGTAGTTCTTAAAAAAATGAACTCACAGAGTGCTTACTTTCTTATAATGATAATGGCTCCTTGGATTTGTGACTCTCTGCTTTCACTGATGGTGGATATCGACTGTGTAGCTCCCACAGACAAGGCTCCTCCTGGTATCCAGCAATGTGGGCTAAACCTCCAGAATAATCCTCGGTGGTGCTAAAAAGAAACTTCCCATGGTGAAATACGTAACAAAAAAAAAAAATTAAAATAAAATATAGAATAAAAAATAAAAAATTGAATAAAAAATAAAAAAATAATTTTTTTAAATTTTTTTATTCTTTATTACTTTTTTTATTACGTATTTCACCATGGGAAATTTCTTTCATTTACCCTGAGCACCACAAGGATTATTCTGGAGATTTAGCCCACATTGCTGGACACCAGGAGGAGCCTTGTCTGTGGGAGATACACAGTCGATATCCACCATCAGTGAAAGCATAGAGTCACATATCCAAGGAGCCATTATCATTATAGGAAAGGTAAGGGGTCTGTGAACTACTTAGAAGATCACAGGAAGAACACTATTTCATCCACAAAGATTGTTCATCATTATATCATCAGTTTAGTGGGACATTTGTGTCACTTCAGCTTTCTCAAGCATTTATAGGACATTTATTTATTTAAATATAGCACTTGTCGTGTTCATAGATTGATTATTGCCCTTATCACTTTTTACCCTTATTCACTTTTGAATGGAGTGTCTGCCCTTACAGTGCCCCACCCTACTGTAAAGGTTAAATGCTTGTTTAGTCTAGGGGTGCAGGGGTAAGGTGTAATACTTACTTTATTCCTGAAGCTGGCAAACTCCCGCCTTCCATTCAACCAGTCCAATGCAGGGTCTTCTCTAAGGTGCTTTGGGCCCCAGTTGCAAGCTCAGCTCCTCAAGTACAATGCAGAGGTAATAATCTTGTACTGTACATGTTGATACCGAGGGAGTGGCCACAGCCCAAAGCTTTGGGCAGAAGAGAACCACACTGGAGTCTGCCAGACCAAGGGATAAGTTATGTAGTACACCTGCACCCCTTGACTCTACAAGCATATAACCCTCCCTTCCAGAGGGAAGGCAGGGGCACAGCAATGGTATATTTTGTCTTATTGACTGATTCATTCATTTTCAGTTGGTAATCCTAGTAATCAATGACTAAGCACTGTGTACTGATGACGGTGGATGTTGTAGAAGAGCCACAACATCTACCCTGTGGAGTTACCTGTCTCAGGAGATAAGGATAGTTAGAGCGAGCTGGAGTCCCATTAGCTGGGTTAGCTCTGGGAGTACCTACCTAAGCCATTGGAGGTTCACTAGGATTTTATACACATTTTTTTTCTTTAAGCCTGGTACGGATTTTCTGCGGACAAAGCGTACGACTTTTGTCCGAAGGACGTTGGCCATAAATTTGTCTTGCATACAAATGGCAAAGAATTGTAACACAAAACTATGTGTTTTTTTCAGCTCTTTAGCGCCACCCTTTGGGCAACTTCTGATAATGTTGTGTTATGGTGAGCATTGCTTCTGAGCACGCGTGTTTGTACTTTGGAGTTTTGTCCGAAGAACTTGTGTACACACAATCGGATAATCCGACAACACACATTTGTTGGCGGACAATTTTAAAGCGGGCTATCCCACATTTGTCCGTGGAAAATCCGACAACAATTGTCTGAAGGAGCGTACAAGCGGTCGGATTTTCCGACAACAGCCTGTCATCACACAATTCCTGTTGGATAATCCGATCGTGTGTACGAGGCTTTACAAGTAGTAAGGTGAGTAGTCAATTAGCCCAGAGGTGTCACTGCACTGAAAGAAGGGACACTAGTCACAATTTGGTTGGTTGTTTTGAACATTTAATCACTCAGCATCTGTTCATCATTATTCATATTGGACTGATTTCAGGACTTATCCTCATGTGCATTATTTATTGTGTCACATTTTTATCACCAGCACTTTATTATACTTTATGTCACCCATTATATAATTTTCTTATAATAGGAGAGATTGCCATACCTCCTTGTGTGTTTATTCAAATCCATTTGTGAGATTTGATGTCACTTATTGTGTTACATGATTATACGGAAAAAGATATAGGTTGCGCTAACTGTAAATGGTCAGCACAAAATTTGACAGTAATAATTATGTAAGAAAAGTGCACTCAAATGTGTGAAAACACAAAACAAGTATATAGTGATCAATATGACAGTGAAAAAAGAAGACATTTCACATAAAATACAAACATAATCTGGTTGATATGGATACCAAATGCAATCAAAAGCACAAATAAAATAGAGTCTCTGATATACTGATGAGTTGAAACTTTAAACACCCATGCAGAAATGGTGTCTAATCCGTTCCTCCATATACCAAAGTTCTTTTCATAGTAGAGGCAGTTTAGTGAGATCCACCACCAGTGTAATAAGAATGCCTGCTTACCAGATCTCAATGACCCCCCATTACAGAGGATAAAAAGAAAGCCTTGAATTAGACAGCCCAGTCTGCTCCAGCCAGATCCAAAACAGGATGATTCACGTCAGTACACTTCAAACTCTATGGATCCCAATAGCAGATGGCATGCCAAAAGAAACATATAGAGCTCCCATAGTGTAAAACAGTATTACATTTATTGAAGAAAAACGGATAAAACACACTTAGGGTCCTTTCACACGTGCGGACCGTTTTTTAGATCCGTTTTTTATCATCAGTTGATCCGTTTTTTATCCGTTTTTTGTCCGTTTTTCATCAGTTGTCATCCGTTTTTCATCCATTATTCATCAGTTTTTTCATCCGTTTTTCATTCGTGTTTTCATCCATTTTTTTTTTGTTAGAACTTTATTTTTATTACATATTTTGATGAAAAACGGTTGTTAGCGGATCGGATGTTAAACGGATCGTCCACTAACATCCGTTTTTCGTCCGTTCCGTTTTTTTCACGGAAGAAAAATAGGGTTTTCTTCCGTTCAAAAAAACGGAGCTTAGCAGAGACGGATGTTAGGGGACGTTAACGGATGCTCATCCGCTAACGTACAATAACCCATAGGAAAGCATTGCGGTCCGTAAACGGACGTCTAAAAAACAGACGAATGGTCCGCACGTCAAAGCAATAAAAGGACAGCCTTAAAGGGATTGTAAAGGATTTTTTCCCCCTAAATAGCTTCCTTTACCTTAGTTCAGTCCTCCTTCACTTACCTCATCCTTCCATTTTGCTTTTAAATGTCCTTATTTCTTCTGAGAAATCCTCACTTCCAGTTCTTCTGTCTGTAACTCCACACAGTAATCCAAGGCTTTCTCCCTGGTGTGGAGAAAGCCTCTTGAGGGGGGAGGGGGCGAGCAGGCAAGTCAGGACACTCTCTACTTTGCAGATAGAGAAAGGAGCTTTGTGTTAGTGGGCATCCTGACACTCCTGTTCGCCCCCTCAAGAGGCTTTCACCACACCAGGGAGAAAGCCTTGGATTACTGTGTGGAGTTACAGACAGAAGAACAGGAAGTGAGGATTTCTCAGAAGAAATAAGGACATTTAAAAGCAAAATGGAAGGATGAGGTAAGTGAAGGAGGACTGCACTAAGGTAAAGGAAGCTATTTAGGGGAAAAAAATGTTTCCTTTACAACCCCTTTAAGCCTGCGGTGCCAGCCGGACACAGGCAGGAAAACCTGTTCCTGTCAGTAGGTGAGTGAAAGGGGAGTGACGTCACAGCACCGTTCCGTTCCGCCCTATTTTACATGATTATACACCTTGCAGGTTTACTTCACTTTCATATTTATTTATCTTTAATAGCTCAGCACCACACACTTTGCTTTATTCCTCTTCACTGCTAAGGTTTTAGCTTATCAGTGTTTGCAGCTGTCATTTGTGCATTTCATATAGTGATAGCGTGAGAGCATCCTTTATACACTATCTCTTGTATCATGTCTTGCAATCTCTGACCATCTCACCATCTGACCATCTCTTTTCATCAGTCTCTGATCATCTCTTGTATTATGCCAGCAATCTCTGACCTCTTTTGTATTATATTCACAGTCTCTGACCATCTCTTGTATCACATCTTGCAGTCTCTGACCATTTCTTTTATCATGTCCAAAGTCTCTTACCATCCCTTATATAATGTCTGCAATCTCTGACCATATATTCTATTATGTCCGCAGTCTCTGATCATCTCTTGTATCACATCTTGCAGTCTCTGACTATTTCTTTTATCATGTCCAAAATCCCTTACCATCCCTCATATCATGCCTGCAATCTCTGACCATTTCTTTTATGTCCAAAGTCTCTGACCATCTCTTGTATCATGTCTTGCAATATCTGACTATCTCTTTTTCTAAGTCAACGGTATCTAACCATCTCTTGTATCATATCTGCAGTCTCTGATTATCTTCTGTATTATGTCCACAGTCTTAGACAATATCCTGCTGTCTCTAATAATGAATATTCTCAGATTTTTTTTTGTGTGCTGCTTTTCTGTTGATATTGTGTGCCACACTTGAAGCCTCCCATGTCAAGACAGTAGACTACCAGTGATCGATGGCCAACATAAGAGACTGCCATTGTACAGCTGATTAAAAAAATGTGTAAATCTCATTGAGGAAAGCATTTTACTGGACTTTGTATCCATCATTTAAAATGTACACAACCTATAAAAATAGGATTATTTCTTGATAGTAGCTTTTTGTTGTCCTTAAATGTTTTCGACGTTGTGCTGTGATCTATACATGGTGGCAGTATACAATATAAGACACTGCCATTCAAACACTAATACTGTATATACTCGAGTATAAGCCAACCCGAATAAAAGCCGAGGCACCTAATTTTACCAAAAAAAAAAAATGGGAAAACTTATTGACTCGTGTGTAAGCCTAGGGTGCCCATCTGCATGCCTCACTGTGCCTCATTTTGCCTCACTGTGTCCATGTGCATGCCTCACTGTGTCTACTTGCATGCCTCACTGTGCCCATGCCTCACTGTGTCTATGTGCATGCCTCACTGTGCTCATGCCTCACTGTGCCCATGCCTCACTGTGCCCATATCTCACTGTGCCCATATCTCACTGTGCCCATATCTCACTGTGTCCATGCCTCACTGTGTCCATGCCTCACTGTGCCCATGCCTCACTGTGCCCATGCCTCTCTGTGCCCATATCTCACGGTGCCTATGTCTCACTGTGCCCATGCCTCACTGTGCCCATGCCTCACTGTGTCCATGCCTTACTGTGCCCATGCCTCACTGTGTCCATGACTAGACTAACGTTTAACATGGGAGTCTATAGAAGAGGTGCCCGCGTTTGAAAAATCGGTGCTCTCAAGCCATAGGTCCCCCAGACAACAAACTTTGCACACTTGTAGAGAAATGGGGCTACATGTGTGCCAAGTTCCGGGTCCAGGGGACTTACGAGCGGCCGGTAGCGGGTCCCCAAGTCACTAAAGAAATTACCGTTTAACATGGTAGTCTATGGAAGGGGTGCCAGGGTTTGAAAAATCGGTGCTCCCAGGCCATAAGTCCTCCGGACATCAAACTTAGCACACTTGTAGAGGAAGAGTGGGGCTACATGTGTGCCATGTTTGGGGTCCAGGGGATCTACGGCCGGCCAGTACTGGGTCCAAAAATTCCAGGAGATCAGGCGCAAAAGGGTGACTCGAGTATAAGCCGAGGGGGGCATTAAACTGTGCTGAAAAACTCGGCTTATACTCGAGTATATATAGTACTTTAATTTGGCAATCTTCACATTTCTATCATGTTCCAGAACACACGGCGCCAATGTCAATGATGTCAGAGATTTTTCTCAGACAGAAATATTTACACTGTCATCAGTATACAGAGTAAACATGTCAAGGCTATCAGACTTCTCAGGTGGACTACGAGTTAGGAGACGACTTGCTCACCAAGATCATTGCACATAGCCCAGTAATACCAAAATATATTGTATTGTCTTTGTGCCATTTTGTACTCAGTACTATCTCAGTCCTCTTTGACCTTCTGGATGATGGGCGGTCTATTTGTTTTAATAAAAACAGTAAATGTGTTTTCATTTAGCTATTATTGGTGTCTGCTGGCATTACAAGTCTACTTGTTAGTGGAGGTGTGGTGATTGATTGGAAAGTTTTACTTACCGTAGACACTTTAAAGAACATCACACAGTTTTCGAGAATAGAAATGTCCAGAAATGTAAGGAATTCAGTACATATTGCTCAGTTAACATTTTCAAAGTGTGACCTTTCCTAACATTCACAGTGCAAACATCAATGTTCTACATCTGTTATTACATGAAAAGGTACACGCTGTGTTGATTATCCAGTTTGTAAAAAAAAAAGCTCCTCCGTAATAATAGTAATATGTCAGAGTGAGCAGTGCCGAGCAGTGTGCTTGACCTTTGCATCTCCATGTCAAGCACAATAAGGCCCTCTTTTTTGCTTCGCATTGGTTGGTTGTCTTTCTGGTAATGTGTTATCTTTGATTTGCTGTGTTATTAGCACTCGGTATGTGCATCCCAATTACTGTAATACAATAGGAACTGGAGGGGTCCCTGAAATAGTACATTTCAGGCCACGTACACACGATTGGTTAACCAGAGCACAGCGGTCTGATGGACCGCTTTCATCGGTCAAAACCGATCGTGTCTAGGCCCCATCAGTTAATTAACCTTCGGTTTAAAAAAAAAGACAACTTGCTTTAAAATTTAACCGATGGACGCCTAACCGATAGGTCAAAACCGATCGTTAGTAGGCACGACCATCGGTTAAAAATCCACGCATGCTCAGAATCAAGTCGACGCATGCTTGGAAGCATTGAACTTCATTTTTTTCAGCACGTCATTGTGTTTTACGTCACCGCGTTCCAGGGGCGGACTGACAACTCATGGGGCCCCCGGGCAATAGAAGATTTTGGGGACCCCAGGCTTACAGATGGCCACCAAGCCAGGAGGCAGTACAGAGGCGGGGCAGCTAAAATCTGGATTTTCACATCAAAAGCATGTAGGTTTTGGACATATCAGGGACAGATGTAAAAAAATCACAGATTTGTGCATACTGTCCCTAGTCTTAATGAGCCTGGCAACCCTGACGGGGCCCCCTAGTGGCATGGGGCCCTCGGGCAGTGCCCGAGTTCCTCAATGGTCAGTCTGCCCCTGCCGCGTTCTGATACGATCGTTTTTTTAACCGATGGTGTGTGGGCACATCAGACCATCAGTCAGCTTCATCGGTTAACCGATGAGAACGGTCCTTCGGATGGACTGATCGTGTGTACAGGGCTTTAGAGTATAAGTTTACAGTATGTGACCAAATTGGAACAAGATACAGTAACTGTATTAAACCCTAATTTAAAAAATAAAAATAAATTGCTGCAAGACCTCAGCACTTACCAGTGTTGCCAACCTACCAGATTGAAATTTACTGACACCACATCCAAAATTTACTGGCACAGTCAAGTGTTTGAAATAGAAAATACAAATGGTGCGCTATTCCTATATGAAACCGTGTCAACAATAAATTGACTAGTGCCTTGAAAATCAACAGCAAAATTATTATTATTCCCCCCCCCCCCCCCACTGTTGAGTGTGTAAATAAAAATAAATATATAAATATAAATACAAATATATATAAATATAAATAAATATATACAAAATTCAACAAATAAACTTTCAAAACTTAAATTGATGCATGTGATGCTGATTATCCTAATCACAAAGTTAGTGCTGATGAATATTAATGAGTGATACAAAGTATCAAAGAAATTCCACTTACTGTAAAGCGGAGTTTCACCCAAAAAACAAGTATATAACATTACATTCAGTATACCTCAAACATGTACAGTATGCCGTTTTTTTTTGGGGGGGGGGGGTGTACATACGGTATTATCTGTATTTTCCTCCCGGCTTCCGGGTACTCGCTCCCGCGGGAGTGGGCGTTCCTGTGCAGTGCCACAATGTCATCTGGGACTTCGCCTATATGATTGACGTGCCTGAGAAAAACTCCCCCCGGCAGATAAGGCGCGTCACGCCTTTCCGAAAGTAGCCAAACTGCGAGTCGGCTCTATATGGCTCCTAGTCGGTGCGCAGTTCGGCTACTTTCGGAAAGTCGTGATGCTCCTTATCCACCGGGGGGAGTTTTTCTCAGGCACGTCAATCATATGGGCGAAGTTCCAGATGACATTGCGGCACTGCACAGGAACGCCCACTCCCGTGGGAGCAAGTACCGGGAAAATACAGATAATACCGTATGTACACCCCCAAAAAAAACGGCATACTGTACATGCTTGAGGTATACTGAATGTAATGTTATATACTTGTTTTTTGGGTGAACCCCTGCTTTACTGTAAAACGGTTCGAATTTCGAAATAATTTTCATTCGAAAATCGTATCAAAGAATTTTCGTTCGTATTTCGCACCGTTAGTGGGTTGCAGCAACAGCCAATTTTCGTGCGGCAAACAAATTTGAGAAATCCGACACATTGGAATTTTTTTTGAAAAACAAACGATTTTCTGATCAATCATCATTGAGAATTATGCAAGAAATGTAATAGAAAAAAAAATGCACATGTGCAAGTAAAGAATATTCCCGGAGAGAAAAGAATATTCCCGGAGAGAAACGAATATTCCTGGAGAGAAACGAATATTCCCGGAGAGAAACGAATATTCCCGGAGAGAAACGAATATTCCCGGAGAGAAACGAATATTCCCGGAGAGAAACGAATATTCCTGGAGAGAAACAAATATTCCCGGAGAGAAACGAATATTCCTGGAGAGAAACAAATATTCCCGGGGGGGAAACTAATATTCCCGGAGAGAAACGAATATTTCCGGAGAGAAACAAATATTCCCGGGGGGGAAACTAATATTCCCGGAGAGAAACTAATATTCCCAGAGAGAAACTAATATTCCCGGAGAGAAACGAATATTCCCGGAGAGAAACGAATATTCCCGGAGAGAAACAAATATTCCCGGAGAGAAACTAATATTCCCAGAGAGAAACTAATATTCCCGGAGAGAAACGAATATTCCCGGAGAGAAACGAATATTCCCGGAGAGAAACAAATATTCCCGGGGGGGAAACGAATATTCCCGGAGAGAAACGAATATTCCCGGAGAGAAACAAATATTCCCGGGGGGGAAACGAATATTCCCGGAGAGAAACTAATATTCCCAGAGAGAAACTAATATTCCCGGAGTGATACAAATATTCCCGGAGTGAAACAAATATTCCCGGGGGGGAAACAAATATTCCTGGAGTGAAACTAATATTCCCGGAGTGAAACTAATATTCCCGGAGTGAAACTAATATTCCCGGAGTGAAACTAATATTCCCGGAGAGAAACAAATATTCCCGGAGAGAAACGAATATTCCCGGAGAGAAACAAATATTCCCGGAGAGAAACGAATATTCCCGGAGAGAAACAAATATTCCCGGCAACATGAAGATTTGGTCGGCTGAATTTCGAAAATCAATGGTGGCATCATCTGATCAAAAAAAAAAAAAACTTTCTGATTTTGAAAAGAAAATTTGTTTGAAATTCGACCGTGTATGGCCTGCTTTAGAACAATCTCATGTGCTGATAAATATTACTAAGTGATACAAAGGGGGTTATTTACTAAAGGCAAATCCACTTTGCACTACAAGTGCAAACTACAAGTGCAAAATGCACTTGAAATTGCACGGAAAGTGCACTTGGAAGGACAGTAACTGTCGATCCGAGGGGGACATGCAAGGAAAATAAAAAACAGCATTTTAGCATGCACATGATTTGATAATAAAATCAGCAGAGCTTCCCCTCATTTTAGATCTACTCCTCAGATTTACAGCGACCACTCTTCCAAGTGCACTTTCTGTGCAATTTCAAGTGCACTTTGTAGTGCAAAGTGGATTTGCCTTTAGGAAATAACCCCCAATGTATCACTTAGTAATATTTATTAGCACAGAAGATTGTTCTAAGTGGAATTTCTTCCATACTTTGTATCACTCATTAATATTCATCAGCACAAAGTTTGTGTTTAGGACAATCAGCATCACGTGCATCAATTTAAAGGGTTTGTAAAGGATTTTTTGTTTATCTTAATAGCTTCCTTTACCTTAATGCAGTGCTGTTTTCATGTTCTCATTGTTCGTTTTTTGCTCTCAAGTTTCTGTAATTATTCTCTGATCTCCACACTTCCTGGTTGTCTGTTTCCTGATGACCACAGTACTAGGAGCTTTCTCTCTGTGGTCACTAACTTCAATGAGGTGTGATTACTGTGTGTCTAGTTTCTAGTTTTGTTTTCCAAACCATCACTGCTCTATGGCTCTGTATGCTCTGTATAGCACAGAGGCAGGAAATAACATGCAAAAACGTAACTAAAAACTACAGGTACATTATATGATTGATTTTTATCAATTTTTAAACGTTTTTAAAAGGAATCAGTTAACTATTAGGCCTCATTTCCACTGGCGTTTTTACAGCCACTTTTCTGAGCGTTTTTTGCAGCTTAAAAACGCCTGTCCATGTTAGTCTATGGCATCATGCCCACCATAACGTTTTTGAGCTGTAGATAGCTAAGCTGCAAAAAAAACGCGGGGCCAGTGCGTTCTGAAGCTCCAGCAATAGAGCTGTAAAAACGCCAGAAATAAAAAAACGCTTAAAAACGCGCATAAACGCGCAAAACCGCGCACAAACGCTCAAAAACGCGGCCGCAGCGTTTTTAAAGCTCCAGCTCCAAAAAAAAAATTTTTTTTTTTTTCTAAAATAAACATGGACAGGCGTTTTTAAGCTGTAAAAAACGTGGCTGTAAAAACGCCAGTGGAAATGAAGCCTTATGTCTCTATACCCTGTAAACAGTCATTTCAGCAAAAAAAAAAAAATCCTTAAGGCCTCATTTCCACTGGCGTTTTTACAGCCACTTTTCTGAGCATTTTTTGCAGCTTAAAAACGCCTGTCCATGTTAGTCTATGGCCTCATGCCCACCATAACGTTTTTGAGCTGTAGATAGCTAAGCTGCAAAAAAAACGCGGGGCCAGTGCGTTCTGAGGCTCCATTCACATCTAGGCGTACGCTGTAGCGGCGTATTGCGGCGACAAATCAATAGGCGTTTTGTCCCCGCGATTTGCGGCGACAAAACGCCTATTGATTTTTTGCAAAAGAGGTGAATTAACATTGCCGGCTATGCCCGTACGCCCGATACGCCTGAAAAAAAGGGTCCGGGACTTGTTTGAGCTTCAGGCGTATGGGCGTTTGGGCGTTCGGCGTGGAGATGTGAACCATCTCCATAGCCGACAATGTTAATTCGCCCCTCCAGCGTATCTAGGGCTGCTTCAGCGTCGGGCGTAAGGCGACAAAACGCCTAGATGTGAATGGAGCCTAAAGCTCCAGCAATAGAGCTGTAAAAACGTCAGACATAAAAAAACGCTTGAAAACGCGCAAAAACGCTAAAAAACGCGGCCGCTGCGTTTTTAAAGCTCCAGCTCCAAAAAAAAAATGTATTATTATTTTTTTTCTAAAATAAACATGGACAGGCGTTTTTAAGCTGTAAAAAACGTGGCTGTAAAAACGCCAGTGGAAATGAGGCCTAAGGCTTTCATTTCCACTGGCGTTTTTACAGCCACGTCTTTTACAGCTTAACCACTTAAGGACCGCCTACTGCACATTTACGTCGGCAGAATGGCACGGCTGGGCACATCAACGTATATATACGTTGATTTTAGTACCCAGCCGTGGGTCGCGGGCGCGCGCCCGCGGGCGCGTGCCCGCGACCCGGTCTGAAGCTCCGGGACCGGGACCGCGGGATTCGCGGACCCGATCGCCGCTGCAGTGCGGCGATCCGTCCCTGGAGCGGAAGAACGGGGAGAGCCGTGTGTACACACGGCTTCCCTGTGCTTCTCTGTGGCTGTAGCATCGATCGCGTCATCCCTGTAATAGGGGGACGCGATCGATGACGTCACACCTACAGCCACACCCCCCTACAGTAGTAAACAAAACACATAGGCACACATCCCCTACAGCGCCACCTGTGGTTAACTCCCAAACTGCAACTGTCATTTCCACAGTAAACAATGCAAATTTAAATGCATTTTTTGCTGTGAAAATGACAATTGTCCCAAAAATGTGTCAAAATTGTCCGAAGTGTCCGCCATAATGTCGCAGTCATGATAAAAATCGCTGATCGCCGCTATTAGTAGTAAAAAAATAATAATTAATAAAAATGCAATAAAACTATTCCTTATTTTGTAAACGCTATAAATTTTGCGAAAACCAACCGATAAACGCTTATTGCGATTTTTTTTTACCAAAAATACGTAGAAGAATACGTATCGGCCTAAACTGAGGAAAAAAAATGTTTTTTTATATATTTTTGGGGGATTTTTATTATAGTAAAAAGTAAAAAATATTGCATTTTTTTTTAAATTGTCGCTCTATTTTTGTTTATAGTGCAAAAAATAAAAACCGCAGAGGTGATCAAATAACACCAAAAGAAAGCTCTATTTGTGGGGAAAAAAGGACGCCAATTTTGTTTGGGAGCCACGTCGCACGACCGCGCAATTGTCAGTTAAAGCGACGCAGTGCAGAATCGCAAAAAGGGGCAAGGTCCTTTACCTGCATTTTGGTCCGGGTCTTAAGTGGTTAAAAACGCCTGTCCATGTTTATTTTAGAAAAAAAAAAATAATAATTTTTTTTTTTTTGGAGCTGGAGCTTTAAAAACGCAGCGGCCGCGTTTTTGAGCGTTTAACGTCTGGCGTTTTTACAGCTCTATTGCTGGAGCTTCAGAACGCACTGGTCCCGCGTTTTTTTTTCAGCTTAGCTATCTACAGCTCAAAAATGTCATAGTGGGCATGAGGCCATAGACTAACATGGACAGGCGTTTTTAAGCTGCAAAAAACGCTCAGAAAAGTGGCTGTAAAAACGCCAGTGTAAATGAGGCCTTACAACTCCTTTAAGTTTTGAAAGTTTGTTTGTTGAACTTTTTTTTTATTTACACACTCAGCAGCACAAAAGAAAAAATTGTGCTGTTGATTTTCAATGCACTAGTCACTTTTTTTTGTAACACTTGGTTACACGGTTTTATATAGGAATAGCGCACCATTTGTATTTTCTATTTATGACTCCATTCCTAGTTTTGATCCAATCCGCGGAAGTTCATTTTCTGGGTGGAACTTTGCTTCAAGTCATAGGTTGCTTTCAATACCTCCTCTTAAAATGTTTCCCTCCCTGGTTCCTGTTTTTGGGTTGCCCTGTTCCCTTACAGGGTCCCATGAAGCCACCTTTGCATGCACACTTCCCTGCTTCGCTCTCTTCCCTCCTCCATGCAAGTGATTGACAGCAGCTAGAGCCTGCCCTGTTCCTTGTGTGTCAATGGGGCAAATAGTGCAACAATGTGGTTATTATGCCAACGTAGTGTTTTGGACAGTAAAGCCGGCCATACATGGATCAAAATGTTATTTTGTTCAGCAGGGACCAGCTGAATTTTGAGCCATATATGGGCTAGCTGGTTGTACACAAATCAATCTAGAAATCTACTTGTGTACAACCAACCTGTTGGGTTCTTCACAACCAATCGGTACTGCCCGCTATAGCTCCCGCTGAGCTTTGTATTCTGCTGGTGAGTACAGGTAAGTCTCCTAATATTAAAAGTCAGCAGCTACAGTAATTTTTTCGTGGGGGGGGCTCTTTGATTCTTTGTTTGAGTTGGAAAATGTCACTGAAGCATAAAGTGAAATTTAAAAAAATTACAAAGAGGACTACAAAAATCTAAGGCCCCGTACACACGGCCGAGAACCTCGGCGGGCGGAACACATGGTTCCGCCCGTCGAGGTTCTCGGCCGGCCGGCAGATTCGGCGACCAGACCGTCGGGAAGGCGACCAGCCATTCATCCTGACAGGTTGTCGAGAAAATAGAGAACCTGCTTTCTATTAGCTCGACAGGTTTCCCGACGGGCTGGGCTCGGCGAATCCGTACACACGGCCGAGGTTCTAGGCAGAATGAGGATCCCAGCGAGGTTCTCGCTGGTTTCTGCCGAGAACCTCGGCCGTGTGTAGGGGGCTTAAAGGGGTTGCCTGGAAAAGATGTTCGTCAAAGCTAAACCTATCCATCTACAAGGCGACTACAAGAAAATACCACAAAGGAAGGCTATCAACGGTGCCCTGAACCGCCCCCGCAAACTCTTCAAGATGGTCACCCAGACCATGAAACCAGGATGCATTGAAGCCCCCAGTTCGGACTCACAAGAATTTTGCAATGAACTATCGGATTACTTCATTGATAAAATCAAGGCAATCCGTGAAAGCATTCAGCAAAACAATTCCCCCCTCAGCCCCCCCTGCAGCCTCTCACACAGCACCCATAGTAATTCTCCTATATCAGGTAAGTTTACCCTGGGACCCATCTCCATTGAGACCACCAAGAATGTCATTGGCACTTTGCGTAATGGCACAGCGCCAAATGACATTATCCCCACAAAACTGCTGAAGGAATGCGCCTACATCCTGGCTCCTCCCATCACGCAGCTTATCAACCAGTCTTTCTTGGAGGGCATAGTGCCCTCACAGTTGAAAGAGGGTATAATCCAACCCATCCTTAAGAAACCCTCCCTGGACCCCAAGGACCCACTCCACCGCCGTCCCATAACAAGCCTCAACATACTCTCAAAGATAATGGAAAAAGTAGTGGTACAACAGCTGCAACAGCATCTAGATACCTACAAGCTACTTGACCCATTGCAATCAGGCTTCCGTCCCGGACACGGGACGGAAACAGCATTGCTGAAAGTATGGGACGATGTTCTCAAGGCCGCAGACGAAGGAGAATCTTGTCTTCTAGTTCTGTTGGACCTAAGTGCCGCTTTCGACACTGTAGACCACAAACTGTTACTGACTCGGCTTGCTGAAGTAGCCAGAGTCGCAGAAGGCGATTTATCTTGGTTCTCCTCTTTTCTGGAAAACCGATCGCAAACAGTGAAGTTAGGACCTTTTACATCTGAGAAACGCACAGTAACATGCGGAGTCCCTCAAGGATCGCCTCTGTCACCAGTGCTGTTTAACATATATCTTCGTCCTCTTTTTGAGATTATCAGCAGCCAAAAACTGCTCTACCACTCATATGCAGATGATACGCAACTGTATTTCCGCATCTGCAATAAACAGGATCACCACCTCAATCTAGAGACATGTCTCTCTTTGATAGAGGACTGGATGACAAAGAGTTATCTTAAACTCAATGGAGCGAAAACAGTACTTCTCCTGTTTCACGCCAAGCGTAGGAATCAACTTTCAACAGCGTGGACCCCCCCGCCTATTTTGGGCAAGCTCATCACCCCTAGCGCCAAAGTCAAAAGCCTAGGGGTCATTTTTGACTCCTTTATGACAATGGACGCACAAATAGGGTCAGTAGTCAGCGGATCTCACCATCTACTGCGCCTACTACGCAGACTCACTCCGTTCATCCCTAAAGAAGATTTATCAGTCGTGGTGGGAGCAATTGTAAACTCCAGGCTGGATTATGCAAATACCCTTTACCTCGGACTCCCCAAGTACCAAATCGCTCGTCTGCAAGTCGTTCAGAATACGGCCGCCAGACTTGTGACAGGGAAAAAACCCTGGGAATCTATCTCACCTTCACTGCGAGCCCTTCATTGGCTGCCAGTTAAAGACAGAATTGCTTTTAAAGCTCTCTGTCTTACGCATAGATGTGTCCATGGGAATGCCCCCCTCTATCTATGCGAAATAATAAAAGGGCATAACCCCAATCGCGTTTTGCGATCCACGAATCAGAACCTGCTCCAGGTTCCGAAAGCCAACTTCAAGTCCAAAGGAGAAAGAAGATTCGCGATCCAAGGTCCCAGACTATGGAACGCTTTACCAACCAGCATTCAGTTGGAGGAAAACCACCTAGCATTTAGGAAAAAGGTCAAGACTTTTCTCTTTTGATATCAAAGGAGACAGGAACAACAAGCGCCCAGAGGCGATTCAGTTCGCATGTGCCGCGCTATACAAGTTTTCATTCATTCAACCTCGGCCGTGTGTGCGGGGCTTAAAGGGGTTGTAAAGACAAAATATTTTCCTCTTAAATTAAAGTCTTACAGTAGCTGATAAAGTAAAAAGTAATGTTTTGCATTATAGATAGTTTGATACCTGTTGAAATCGAGCTGTTTTATTCACCTCCGTCACTCCTGAATCATTATTCTCACTGACTTCCTGGTTTGCGATGCGCATTCATTCTTGCTACATCACGTCCTAATGGGAACTACAGTTCCCATTAGACTTAGCCTCCATGCCTGTGAGGGATAAGAGAGCATCTTCACGCCGGGCTGTAGTCATAGGGAGGGGGTGAGCACATTCTGCTTTCCACCATGCAAAACGGCTCAGGTGCCGGTGGAAAGCAAGAAGAGGAGAGACAGGAAATGGCATTTTCAAACCTGGATCACTGTATTTTGGAGGTCAAAAGGAAAAACGAGGTAAGTGATATTAAAATGCTCTAGCTTACAGCAATCAATTGATCTAATAAAAAACAAACCTTTAGTGTTCCTTTAAGAGGGATTATCCCTATACTTTGTAAAGGTTACCACCCACTTCCGGTTGTGTTTCTGTGGAAGGAAATAAAGGAAAATCTCACCAACGGGGCATAGAAAGTAAAAAAGAAAACTGACTGGGTTTGTAACCGTTTTATATGATATCCAAACCTAAAAGTTTTGGCTTCATATGAACTTGAAGGTCAGGCGCTCTCCCATATATTCAGAGCTCTTTCTAGTGGTGGCAGACAGTTATGTCTTCGGCAGTTTGTAAACAGAAGTAGGGAAGGTTTTTTTTTGTAAGCTTGAAAATACAATGACATCTACGGTATCTGCATCTTGGAATACATTACATAGATTCCCTTTAATTTTAGTTTTCATGACATAAATAGTAAAATCGTTTGGTGCATGCTCAGTAGATTTTGTTAGAGACAAGGTTCTAGTTAGGCAAAGGAAGTTTAATACCCAGTGATCAGGGGCTCAAGAATATCACATGACATAATTGTATCACATGACAATTTTTTTTCCAATTGTCTCACGCAATATTCAAAATGTCCATTTATGCAGTATTTACCACACTTGTAAAAAACACGTGGAAAACACCATATAAACTGACTCGGAAGTCAATTTAGTAAATTATATAAATAAATTAACACATTTGTTGAATAAGTAGCTGTCTAGTCATGTGTTATTCAAGGAATGTATTCAATTAGCACTCGTTGTTAAAGAGCCGGCACTTTCCGGCATCTTTGACAACCAGTATATAGCTTAAGTAAGGAGTGGGCTGCCGCCTCGTCTTTACCAACCATGACTCCTCTGCTGTCAGCCGGGTTCCCTATTGACAGTAAAAAATGTTGGGTCAATGATGTCATAAGGGCAGAGGTCACCTAGTGACATTATTGGGTGGCCCCTCCCCTCCACCAAGAAGAAACCAGAGCAATACTGGAGGCAAATTACAGCACATACTAATTTTGATAGCATAATGATTAATGTGTGAATGTACAGTGCCTTGCAAAAGTCCCCCCCCCCCCCCCCTGGCATTTTTTGTTATTTAGTTGCCTCACAACCTGGAATTAACATGGATTGTTTAAGGATTTGTATCATTTAATTTACAGAACATGCCCACAACTTTGAAGATGTTTTTTTTATTATTATTGTGAAGCAAACAACAAATAGGACAACATAACAGAAAAAGTCAACCCCCTAAAGTCAATATTTTGTAGAGCCACCTTTTGCGGCTATCACAGCTCCAAGTCGCTTTGGATAAGTCTCTATGAGCTTGCCACATCTTACCACTGGGATATTTGCCCATTGATCCGTGCAAAACTGCTCCAGCCCCTTCAAGTTGGATGGTTTGCGCTTGTGAACAGCAATCTTTAAGTCTGACCACAGATTTTCTATTGGATTGAGATCTGGGCTTTGACTAGGCCATTCTAACATTTACATGTTTCCCATTAAACCACTAAAGTGTTGCTTTAGCAGTGTGTTTGGGGTCATTGTCCTGCTGGAGGGTGAACCTCCATCCTAGCCTCAAATCACACACAGAGTGGTACAGGTTTTGCTCAAGAATATCCCTGTATTTAGCACCATCCATCTTTCCCTCAACTCTGACCAGTTTCTCAGTCCCAACTGCTGAAAAACATTTGTTGTTCTTTGGGTGATGTGATGTGTTGGGTTTGCACCACACATAGCATTTTATTTGATGGCCAAAAATTTCAGTTTTAGTCTCATCAGACCAGAGCACCTTCCTCCATACATGGGAGTCTCCCACGTGACTTTTCGCAAACTCAAAACGTGCCATTTAACCACTTTCCCACCGCGCCATAAGCATTTTACTGCTACGGCACGGCGGGGTTATCTTGGGACGACGTCCCTGGGACGTCGTCCTTCACTTTCACGATTGCGCGTCCCCTGGGACGCGCTCGCGAAAGTGTCCGTGCTCGCCGGGTCTAGAAGACCCGGCGCATCACGGATCACGGTAAATTGCCGCTGATCGCGGCCGTTTACCACGTGATCGCGCCGTCAAATGACGGCGCGATCACTTGTAAACAAACCGGCGTCATTTGATGACGCCGGTTCCTCCCTCTCCTCGCTCTCCTCTCTGTACAGTGTGCGAGTAGAGGGGGGGAGCGGGGTGTCAGCACCTGAGCTGTGGCTGGATCTGTGACAAATGCAGTCACAGATCCAGCCATCCCTCAAAACATCCCAGCTCTGCAATTCCCCCAGTACCCAGCAATCCCCCCAGTACCCAGCAACCCCCCCAGTACCCAGCAACCCCCCCAGTACCCAGCAACCCCCCAGTACCCAGCAATCCCCCCAGTACTCAACAATACCCCAGTACTCAACAATACCCCAGTACCCAACAATACCCCAGTACCCAACAATACCCCAATACTCAACAATACCCCAATACTCAACAATACCCCAATACTCCAGTACTCAACAATACCCCAGTACCCAACAATACCCCAGTACCCAACAATACCCCAATACTCAACAATACCCCAATACTCAACAATACCCCAATACTCCAGTACTCAACAATACCCCAATACTCGGCAATACCCCAGTACTCAACAATACCCCAATACTCCAGTACTCAACAATACCCCAATACTCCAGTACTCAACAGTACACTGTACAGTGTGCGAGGAGAGGGGGGGAGCGGGGTGTCAGCAGCTGAGCTGTGGCTGGATCTGTGACAAATGCAGTCACAGATCCAGCCATCCCTCAAAACATCCCAGCTCTGCAATTCCCCCAGTACCCAGCAATCCCCCCAGTACCCAGCAACCCCCCCAGTACCCAGCAACCCCCCAGTACCCAGCAATCCCCCCAGTACCCAGCAATCCCCCCAGTACTCAACAATACCCCAGTACCCAACAATACCCCAGTACCCAACAATACCCCAGTACCCAACAATACCCCAGTACCCAACAATACCCCAATACTCAACAATACCCCAATACTCCAGTACTCAACAATACCCCAGTACCCAACAATACCCCAGTACCCAACAATACCCCAATACTCAACAATACCCCAATACTCCAGTACTCAACAATACCCCAATACTCGGCAATACCCCAGTACTCAACAATACCCCAATACTCCAGTACTCAACAATACCCCAATACTCCAGTACTCAACAATACCCCAATACTCCAGTACTCAACAATACCCCAATACTCCAGTACTCAACAATACCCCAATACTCGGCAATACCCCAATACTCGGCAATACCCCAATACTCGGCAATACCCCAATACTCCAGTACTCAACAATACCCCAATACTCGGCAATACCCCAATACTCGGCAATACCCCAATACTCGGCAATACCCCAATACTCGGCAATACCCCAATACCCTGCATGATACTTTGCAATACCCCAATACTCTGCAATACCGCCTATGGGGATTTTTAAGTAGCGAAGTTTGGCGCCATTCCACGAGTGTGCGCAATTTTGAAGTGTGACATGTTGGGTATCTATTTACTCGGCGTAACTTCATCTTTCACATTATGAAAAAAAATTGGGCTAACTTTACTGTTTTGTTTTGTTTTAAGCACAAACAGTTTTTTTAAAAACACGCGTTCAATAAATTTCTGCGAAAATACCGTGCGAGATAAAAAGTTGTAACGGCCGCCATTGTATTCTCTAGGGTCTTTGCTAAAAAAGCATATATAATTTTTTGGGGTTCTATGTAATTTTCTAGCAAATAAATGATGATTTTTCCATGTAGGAGAGAAATGTCAGAATTGGTGTGGGTGTTCCAGAACGCCTGGTGGTGCTCCCTGCATGTTGGGCCTCTGTATGTGGCCACGCTGTGTAAAAGTCCCACACATGGGGTATCGCCATACTCGGGAGGAATAGCAGAATGTGTTTTGGGGTGTAATTTGTGGTATGCATATGCTGTGTGTGAGAAATAACCTGCTAATATGACAGAAACAAGTTTTTTTGTTTTTTTTTACAGAATTTTCAGTCGTTTTTCTTTTATAGCGCAAAAAATAAAAAACCCAGAGGTGATCAAATACCACCAAAAGAAAGCTCTATTTGTGTGAAAAAAAGGACAAAAATTTCAAATGGGTAGAATGTTGTATGACTAGTAATTGTCATTCAAATTGTCATTCAGTCCATGAGTTTTGGTGTGCGGCCGTCTCTTGGGAGGTTTGCTGTTGTGCCATGTTCTTTCCATTTGGTTATGATAGATTTGATAGTGCTTTTTTATAGCCTAACCCTGACTTGTACTTTTCAACAACATTGTCCCTTACTTGTTTGGAGAGTTCCTTGGTCTTCATGGCAGTGTTTGGTTAGTGGTGCCTCTTGCTTAGGTGTTGCAGCCTCTGGGGCCTTTCAAAAAGGTGTGTATATGTAATGAGAGATCATGTGACACTTAGATTACACAAAGGTGGACATCATTTCACTATTTATGTGCCTTGTTAAGGTAATTGGTTACACCAGAGCTTTTTATGGACTTCATAACAAAGGGGGTGAATATATCCGCACATGGCAATTATCAGTTTTTTATTTCTGAAAAATCGTTTTATGTACCGTATTTATCGGCGTATAACGCACACTTTTTTCCCCTGAAAATAGGGGGAAAATCACGGGTGCGCGTTATACGCCGATCCCCCGCGATCTTCTGTGTACCGGGCGCTCCATGCCGCTGAATTACAGAGCCAGGATCTTCTGTATACCGGGCGCTCCATGCCGCTGAATTACAGAGCCGGGATCTTCTGTATAAGGGGCGCTCCGTGCCGCTGAATTACAGAGCCGGGATCTTCTGTATACCGGGCGCTCCATGCCGCTGAATTACAGAGCCAGGATCTTCTGTATACCGGGCGCTCCATGCCGCTGAATTACAGAGCCGGGATCTTCTGTGTACCGGGCGCTCCATGCCGCTGAATTACAGAGCCGGGATCTTCTGTGTACCGGGCGCTCCATGCCGCTGAATTACAGAGCCGGGATCTTCTGTATACCGGGCGCTCCATGCCGCTGAATTACAGAGCCGGGATCTTCTGTATACCGGGCGCTCCGTGCCGCTGAATTACAGAGCCGGGATCTTCTGTATACCGGGCGCTCCGTGCCGCTGAATTACAGAGCCGGGATCTTCTGTATACCGGGCGCTCCATGCCGCTGAATTACAGAGCCGGGATCTTCTGTATACCGGGCGCTCCATGCCGCTGAATTACAGAGCGGGGAACTTCTGTATACCGGGCGCTCCATGCCGCTGAATTACAGAGCCGGGATCTTCTGTGTACCGGGCGCTCCATGCCGCTGAATTACAGAGCCAGGATCTTCTGTATACCGGGCGCTCCATGCCGCTGAATTACAGAGCCGGGATCTTCTGTATACCGGGCGCTCCGTGCCGCTGAATTACAGAGCCGGGATCTTCTGTATACCGGGCGCTCCATGCCGCTGAATTACAGAGGCGGGATCTTCTGTGTACCGGGCGCTCCATGCCGCTGAATTACAGAGCCAGGATCTTCTGTATACCGGGCGCTCCATGCCGCTGAATTACAGAGCCGGGATCTTCTGTATACCGGGCGCTCCGTGCCGCTGAATTACAGAGCCGGGATCTTCTGTATACCGGGCGCTCCATGCCGCTGAATTACAGAGCCGGGATCTTCTGTATACCGGGCGCTCCGTGCCGCTGAATTACAGAGCCGGGATCTTCTGTATACCGGGCGCTCCATGCCGCTGAATTACAGAGCCAGGATCTTCTGTATACCGGGCGCTCCATGCCGCTGAATTACAGAGCCGGGATCTTCTGTATACCGGGCGCTCCATGCCGCTGAATTACAGAGCCGGGATCTTATGTGTACCGGGCGCTCCATGCCGCTGAATTACAGAGCCAGGATCTTCTGTATACCGGGCGCTCCATGCCGCTGAATTACAGAGCCGGGATCTTCTGTATACCGGGCGCTCCGTGCCGCTGAATTACAGAGCTGTGTTCTTCTGTGTAGCGGGCACTCTGTGACGCTGAATTACAGAGCCGCGATCTTCTGTGTACCGGGTGCTCCGTCACTCACAGCCACGCCTCCTGGCCCCGCATTGGGCAACTGTATCATATGAGCAGGGTCAGGAGGCGTGGCTGTGAGTGACGGAGCGCCCGGTACACAGAAGATCGTGGCTCTGTAATTTAGCGGCATGGAGCGCCCGCTACACAGAAGATCGTGGCTCTGAAGGTACTGCATCTGATGGCACCATACAGTGGAGGCTCATCCATAGGGGCTCCAGGGGCAGCACCTCACCAGTTTTTGTTGCAGGAAAAAAAAAATAGAAATAAATGATATAATAGATTTTGAGGGGGGGTTATATAACAGTGAGGGGGGTTATATATCACTTGTGGTCTGATTCAGCGGCACTCTTACCTCAGAGAGAGCAGAGGTCTGACACTGGCAAGGCTGCAATGATGAGGGTTTCAAAGTTCAATGTTCTTTATTTAAAATGTTTTTTTACTTAAAATTCCCTCCTAAAATTGGGATGCGCGTTATACGCCGGTGCGCGCGTAATACCCCGATAAATACGGTTTATATTTTTCTAATTTTATTTCACCAATTTAGACTATTGTGTTCTGATCCATCACATATAATTCAGATAAAAAAAAATAATAATAATTTAAAGGCTGTAATGTAACAAAATAGGTAAAAAGTCAAGAGGGGTGAATACTTTTGCAAGGCACTGTACGTTGTTTGGTAAAAGAACATTAACTGTTATCAAACTGTTATGGGTAAAGTTCCACTTTAACAATCAACTCGTTGTGTTTGATGGATTGTCCATTTATATGACCTTCCCAAAGAGCGGAATTGGCATTCATGTGCCAAACAGCCTCTCCCTTCTTTCTGTAAAGCCAAAATTCCTCACTTCACCTGATTTATTGTCATCCGCTGCCACATTTTGTATCACTGTTTTCACAGTTGTTTGGTAACACTAAAACGTGTGACAGTGTTCTTAAAGGGGTTGTAAAGGTAATTATTTTTTTCCTATATAGCTTCCTTTACCTTAGTGCGGTCCTCATCCTTCCATTTTGCTTTTAAATTTCCTTATTTCTTCTGAGAAATCCTCACTTCCTGTTCTTCTGTCTGTAACTCCACACAGTAATGCAAGGCTTTCTCCCTGGTGTGGAGTGTCGTGCTTGCCCCCTCCCTCAGAATGCTCTCTACATTGCAGATAGAGAAAGGAGCTGTGTGTTAGGCTGCATTCACAACTTAGCACTGCATTTTGTACCACGATTTGCCACGACAAATTGCGGCGTTCTGTACCACGATTTGCCGCGACAAAACGTGTCGTTTTTAACCTTGTTTTTTTTTAACAGTTCATTGTCAGCTATGCCGAACGCCGAAGCCGTCTGAAAAAAAGGGTCCGGGACTTGTTTTGAGCTTCAGGCGTTCGGCGTTTCGGCTTTCGGCGTGGAGATGTGAACCATCTCCATAGAGAACAATGTTACATCACCCCTCCAGCGTATTTTAGGCTGCAATAGCGTCGGACTTCAGGCGACAAAACGCCTAGGTGTGAATGGAGCCTAAGTGGGCCTCCTGACTCTCCTGACTTTGTATTTTAGCAGCTTGATGTTTCACGCATTTTCCTATCAATGTAATTTTGTAGATTTTTACATTTTATATAGCAACTTTCTTAATTAGATGTTTTACTTTGTATGTCATTTCTATCCCTTTACATTTCTAATTTATTTGAGACAACTGATGATCAAGTGACACATTTGTTATTATTATATAATGTTCGGGAATTTGTGGTGTATATATTCATATCTCTAGATATCATTTTTCATCATTTAGACCAGGGGTCTCCAAACTGCGGCCCTGGGGCCAGATGCGGCCCTTTGCTTGCCTTTATCTGGCCCTTGGGACACAATTCCTCCCACTGATACGAGGCACTATTCCTCCCACTAACACCAACAATGGGGCACTATATCTTCTACCAATACCAATGATGTGATACTATTCCTCTACTAATGGGGGGAATCCTTCTCCTATTGACCACCAACCCTGAGGCCATTTTTTTTCTCACTGATGCTGGGCCCATTACATTTTCGGCCCCTGCTGGCCACAATCTGGCCCTCCTAAAGTCTTAAGTACAATAAAGTGGCCCTTTGTGTGAAAAGTTTGGAGACCCCTGATTTAGACTATGTTTTATGTTGGTTCTTGTAGCCCTGATGTAGGGAAAGTGGAGTTGCTTCCTAAACAAGTTAACTGGTTTTATGTGACTTATTTACCAACAATTATCTTGACTCTTTCATCCATTTTTGGTATCCTGCTTTGTTCTGCAATATTATGGTTTGAGCTACTGTTGGATGCCCATTGAGGGAAGCCTTGTTGTGTGAAAGCTGCCATTGAGCTTGTTTGAAGTACTCCTTCATATGACTTTACATGCAAGTTTGAGGCCGGATTCACACCTATGCAAATTGGTTGCGCCTTAAACCGCATCTAATACACAGAACATTTCTAAATAATTGTTTTCAATGAGGCTGGTTCACATATGTGCGATGCATTCACACTGCACATTGCAGAAAAAACGCGTGCAGATTTTATGTCTTGCGGTGCGGCTGAGGTGCGAATTCAGTCCCATTATCTTCTATGGGTACGCAGCTGATTCGCAGCTTTTGTTCTTTTCTCTTCAGGAATTTCTCTCATTCAGCTCAATACACTTCTCCCCCACTCTCCTCTCACCCGGAACTTCTCCCAAGTCTCCAAATTCGCAGCTAAAACGCAATGGATCTGCTGAACACTTCTGTAATCTCCCAGCAGAGATAAGAGAGCTGAAATTCGCACCGCACAAGTGTGACTCCGGCCTGAAAGTTCCCAGCACCTCTTGCCTTGCCGAGTACACACGACCATTTTTCATGACGAGAAAAATGCAATTTTTTTAATCGGTTGTTAAAAACAATCGTGTGTAAGCTCCAGAGCATTTTTCTCTTTGAGAAGAACCTGCTCTATTTTTTCTCGTCGTCGTCGTTTTTCTCTTCATGAAAAATGGTCGTGTGTAGGCTTTAATGACGGGGGAAAAAAGCGCATGCTTAGAAGCAAGTTATGAGAAGGGAAATTTGCATAATCAGCCTAAAGGGTGGCGCTATTCAAATGGAACTTCCCCTTTATAGTGTCGTTATACGTCACCGCACTTTGCTCGAGCATTTTTTATCACGATCGTGTGTATGCAAGGCAGGCTTGAGAGGAATCGCGTCGAGAAAAATTTAGTTTTTTTTTCTTGACATGAAAAACGGTCGTGTGTACGCGGCATTTGAGTATTTTGCTCAAGTTTTGAGTTGCATTTTTGTCACGTTTTTTGGTATCCTGTGTCCTAACCCTCTCTTCTAGGATTATTCAGCTAGATTCACGTACCTCGGCGCATCTTTCTGCCGGCGTAGCGTATCTTCTTTACGCTACGCCTGCGCAACGTTGAGAGGCAAGCATGGAATTCACAAAGCAAATGCTCTCAACGTTGCGCCGGCATAGCGTATAGTTGTCGGCGTAAGCCGACGTAAGTCAACGTAGGTGGAAGTGGGCGTGTAACATTTAAATGAAGTGTGACCCCATGCAAATGATGGGCTGCGCTTCAAAAAATGAACTGCGCATGCGTAATATCTTGGACGCATCCCAGTGCGCATGCTCACAGTCACGTCGAAATAACTGGCTAAGCTATGTCAAAATACTGCCTACGACATGAACGTAACCTACGCACAGCCCTATTCACGTACTATGTAAACTACGTAAAAAACTACGGCATTCGTTCCCTGGTCCATACCTTTGCATGGGTTGCGCCTCCTATATGAGGAATAACCTTACGCCGGACGTAACCCTTACGCCAGGCGCAAGTACTTTGTGAATCGGCGTATCTTACTCATTTGTATATTTAACATGGGTAAGCCGAATGCGTCCAGCGTAACTATGCGCCCACGATACACCGGCGTAGGCAAATTACGTTGGGCGGCTGAAGCCCTAATTTTAGACGTATCTAGCTTTGGGAATCGGTGCAAAGATACCACGGCGAACATTTGTACTATCTCGAGATACTTTGGCGTAAGTGCTACGTGAATCCGGGCCATTGTGTCTTAATAAATTCTTGTAAATGTTCCAATGTGTTCCATACCACAGTGCTTCTCAACCCTGTCCTCAAGTACCCCCAACAGGCCATGTTTTTGGAATTTCTCTTAGATAAAATAGCTTTCCAAAATAGCAAGCCTTTGACACTGATTTAAAGCACCTGTGCAAGATAAAGGAAAACCCGCAAACATGGCCTGTTGGGGTACTTGAGGACAGGGTTGAGAACCACTGCCAAACCCCACCATGCTTGACCACTGAGCTACCTGGGGTCCCACAAAGCTGCATATGAGTAAGGGAGGTGCTATATCAAATCTACAAAGGCTACTTAATATTTAATATCCTTCACCTGTGTACAGTGAGGATGTCTCCAATGGTGGGTGTCACCATTGTGGTTTTATTCACTAGTGACACAAGAAGTAAAACGGCCACAAAATAAAAGATTAGAAAAGGTGTCCTTTGTTTGTTTATTTATTTATTTATTTATTTATTTATAAAGAATAAAAAAAAAAGTGTCCTACTGTCAAGATTGATGCTACAACTATCAGTTTGTCCCCGCATGCCAGGGTACTAGGTGTAACCCTGGACTCTGAACTCTCCTTTCAGCCCCACATCCAATCACTGTCCAACTCTTCCAATGACACCACAAAGCTTCTACTTCATTCCCTGACCATCTCTCGCCTCGACTACTATAACTCCCTCCTCATTGGATTACCTTTACATAGGCTATCCCCCCCTTCAGTTCATCATGAATGCCGCTGCCAAACTCATCCACCTTTCCAATCGCTCTGCGTCTGCTACCCCTCTATGCCAATCCCTCCACTGGCTTCCGCTCATCCAACAAATTATATTCAAAATACTAACAACAACTTACAAAGCCATCTACAACTCTGCCCCCAGCTACATCACTGACCTAGTCCCAACCAAATTGTTCTCCTTGTTCCTCCCAAGACCTTCTGCTCTCTAGCTCCTCTGTCACTTCCTCTCTCATGCTCGCCTCCAGGACTTCTTCTGAGCCTCTCCCAACCTAAGGAACTCCCTACCCCAATCTTTCTAACTAACTCCCACTCTGTCCTTTAAGAAAGGCCTGGATTCTTTCTTAAATGTACATAATATAACTGGGTACTAACATTTATTGGTAATGTTGATCCGGGGGAAAATCAGATTGCCTCTCGGGGGATCAGGAAGGAATATTTTCCCCTGCTGTAGCAAATTGGATCTTGCTCTGCTGGGGTTTTTCGCCTTCCTCTGGATCAACTGTGGGTATAGATTTGGGTATATGGGATTGTATGATATTATTATTATTATTATTTTTATTTTTTTTATGTTTGAACTGGATGGACTTGTGTCTTTTTTCAACCTGACTAACTATGTAACTATGTTCACTTTTGGGCAATCCCCAAAAACCCTTCTCTTCAGAGAAGCATATACCACCCCCACCTAACAACTGTACTTGTATTTTCTCAATCAGCTCATTCCCCACAATTACGTATATACTCGAGTGTAAGCCGACCCAAATATAAGCCGAGGCACCTAATTTTACCACAAAAAAATGGGAAAACGTATTAATTCGAGTATAAGCCTAGGGTGTCCATCTGCATGCCTCACTGTGCCTCACTTTCCCTTACTGTGTCCATGTGCATAACTCACTGTGCCCATGCCTCACTGTGCCCATAACTAGACTGACGTTTAACATGGGAGTCTGTGGAAGGGGTTCCCGGGTTTGAAAAATCGGTGCTCCACAGCCATTAGTTCCCCAGACAAAAAACTTTGCACACTTGTAGGGGAGAAATGGAACTACATGTGTGCCAAGCTCTGGGTCCAGAGAAACTACGACCGGCCGGTACCGGGTCCCCAAATTCACCGGAGAAATTACCGTTTAACATGCTCCCCGGCCATAGGTTCCCTGGACAACAAACTTTGCACATGTATAGAGGAAGAGCGGGGCTACATATGTGCCAGGGGTCCAGGGGACCTACGGCCGGTCGGTACCGGGTCCCCAAAGTCCGACAGATCAGGCGCAAAAAGGTGACTCGAGTATAAGCCGAGGGGGGCATTTTCAGCGCAAAAAAATGTGCTGAAAAACTTGGCTTATACTCGAGTATATACGGTACTACTTTTTTATCACTTGACACTCCCTTTTAGATTGTAAGCTCTATTGCACAGCACTCTCTAATCCCTCCTGTATTGAATTATATTGTAACTGTACTGTCTGCCCTCATGTTGTAAAGTGCTCTATGAACTGTTAGCGCCAGTGCCGATCCTGACCTCCCTGGGGCCCTAAGCAGCGGGGGGGGGGGCTGCCAAAAATTACATGTCACAATACAGTTGACAAGTGGGGAGGGGCGCTGCCGACAGCAGTGACATGTCACATTAAAGAATAAAGTTGAGAAGCGGGGGGAGGCGGTGTTCTGCTGTCGTTTTCATCGGACCAGGCTGAAGTGGTCTGATGGTCTGATGTGCGTACACACCATCGGACGAAAAATCCGATCAAACCAGAACACGGTGACATAGAACACACCAATGTGCTGAAAAAATGAAGTTCAATGCTTCCAAGCATGCGTCGACTTGATTCTAAGCCTGCGCGGGTTTTTGGTCCGATGCTTTGGCGTACTAACCATCGAATCTGTCCGTCGGACAGATTTTAAAGCAAGTTTTTAAATGGGCCATACACACCATCAAAGTGACAAGTGGGGGGGGGGCTGACTTCTTACCTCTTCTCCCATGCAGCCAGCGAGTTGAGAAGTGGGGGTGAGGGTCCGAAAATTACTTCTCAAAAGGCGGGGGCCTCTAGTAATTTGGGGGGCCTTCCACAGCTTTGCGGGGCCCTAAGCGGCTTGCATAGTGAGCCTATAGGGCGGATCGGCCCTGGTTAGCGCCATTTACATCCTCAGTAATAATAATAATACTTTACACAGCTCACCCTAGGCATGTGGATTTACACATTTTAAACATTTCCTTTATTCCGTGTTTTAGTTGTGTGTTGAGCTGTTTGCTTCTTTTTCCCTTTTAGTAATAAGAGCTTATAACTTTAATCTAGTAGAAGGAACAGAAACGTTCTCAAAACTCTATTTTCTTGGGTTTTCTCTTTGCAATACAGATCGATCTACCAAAGTGATTCACTGGAAAGAATTAACAGTTTTGCCTTTGCCAGACTTCCCAACCTGACAGAACTGTAAGTAATTGGTTTTTGTTATGGTCAGTCCGCACGTTATTTTCGAATCTAAGTTCACAGAATAGGCATAGTAGCAAATAAATTAATGATGTTCTGTACTGTTTTCACTTATCAGCTCTGGCGAGCCTTCTGCATATCCACATTCATGCCAAAATTGCAAATCTTATACTGTTCTTTCAGCACTATCACATTTTCTTTTCTCTCCTTGGTAATTTTTAAATTATAGAAATGAATGGTTTTCCTGCTTTATGTACAGATTTATCGTATCTCTTCTAGAAATGTTTAAATTAGATGTAAACCCTAGCTAGATGGTAATTAATTTGCTAACTTTGTATTATTAACAATTGCCTTTTTTATATTAAGTAAAATACTTGTGTAGCTCAGTACTGCCCTTCAATTATTATTATTGACCTTCAGTTGAGTAACTTCTTACATTGCGGATGTTCTATACACACTTACTTGGCAATAAGGTCCTAAACACATCATCTCTTGTGTGGTTCTTTTAGGGTGACCACGGGTCCCGGATTGCCTAGGACAGTCCCGCATTTTTCAGGTCTGTCACGGGCACCTTTATTCCAGGACAATACAGTGTCCCAGAATGAAAATGACACAGCCACCCCCCCGGGCCAATCTGATGCCCCCAAAAAAGTCCGCCACATCACCGCTTTACTCACTCACAGTACTTGCCCAGGTCGAGAATGCCTGGAGGAGCACAGTCCCCGCCCCTGCTTGTGATTGGAGAAATCATAAATCCTGTCTCTTGTGTCCAATTACTGTGCTGTGATTCGTTACAACACAAGCGGAATTTTGGGAAGGGGGGTGTCCCTAAATGGTAGTTTGGAAATGTGGTCACCCTAGGTTCTTTCCTTATGCCGCGTACACACGATCGGTTCGTCTGATGAACCGTTTTCATCAGATGAACCGATCGTGTGTGGGCCCCATCGGTTTTTTATCCATCGGTGAAAAAACTAGGAACTTGTTTTAAAATTATCTGATGGTTAGAAAACCGATAAAAAAAAAAAAACGATTGTCTGTGGGTACGTCCATTGGTTAAAAATCCACGCATGCTCAGAATCAAGTCGATGCATGCTTGGAAGCAATGAACTTCATTTTTCTCAGCACATCGTTGTGTTTTACGTCACCGCGGTCGGAAATTATCGTTTTTTTAACCGTTGGTGTGTAGGCACGACTGATGAAAGTCAGCTTCATCGGATATCTGATGAAAAAATCCATCAGATCGTTTTCATCGGATGAACCGATCATGTGTACAGGGTGTTATAAAGGATGAGCACCAGTCACTTTGGTTAGTATAAACTGTAAACTGCTTTATTTACTTTATTACATATGGGAAGGAGGATAAGGCATTAATCAGGATACCCCAAAAGGCTTATGTTCTCAAGCACCAGACTATGCGCTAAGGTAGCCTTTCTCAACCTTTTCAACACAGAGCAGTGGTGGCTGGGTGTCAGCGGTGACCATAGATAGATTCATGCATGAATCTATCTCTGATGGTAGAGCAGTGCAGGAGAGAGGGGACGGCGCTTCTGCGCCCTTTATGGACGCACCACCACTGACATAGAGGAACCCTGGAAATAAGATTATGGTCTCAGGGAACCCTTTCTAAAAAACTACTATATCTACAACTCACGATACATTAGTGTGATGGTCAGTGGGAAGAATGTTCCTTACACTTGTGATCATTGGGAGGAATTACCCCCTTACAGATAGCTAAAAAGGTCATTGGTGTCAGGGGGAAAGTATCTGAGACGCACAAACTGCTCATGTCTCAAGTAACCCCTTGCAACCTCTGAAGAAACCCTGGTTGAGAAACCCTGCTGTAAGGCCTTCTATTCCCTCATATATGAGTCTCCATTCCCTCATACGGACCAAGCTGGCTGGATGTCCACAGGCCTTTGGCTCCCTGGAGATGAAGGGCTTGCTCACACCAGTAGCAACTTTAGAACATAACCAGTGTCTGGTAGGATGGAAGCAGTGCCAATGCATTGATCACAGCACATCACACTTTTCCTTTTTTTTAACAAACTTTAAGTTCTATTGGCCGCAGCATGGTGCACCTCGTTGGAATTAACACCTAGTTTTGCATAGAGAGAAAGGAGTCACCGCTCCAGGTGGGATCACTAAATGGTTACAGGTGGTGCAGGATACCGAGGGTGCTGGCGGTGCACTAAGCAAAATGAAGACAAAGAAACATGGATAGCCGCACTCCAAAACCTGATGGGTGGTCTTTTATTCAATAGACAGCATGTACAAAAATAGGGTCACAGCAGTGGAAACAAGGAACAGCCGACGCGTTTCGCACTGGATCAGTGCTTATTCATGGCTTATAAGCACTGATCCAGTGCGAAACGCGTTGGCTGTTCCTTGTTTCCACTGCTGTGACCCTATTTTTGTACATGCTGTCTATTGAATAAAAGACCACCCATCAGGTTTTGGAATGCGGCTATCTATTTTTCTTTGTCTTCATTTTAGTTTTGCATAGAGCTGCACAATTAATTGTCAAGAATCGCTATCGCAATTTTTTCTCTGTTGCGATCTTGACAAAGTATTTCCCGATCTTTTCTATGCAGAGAATTCTCTCTGCTCTCAGCCGTCAAATGAAAGGAAGAAGAAATCTGGACAGTCTAACAAGTATCACAACATTCTTTATCAGTAGAACGTTAATTCTAAACATTGTAACGATTCGTCTTTTAGGCCCCTTTCAGACACCGTATGTCCCTTTTTCATCCATCTGTGTACGGATGAAAAAGGGACATACATTGATCCCTATGAGATAGCGGGTGTCAGCGGATGAACATCCGCTGACACCCCATCTCCTCCGGGTCCGCAATGCTCCGATTCTGCAGATGTAGGAAAATCCTATTTTTCCATCCTTATGCGGATCGGATGGGATCGGGTGAACACGGACAGACGATCCATGTTTATCCTATCCCCCCATAGGCGAGAGCGGAGATCTGACAGGGCGGTCCCTGCACAGTGAGCGGGGACCACCCTGTCATCTGCCGGCTGAGTGGGGATCAGCAGCGTGATCCCTGCTGAGCAAGCGGAGGTTCACAGGGCGGATCATCGCGGATCCGTCCCGTGTAAAAGGACTCTTTCATCAAAGGAATAGACTTCTGTATGTAAATTAGGAAAGTTTAACCACTTAAACACTAAGGGCCAGATTCACATAGATTGGCTGACGGCGTAGCGTAAGCCAATAACACTACGCCGCCGCAACTTAACAGAGCAAGTGCCGTATTCCCAAAGCACTTGCTCTGTAAGTTGCGGCTGCGTAGTGTAAATGGCCCGGCTTAAGGCCGCGTAATTCAAAGGGGACGGCTTCTATTTAAATTAAGCGCGCCCCCGCGTCAATCGACCCGCTCATGCGCCGGCCACAAAAATAGCCAAGTGCGCATGCTCCAGCTCACGTCACAAAACGTGAATGAAACCGACGTGAGCGTCGTTTAAGTAAATCCCTATTCGCGAACGACTTGGTAAAACAACGTAAACGACAGAAAAAGACGACGCTGTCCCGACGCCATACTTAACATGACAACGACGGAACTTCGTAAGGTTACCCCTCATATAGCACGGAAACAACGTAAACGACGACGGGGCGGCGTAAAAACGTTCGGGAATCGGCGTATTAGGCTCATTTGCAAAGGCAAATGAGAAATCAACGTAAAGGCCACCTAGCGGCCGGCGAAGTCATTACATCTACGATACGACGGTGTAAGTGTTTTACACCTGTCAGATCTTCACTGTATCTATGCGTAAGTGATTCTAGGAATTACACGCATAGATACCCAGTAAAAAAAAACAGAGATACTCCGGTGTTTCCTGCGATACACCGTCGTATCTCTTTTGAGAATCTGGCCCTAAACCTTTTTTTGACATTTGTCGTTTTCAAGTTAAAATAATATTTTTCTGCTAGAAAATTACTTAGAACCCCCAAGCATTATATATATATATATATATATATATATATATATATATATATTTTAGTAGAGACTCTAGAGAATAAAGTGTCAGTTGGTGCAATATTTTATGTTACACTGTCAACAGCAACACAGTCCATACAATTTGGATTCCCTTTAGAATGGGCCCATTAAAACGATTCTAAAGGCTTATGCCCTGTACACACAACCGGAATTCCCATCGGCAAAGGGTTCATCGGATATCCTGAGGGGAAAACCGAGAACCTACTCTCTACTTTTTCCCTGCACACACGCTTGGCTTTCCCGTGGGGAAAACTCTGAGGCGGCGTACACACGACCGAGGTTCTCGCTGGAAACCAGCGAGAACCTCGCTGGAAGCTACATTCCAGCGAGGACCTCGGCCGTGTGTACGCTCTCGGCGAGCTTCCCGTCGGGAAGCCCGTCGAGCAGAAATAGAGAGCACACTCTCTATTTGCTCGACGGCCCGCCTGGATGAATGGCTGGTTGCCATTCCCGTTGGGCGGGTCGCCGATTTCGACGGCCGGCAGAGAACCTCGACGGGCGGAACGATGTGTTCTGCCCGTCGAGGTTCTCTGCCGTGTGTACGCGGCCTGAGAGCTTTTCCCTCGGGAATCCCGACCGCGTACTCGGCACAGCTTTCTTTGCACGCAAATATGTGGTCGCTTGGCGCCAAGGCCCACCCGCTGAGAGGCCACATATTTTGGTACAGCCGGATCCAGGTTAAAGGGGTGTTGAAGAATAGGAGAAACCACATCGCTGCAATTGATCCTCACAGATCTACTCCCCTAGGACTTTCTCTCTGGGGTCGGTCCTCTGCAGATATGTATACCTTTTAGATATGACAGAGGAAGCAGTCACACACGATTCGACCCCCTGCAGTGATCAGCCAGAATATTTATAGTAACACAGAACCAGAATCACAATGCAATCTAAAAAAAAATGAAATAACAGTATACAATAAGCCTACAACCCTATACGCAAAAAAAAAGTCATATAACAATAAAAAAGGATTCAACTAATTGTACAGATTTTATTATCATGGCAGGACCCAAAATAAAAAAGTTGGTATTCTGCACAGCGGCACAAGGGATACAGTACGAATATTATATTATATATGTAAAGTACTGCATAAATTGGCAGCACTATATATGTGCCTGTAATAATAATAATAATATTCATGAATATTGTATATTACAAAAGACAGTACTTAACAGCATTTTCTATTTTTGCAGAATTATCCGTAACACAAAACATCTGGTATATATTGGGCATGGAGCATTTGGCAACCTTCCGAACCTAAAATACTTGTAAGTTTTTTTTATTCTTTTTCCTCTTAAATGTATAATAATTATTTTAAATTAAACTTGTAATGTGAAAGACATGTGGGGCTACCATAGCGTTCCTCTCCTTTTGAAAACTCAAATTTCTTGGCTCTGCCATTCTGGAGCTCCGGCTTTTATACTTTGAGATGCTGGCAATAACATGCATGCGATAATTGATTTACAACAAAATACATTTTCCTCCAGCTTAGTGGAGTTCTGCTAACTTCCATCATCCAACTTGTGCAAACCACCACATTCACTGACCCAAAGGAAAGATTTCATGATAAAGTGCAAATTCACTTGGAAAGTCAAAAGCATATTTCCTATTAGCAAATCAATCCTAAGTTGTTTTTACTTCACCCTTCACTTAATTGTTTAAAGAGACTCGGTCACATCTAGGCAGCTAGATGTTGGTGCACACAGTGACTTTCAGTCCTCACACTCAATGCCAACCTATTGGGTGAAGATTCATCACTTCTTTGTGGTGTCAAAACTTACCTATGTATCCAGTCCCTCACACTGTTCTATTTACTGATTACTATGATGGCCTGTTTTCTTGGCCAATAGGAATGTTCTTAAGGAGAAGGAGCGTTGTTTAAAATTTGACGCTACAAAGAAACAGTGAAGTTTCCCCAATCAGAATTGCTTGGAATTTCGGTGTCAAAAATGTAAAATGTAAGCACCACCCCACTGCTAAAAGGTCAAGGCATGACTTTATTCTAATAAAAGTCACGGGTACAATCCAAAGAGTATCAAATATTTTTTTTTTGGGGGGGGGGGGGTCCAAAATTCTCCCTTCATCAGGGCTCGATTGAAAACAATATAAAGAGACTAGAAGTAGAATAGACCTTTAGTGGTATATCTCCCTGTGTAATTACAAGCACAAGCCTTGTCAGCAAATGGTTTGAAATCAGGTAGAGCAGGGGGACTAAAAGCCCTAGGTATTAGCACTTTATACCTGTAGACCAAGCTTTGTTATTGTTAGGACCTGTGTTGATGGGCTTGGTGTTTGGATGGATGGGCAAATGCAAATTATTTTTAGATGCAGTGGTGGCCCGTCCATAGGGGGCCGCTACCCCCAAAGCTAGTCACCAAAAAATAAAAAAAAAGGTACTTTTAATGCACTGTGTTTGGGCGCCAGACACAGTGAACTATGGCCTTGCTGTCAAAAATTGCAAAATATGCACCTGTCAAACAGGTGTGTAAAAATTGGTCTTTGGGTGTCGGTGGCACCTTCACATCGTAACCCTATAGAGGTACTCTTGATGAAAGCAAGAATTTGCCTTGCTGTCAAAAATTGCAATGATATGCACCTGTCAAACATGTGCAGAAAAATTGGTCTTTGGGTGTTAATTGTGCCCATGAAACCTACCGGTACATCAAAATATTTCTTCCAGATTTAATCAACACCCACAATGCTAGGCAGCCTAGAACAGTGTTTCTCAACTCCAGTCCTCAAGGTTCCACAGGTCATGTTTTCAGGGTTGCCATTATTTTGCTCAGGTGATTTTATCAGTTTTACTGCCTTAGTAATTACCAAAGCCGTTGCATCTGAGGGATATCCTGAAAACAGGACCTGTTGGGGCGCCTTGAGGACTGGAGTTGAGAAACACTGGCCTAGAAGTTCTGCAGAGATTTCACATCCCAAAAAGACTTAATCAGCGACATCGGCATTAGGGGCTTCATAGCTGCTGGTATTTCAAGACTGATTCATTTTGATACATGTCAGATGGTCCACAGAGTCTGTGGACAGACACATTCTATTATCAGTAACAAAACTTCCAGCAGCACTGAATGCCCATTCGAAAAGCATGCTGAATGCAGGGCAGCCTAGCAACTCAATTGCATACTGGGCAAGTTCTGGCCAGTAATCTATTCTCATGACCCTGTAAGGCAGTCAATTGTCGCCTGGAAAGCTCTTAATCTCTGTTTTTTCCCCTAGATAATCATCCGCCATGTGATGTAGATGCTGCCAGTGGGATGTGGAAGCTGAAAGCCCTGTGCGGCGAGCACTAAAAGCTTCCTTTATCCACCACACTGTAACCTACCAGAGTTGGGAAAAACATTAAATAAACTCCTCTTTAAGGTGTCCTCAACATATTTCATCTTGTGCACTCTCTGTGGGGACGGGATGAGTTCTGAGACTTTCTCCTTGTAACGGTGGTCAAGGAGGGTTGCCAACCAATAGTGATCCTTCTCCTTAACGTCACGTATTCTTTCGCAGGCTTTGAAGCATGAGGGAGCCCATGCACCGTAAACTTGCGGAGGCATGAGAAGCAGACTCCGTGGGTTTTTTGAGAATTATAGTATTTGGAATGGCCTGCTCCCAGCCACATACTACTCCAAAATCATCTCTTAATGTTTGACATATGTCTTCCTCTTCTTTAGTGACTCCAAAACTGCCAAAATCTTCCTCCTCCTCCCTCTCCTCTTGTGTGTTCTGTGGCGTAGGAACAATAGTGTCTGCGTAAAGTGGATCTTGAGACCAAAGGAAGTCCTCCTCTTCCTCCCACTGCTCTGCCTCGAGTGTCCTGTCCATATTGCCATGCAGAGTCTGCTCCAGCAGGAACACAACAAGGATTGTGTCACTGATACATGCATTTTCACGGCTCACCACTCTTATGGCCTCCTCAAATGGTGACAGTACAGTGCATGCATCCTTTATGAGTAGCCATTGTCGTGTAGAAAAAAAGATGAGCCGGCCTCAGCATGTCGTTGTGCCATACAGAAATATACTGCGTTAAACAGTACGTAACGCACTGATATATACAGTGTTAAACTTGCAGTAATATACAGAAATATACTGCTTTAAACAACACATAACGCACTGCAGTATACTGCGTTAAACGCGCACTAACGCACAGAAAAATACTGCGTTGAACTTGCAGTAACGCACAGAAATATACTGCGTTAAACGGCATGTAACACACTAAAATATACAGCATTAAACTTGCAGTAACGCACAGAAATATACTGTGTTAAATAGTGCAACGCACTGAAATATACAGCATTAAACAAAAAGGAAACCATTGCTCGAAAAAAGTAATTGATGGTCGGACTTTGAAGGCAAGGTGGAAGTATATAAAAAGTATAAATTTATTACAAAAATATATACAATAAAGATAGTTAAAAAAACATATAAATTGATAAATGAATATGGACAATATCCTCTGTACATCGTCGTACATACAGCATTAAACTTACAGTAACGCATCGAAATATACACCGTTAAACTTGCAGTAGCGCATGGAAATATACTGCGTTAAACGCGCATTAACGCACAGAAATATACTTTGTTAAATGGCATGTAATGCACTGAAATATACAGCCTTAAACTTGCAGCAATGCACAGAAATATACTGCATTAAACGTCACGTAACACATTGAAATATACAGCAATAAACTTACAGTAATGCACTGAGAAATATACTGGGCTAGATTCTCGTAGACCGGCGTAAATGCCAGCGGGGGGTAGCGTATCGTATCGTATCTAAGCTTCGCCGCCGCAAGTTTGGACGCAAGTGCCGTATTCTCAAAGCACTTGCGTCCTAAGTTATGGCGGCGTAACGTAAATGGCCCGGCATAAGCCTGGGAATTCAAATGTGGAAGAGGTGGCCGTGTTTTACGTAAATGTGTTTGCCAGTGCGCATGGGCGAAATCACGTCGCAAATAGTCAATGCTTTCGACGTGAACGTGACTTACGCAAATCCCTATTCGTGAACGAATTATGCAAACAGCGTAAACGACGTAAAATACGACGCTGTCCCGACGTCTATACTTAACATTGCGTACGCATCACCTACGCAAAGTTACCCCTCATATAGCAGGGGTAACTTTATGCTTACGCAAACGACGTAAAATACGACGACCGGGCGCAATTACGTTCGGGAATCGGCGTATCTAGCTCATTTGCATATTCGACACGGCTAATCGACGGAAGCGCCACCTAGCGGCCAGCGTATAATTGCACACAATTATACGCCGGCGTAGACAAGTTACGTCGGTGGAAGAAGCCTATTTTTTTAACGTATCTGCCTTCGAGAATCGGCGTAAACATACGCCTGCGCAGATTTGAAATTATGGTGGCGTATCTGGAGATATGCCGCCGTAACTGTTTTGAGAATCTGGCCCAATGTGTTTAATGGTCACTACACTCACACTGACTGAACTATCACTAGATTCACATTAAAGTGACATTAAAGTAAAAATGAATGGTCACTCACTACACTCTCACTGACTGAACTATTATTAGATTCACACTAATGTAAAGATAATTGGTGGTCGCACTACACTCTCACTGACTGAACTATCACTAGATTCACACATAACTGATATTCTACACTGACAATAGAATCAGAATAGCATGCTATAGCACACCAACTGTCTAGTATCACTGAACAGAGCCCTGTTCTATCTCTCTCCATTCTGATATCACACTAAAAATGGCCACTACTGAATGAATACTTTTAAAATGGGGGGCAGGAGCCATGATTGGATAGAGTCATCTGACAGCGCTCTGTGTCCTGATTGCACAAAGCTTTCATTGCTTTAGCCAATCAGGCATTCCAATGCACTGTGTGGTGGCGCAGTGCATTGTGGTCATTTGGTGGGCCGAACACCCAGTTGGACGCCCCAATAAATCAGGTGTTCATCGAATGGGTGAACAGCCAATGTTCGGCCCGAATTAATGCTTGGGCTGAACCATTTGTCCATCCCTAGTGCCCATCAGTGCCGCCTATCTGCGCCACCTATCATTGTCTATAAGTGCCGTCTATCATTACCCACCAGTGCCACCTATTAGTGCCACCTATCAGTGCCCATCAGTGCCGCCTATCAGTGCTCAACAGTGCTGCATCTCAGTGCCACCCATTAGTGCTTCATATTAGTGCCTCCTCATCAGCGCCACTCCATCAGTGCAGCCCATAAGTGCCCATCAGTGCAGCCTCATCAGAACACATCAGCCAATGGGACAACCGTGACTCATGCAACATCGCTGAATCGAGAGGGGGCTCAGTTAGGAGGGCTGCTGCACACAGAAGGTTTTGGTATCTTAACCACTTGCTGACCGCCGCACGATGACAACGTCGACAACATGGCACGGGCAGGAAGATTGGCATACATGTCCCTTTAAATTTGCTGCCCAGAGCAATTGCGGTCGGCAAGGACAGAATAAGGGAATGCCTTTGTAAACAAGGTATTCCCCTATTCTGCCTAGTGACACTGTCCCTGATGACCGTCCCCCATGATCGGGAACGGTCATCAGTGACATGTCACGTGTAGCCACGCCCTCTAACAGTAAAAATCACTCCCTAGGGAACACTTAACCCCTGCAGTGCCACCTAGTGGTTAACCCCTTCACTGTCAGTAACATTTTTACAGTAATCAGTGCTATAAAAATTATAGCACTGATCGCTGTAAAAATGACAATGGTCCCAAAATGGTGTCAAAAGTGTCAAAAGTGTCCGCCATAATGTCGCAGTCACGATAAAAATCGCTGATCGCCGCCATAACTAGTAAAACAAAATGATTAATAAAAATGCCATAAAACAGTCTCCCTACTTTGTAGAAGCTATAACTTTTGCGCAAACCAATCAATAAACGCTTATCGCGATAATTTTTTTACCAAATATTGAATTTTTTTCAAAATGAACGCTCTTTTTTTTGCTCATAGTGCAAAAAATAAAAATCGCAGAGGTGATCAAATACCACCAAAAGAAAGCTATATTTGTGGGAAAAAAAGAACGTCAATTTTGTTTGGGAGCCACGTCGCACGGCCGCGCAATTGTCAGTTAAAGCAACGCAGTGCAGAATCGCAAAAAGTGGCCCGGTCTTTGACCACCAAAATGGTTCGGGGCTGAAACAGTTAATGCATAGAACCACTTCAACAAAAGAGAGCTGGTGAAGAGATCAGAGGTGATATTTAATGTGTTTTGTTGAAACGCTTTTCACTGCAGGAAAATGTAACCAAATATAATGGACAGAAAACAATAACCACTTTTTATTTCTTGTTTTCTCAAACTTGCATGACTGCCTTGCCTTGGACTTTAGGACATAATTAATTTCTTCGATAAATCACATCGGGCTCTGGTTGTCTCTTCTGCAGAGTGTTGTGTTTTTTTTTATTTGCAATGAGATTACCTTTACCCAGTCACTAATGATCCCCTGTTGCCGTTATTAAGTCACAGAAATACACAGATGCTAAAATAAGAAGCTTTCTGACACCTGCAAAAGCTTTTAAAAGGCTGTCGGGGACAGCAGACTATAATGACGAGAAAAAAAACAAACACCTGTCACCCTTCTCATGTCAGGAATGGTGTTTAGCAGAAGGAAAATCATAGTTAACCTTATTTTTCATAATTTTCTTTATGCACATTCATTTGGTCTACGACTTTTCAAAGATCATCCTACATGATTTGTTAAGGCGTTAATGGAAACGTTACTTTCAAACCTCCCATCTACCACACTTTTCTCCTTATAGAGACCCTGTTATAAACCAGCTGCTGACAAGGCCTGTGCTTGCTATCACACTGGAAAAGGAAGGTCCAGCTCACTGCTAGTCTAGTCACATTCCTGTCAATCAAGCCCCGATAAAGGGGGTGTTTTTAGACCCCTGAAATGCATTGGATACTTTTTAGATTGTTCCTGTGACTTTTATTGGACTAAAGTTGCATTTGACCCTCTTAGTAGTGGTGTGGCACTTTGATTGCCATATTTGTTAAGCCGCGTCCATCCGATGAGAAGAGTCTGAAGGACCGTTGTCGTCGGTTAACCGATGAAGCTGACTGATGGTCTGATGTGCCTACACACCATCGGTTAAAAAAACGATCGTGTTAGAACGCGGTGATGTTTACGTGTTTTAACACAACGACGTGCTGAAAAAAATTAAGTTCAATGCTTCCAAGCATGCGTCAACTTGATTCTGAGCATGCGTGGATTTTTAACCGATGGTCGTGTGAACTAACGATCGGTTTTGACCTATCGGTTAGGCGTCCATCGGTTCAATTTTAAAGCAAGTTCTATTTTTTTTGACCGAAGGATAACTGACCGATGGTGCCTACACACGATCGGTTTGGACTAATGAAACGGACCTTCAGTCTGTTTTCATCGGTTTTGACTGATCGTGTGTATGCGGCCTAACTGTAACGGAACGTCCCACACTCCGCTTGAGTGCTTCAGTCATATACCGCTTCCTATCAGTCTGGATATAGATATTGGATATTCCAGCTGCTCTCAACACACAACGAGACGAGACTTGTTTGTGTGCTAAACATGGAGGTTTTAATAGCACCAAGAATGCAACCTTATATACAGTTTAAAGAGGAGGTAACAAGAACATAAATTAACATGAGCTAATTAACTAATCATTTACCCAGACAAGGTGACTTCGAGATAAGACCTTTCAGAGTAGACGTCCTATCTCCTCTCACCTGCTATACAATACACATTATCATAAGTGTAAACACATGACTTCTTCACACAATAGCAGGGTCAATTAGCACAGAGAACAGACAGATGGATGGCATTAGCATCTAAGGCTGCGTACACACGATCAAATCTGTCTGCTGGAAAGGATCTGCCAGACCGTCCCAGCAGACAGATTCGATCGTGTGTACGGGCGAGCCAACGGATTTGGTCAGCCGACAGATTTGAAAGCATGCTTTCAAATCTGTCAGCTGGGAACCCGTCCGCCCGACATGTCTGCTGGTTAGTACGCTAACCAGCAGACATGTCTTCTCGCACACGCGCCGAATGGTTTTGATGCATGCGCGGAAGTGTTTTACTTCCTGGTGCGGTGACGTGGCGGCATCAACGTCACCGCCACGTCAGCGCGCCGTCTGCCGGCGGGGATTTTGGTTTGATCGTGTGTACACGATCAAACCAATACGTCCCCAGCAGACATATTTGTTCAAATCGGTCTGTCCGACCGATTTGAACAAATCTGCCTGCTCGTGTGTATGGGGCCTAACAGTATGAATGAGTCACTCTTACAATTAACCCGTTGAGTTCAGACCAGTAAATAGTTCTTTACAGATATACTGGAATATATTGTGGAAAATAATTGCATAATAATCCCATCTCAGGTAGTCCAAGATATCATTTCTCAGTCATCCTATGCCCCTAGTGGACATAGGATGATTTTAGACATAAGAGGGTCCGAGTCTGTCACAGTTACATTATACTGCAAGCCAAAGAGACTTGTGGCTAGTGGGAGTAGAACAAGTCCTGGTGTTAGGTCCTGGTGTCAGTGGGAGGAAAAGTGCCCCAGTGTGGGGCTTTGGACAGCAATGTATTGTTCGCAGCGCATATATCTCTCCCCTATGTGTCCTTTTCCATAGCAAGTGCCCCAGTGTTGGCTTCGGTGGGAGTAATTGTCCCCCATCAATGGTGTCAATGGGAGCAATAGTGTTGGCGTTAGTGGCAAGAGTTATGCCTCATTGTTGTTGATAATGAATAGAAAGGTGCCCCTGGGCCAGATAAAGGCAAGCAAAAGGCTGATTCTGGTGCCTGGACTACAGTTTGGAGACCAATGCTATAGAGCAATCATTCTCAACTTTTTTACCCTAAAGAATGCTTAAAATGACTAAGGTTTTGGGGAACCGCTGATCAAATAAATTCATCAGGGGTCAGTGGGAAAATGACCCTTACATTGATGGTAACAGCTAAATAGATCATTGGCGTCATTCCGCTGGCTCTAGCAAAGGGCAATAGACCTGGAACTAAGCAGGCACCATCTGATAAGCGGTCAGTCAGCCACAGCTCAAGGAACTCCTATCAACTTCTGGAGGAACCTTAGAATTACATGGAGCCCTAGTTGAGAATGGCTGCTATAGAGTGTCCTAGCCAAGTCTCCTGGGGCTGCTGATGTCACATTTAAGGTGGAGGTGCCCACCATCGGTATTTTTTGATACACCTGCAATGTATTTAGCAGATTAAGGCTGGGTTCACATATGCTGCAGCCGTGGGTCACAGCAGGGGGTCCAATGCAATTCAGGTTCCAATTTCTGCAATGGGACAGGGATGGTAAAAAATAAACTGACCGGGGCTATAACCCTCCCTTACTCTATCCAAAATGAAAAAGTGTTGCCTATCGTTCTACTTTAGGCACATTTTATGAAGAAGACTAAGAAGATATAACCATGCCAATGGTACAGCAGAAAACATATAGCACAGTGAGAAAGGTTTGTGGTATAGGATGATAGGACAAAATTAAAAGCACACTAACAGTGTAGCGCAATCCGGCGTGGACTCTTTCCCTGCTGCCCCCCTGCAAAGTGCTGCCCTAGTCCTGGGCCTTGTTGGCCTAGCCCAGGATACAGCATTGGAGGTGATAAATAATCTGTACTGAAACACCTTTCTCTGTAGGAAAATGTAACCAAAGAGCAAAATGGCCATAAAATAACCATCTCTGTACATTTCTTTCTTCTCAAACATTCATGGCTGCCTTTGCTTTGGACCCTACAACATAATTAGTTTGTTCGATCAATCACATGGAGCTCTGGTTGTCACTTCTGCACTTTGTTGTTTTTTTTTTTCAGTGAGAGTCTCTTATGATTGTTATAATCTGTCATTAAGTCATAGAAATACATGGATGCTAAAATAAGAAGCTTTCTGACTACTGCAAAAGCATTGAGAAGGCTGTCAGGGACAGCAAACTCCAAACTCTTTTTTATGTCAGAAAAGTGCTGCTACAGTTCCCCTCCCTCTTTGCATCATGTCTGAGCCCTCTCCTTTTCTGGGAAAGGTGAATTACTCTGTGCTGATCCAGCTCCTTTGCCCCCCCCCCCCACCTTCTGATGGAAGAGGAGTGAAGGAGAATATTATAAAGCAGCCATTCTCAATTAGGGTTCTGTGGTACCCTAAGGTTCCTCCAGAGTGTGCTAGGGGTTCCCTGAGCTCTGGCTGATTAACCACACTGGCTTGACCCATAGGACGTTTTAAGAGGATGACGTGTTTGATGCGGTAAACAGTCAGATCCTCTAGTGAGGCTTGGCCCCCACGTGTCTACGCCACCTTGCCATTCAGGAAGTGATCGTAGGTTTGCACACATGATACGAACATTTTTGTATATAAACGCAATGACCATAGGAGGCTTACACCCCAGATGATGCCTCTGTGGACGAAACGCGGCAGGGCGAGCCTAGCTGATGCCATTGCATTAAACATACTGCTATTTGTATACTTCTACAAGTGCTTTTATATTCATTCAAATGTGAATGTTCCTGCTTCTTTTAATAAATTCCTTTTTTACACCTACGGGTTTACACTATGTGGAGCATTTTTTTCATTTTTGGTTATACGGTGTGAATTGTGTCCACCCTTTGCTTGAAACTATCGGGTTTCTATCACTTCAATGCATCCGAGTGACTCAGGGATCATCTCCCATCCTGGCCAGAAGTTAAAGGCGCAGAGGTTCCATCTCATTGGTGTTCATACACCGCAAGCCTTGGTGACTCATTGGGCATATGCCTTACTGAGTCCATAAGTTCTGATAAGCCTTCTCAAAGTTGGTGGGGGCTGTCTTCTACTGTATATTCACATAATTCCCAGGATTTACTGATGCCATAAGGACTAAACCTCCTTGTCTGGATCAATTTATTTTTTCACTTTGTGGACTGTTTTTTCTGTCACTCCAAAGTCTTGTGATTTTTATATGGACACATTTACATTTGTCACATTTTTTACAAGGGTAATGTTTATTCATTATTAATGTGAAATGTAAATTTATGTCACCTTATAAGAATATGAGTCTTTTTGGTATATTGTTTATTGTCACTTTTATTGTCTTGTAGCCATACAGAGACTTTTTCACATTAGCATTACACATTTTTTTATAATTAACCTCACTGGGTGCATGCAAAGGTTCAGGACCAGTGGTACTTGGCAAAGCCAGCAGCACAATGCCGATTATCTTTTTAGCTGTCTGTAAGGGTGGCAACACTGTAAGGCCTCGTACACACGATCAAATCTGTCTGCTGGAAACGGTCTGCTAGACCGTCCCAGCAAACAGATTCGACCGTGTGTACGGGCGAGCCGACGGATTTGGCAAGCCGACAGATTTCAAAGCATGCTTTGAAATCTGTCGGCTGGGAACCCGTCCGCCCGACATGTCTGTTGGTTAGTATGCTAACCAGCAGACATGTCTTCTCGCACACGCGCCGAATGATTTCGACGCATGCGCGGAAGTGTTTTACTTCCTGGTGCGGTGACGTGGCGGCGTCAACGTCACCGCCACGTCACCGACACGTCAGTGCGCTGTCTGCTGGCGGGGATTTTGGTTTGCTCGTGTGTACACGCGAGCAAACCAAAATCCCAGCAGACAGATCTGTTCAAATCGGTCGGTCCGACCGATTTGAACAGATAGATTGCCTCGTGTGTACGAGGCCTTAAGGATTGGATTCTTCCTACTGACAACCAATGGAAATGTTGCAATTTTAGCAATTGACTTCAATAATTCAGTTTTAGTAAGGGTTTCCTGAGATTTGAAAATTATTTTTGGGGTAAAAAGGTTGAGAAAGGTTGCTTTAGAGTGTCACTAGCAATGTGCCGTTGAACTTGCTTAGGTAATTATGTTTCCTAGCACAGCCACAGTTCCCCCTACCTCCTTGTAAGCCATAGCCCCTTATGGGGGTGTTACTTTAGTGACAGCTCTGAGTCTTTTGAGGCCTGGGCATTTGGAGATCTACACAAGGGAGGCTTTACAGGTAAATAGCCTGCATAAAATACATTAAATGCACATACATGAGCGTCCGATCCATAGGGCAAGGGGGGTCGTTTGCCCCCCCCCCCCTCTGGAATCGCCAGGGAGAGACAGAAGCAGGGCCGAACTGGCCCTGGTGCCAATTTAATCAGTGACTGCAGCGCTCTCCTCCCCTCTAGTTGTCCCTTATTTAGAGTGCCTGTCCCTCTTCTGGAATCAAATCCATTTGTCCTTCATTCCAAAAAGTTCCTCTTTTAGACCTGAAATAAATATACTGTCAATATAGTGTAGTGTTTCAGTCAAGGGAAAGGGGTGCTGTGTAATGTAAAGGAGTTCAGTGATGCAGGGTGCTGTGTAATGTAAAGGGGTCCAGTGGTGCAGGGTGCTGTGTAATGAATGTAAAGGTGTCCAGTGATGCAGGGTGCTGTGTAATGTAAAGGGGTTCAGTGATGCAGGGTGCTGTGTAATGTAAAGGGATCCAGTGGTGCAGGGTGCTGTGTAATGAATGTAAAGGGGTCCAGTGATGCAGGGTGCTGTGTAATGTAAAGGGGGCCAGTGATGCAGGGTGCTGTGTAATGTAAAGGGTTCCAGTGATGCAGGGTGCTGTGTAATGTAAAGGGGGCCAGTGATGCAGGGTGCTGTGTAATGTAAAGGGGTCCAGTGATGCAGGGTGCTGTGTAATGTAAAGGGGGCCAGTGATGCAGGGTGCTGTGTAATGTAAAGGGTTCCAGTGATGCAGGGTGCTGTGTAATGTAAAGGGGGCCAGTGATGCAGGGTGCTGTGTAATGTAAAGGGGTCCAGTGATGCAGGGTGCTGTGTAATGTAAAGGGGTCCAGTGGTGCAGGGTGCTTTGTAATGAATGTAAAGGGGTCCAGTGATGCAGGGTGCTGTGTAATGTAAAGGGGTCCAATGATGCAGGGTGCTGTGTAATGTAAAGGGGGCCAGTGATGCAGGGAGCTGTGTAATGTTAAGGGTCCTAGTGATGCAGGGTGCTGTGTAATGTAAAGGGGGCCAGTGATGCAGGGTGCTGTGTAATGTAAAGGGTTCCAGTGATGCAGGGTGCTGTGTAATGTAAAGGGGTCCAGTGATGCATGGTGCTGTGTAATGTAAAGGGGTCCAGTGATGCAGGGTGCTGTGTAATGTAAAGGGGTCCAGTGATGCAGGGTGCTGTGTAATGTAAAGGGGTCCAGTGATGCAGGGTACTGTGTAATGAAAAGGGGTCCATAGCTGTGAGGTGCTGTGTAATGTAAAGGGGTCCAGTGATGCATGGTGCTGTGTAATGTAAAGGGGTCCAGAGGTGCAGGGTGCTGTGTAATGTAAAGGGGTCCAGTGATGCAGGGTGCTGTGTAATGTAAAGGGGTCCAGTGATGCAGGGTGCTGTGTAATGAAAAGGGGTCCATAGCTGTGAGGTGCTGTGTAATGTAAAGGGGTCCAGAGGTGCAGTTGTGGAGAGGGGGTACACAGTAGTGACAAAGAGATATTGAAAGATGCAGGGGGCACAGTTGGGTGTATTTACATTTTAATGTGGGGGGGGCGCGCTTTTAACCCCCGCTAGCGGTCGAAGAAAGGGTAAAATGCGACTGTGTATCGCCGCTGCCGAAACGCCCCCCTCTGAAAAAATTGCAGCGGACACCCATGTGCACATATAACCCTATGGAAAGATTGTTTTTGAAAAGAATAATCTAGAAATACAGACCTGTGTTCTTTATGGCTGGCCCCAGCACTTTGGCTAAGACATGAGTACAGAAATCAGAATATGCCAGTGGGTGCAAACACTGCCCGGCCATAGAGAGGTCTTTGGCTTTGCATTTGCCTTTACACAATTTCTGCCTTTTTTAGGCATTTTTACATTGGTGATTTGTGACTACTATATGAGGTGCTCAACATACTAATAATCACCAAATAAAGATCATTTAAGATATATGAAGGCACATGTATGGACTGCCCTAAACTTTTACCATCAAACTGTTATCTATTTAGATATTGTTTCTGTGTAATGGAAAATACAATTTAGTGGACCACCCTATATGTGGTCGTTATGCAATTATTCTTTAGTTTCCTATCTGATATAAAAGTCCAGCAAAGGCACAAAACTTCAAATGACTGTATTTCTGGCTACCCAAAATTGACCATATGAATAAAGCTGGCTATACACTAGTAGATATTTGAGAGCCCCACCTTCACATTCAGTATAAGAGCCTGGCCTTGCAAATCCTTGTGGCCAGCCCTCCCAGAAGAGTTGAAGCTATTATAGCTGTAAAGGATGGGCCAACTCAATATTGAACTTTACGGACTGAAGCCCTGTACACACGGGCCAGAATCTCGTCAGGAAGAAAACTTAATTTTTCCTGACGAAATTCTTGGGAAGAATCTCTTGCCGTCCAAGTGTACAGCCTCTCCTTTCAAAAGAACCGCGGTTCTCTTGAAATGCAAGAACACAGTGACATCATCGCGTACGACAAGCACGCGCTCGTCACATTCAATGGCGTTGCCGCTATCTTGCTGCACCCTACCTATGCCTAGGAAGCTTTCGCGTCATTTTGAACATGCGCGGGTTTCCACGGCGACAGGTAAGTATACACACTCTCTGGGTTCTTGGCAGGAAAACTGCAGAGAATCTCACAAGGAGAAAATAGAGAACATGTTCTCTATATTTCTTGTCTAGATTCTGGACAGTTTTCTTGTCGAGAAACCTGAAAGCCTTGTAGGCCGCGTACACACGAGCAGACAGATTTGTTCAAATCGGTCGGGCAGACCGATTTGAACAAATCTGTCTGCTGGGGACGTATTGGTTTGATCGTGTACACACGATCAAACCAAAATCCCCGCCGGCAGACGGCGCGGTGACGTTGGCGGTGACGTTGACGCCGCCACGTCACCGCACCAGGAAGTAAATCACTTCCGCGCATGCGCCGAATCCATTCGACGCGTGTGCGAGAAGACATGTCTGCTGGTTAGCGTACTAACCAGCAGACATGTCGGGCGGACGGGTTCCCAGCCGACAGATTTGAAAGCATGCTTTCAAATCTGTCGGCTGGCCAAATCCGTCTGCTCGCCCATACACACGATCGAATCTGTCTGCTGGGACGGTCTGGCAGAAAGTTTCCAGCAGACAGATTTGGTCGTGTGTACGCGGCCGTACACACGCTCGATATACTCGGCAAGAAAGCTCTGCCAGCAGTTTTTTTGCTGAGTATACCGAGCGTCTGTACGAGGATTGAGACTGGGATGCCATTAAAGTTCATGTGCGTGTAAAGGCATGTGTCCCAATACTTTTGACTATATAATGTATCTTTATCCCCAAATAAAATACTTTGAAAGAAACCCATCTTGAATATCTCAAAATTTAAGATCCCTCATTCCTTACATAATCCTAGCGGTGGAAATCTCAAAAGCCCACTCTTAGAAAAAAAACAAGATACATTTTGGGCTACCAAAAAATAAAATCTCCTGAATCACTACACATGAAAAAAATATCTAGTATGATAGCTAACAGACAAACTTCCTTTAACCACTTAAGGACCGCCTCCTGCACATATACGTCGGCAGAATTGCACGTCTGGACACACCCACGTACAGGTACGTCCTGTACTAGTACCCAGCTGTTGGTCACGGGCATGCCCGACGCGCGCTCTCGTGACCAGGTCCGAAGCTCCGGGACCGCGGGACTAGCAGACACGATCGCCACTGGAGTGCAGCGACCGGTCCCCAGAGCTGAAGAACGGGAGAGCCGTGTGTAAACACGGCTTCCCCGTTCTTCACCGTGGCGGCGTCATCGATCGCGTGATCCCTTATACAGGGAATCGCAATCGATGACGTCACACCTACAGCCACACCCCCCTACAGTTGTAAACACACATTAGGGAACACATAACCCCTTCAGCGCCCCCTGTGGTTAACTCCCAAACTGCAAATGTCATTTTCACAATAAACAATGCAACTTAAATGCATTTTTTGCTGTGAAAATGACAATTGTCCCAAAAATGTGTCAAAATTGTCCGGAAATCACGAAACAAAAACCCCTGATCGCCGCCATTAGTAGTAAAAAAAAATAATTAATAAAAATGCAATAAAACTATCCCCTATTTTGTAATGCTATAAATTTTGCGCAAACCAACCAATAAACGCTTATTGCGATTTTTTTACCAAAAATAGGTAGAAGAATACGTATCGGCCTAAACTGAGCGAAATTGTCGCTCTATTTTTGTTTATAGCGCAAAAATAAAACCCGCAGAGGTGATCAAATACCACCAAAAGAAAGCGCTATTTGTGGGGGAAAAAAGGACGCCAATTTTGTTGGGGAGCCACGTTGCACGACCGCGGGATTGTCTGTTAAAGCGACGCAGTGCCGAATCGCAAAACCTGGCCGGGTCCTTTAGCTGACTAAAGGTCCGGGTCTTAAGTGGTTAAGAGAACCAGGGAATCCCTGGATCATATATACGGTATATCTAAATAATATGGATATAAATATAATCTCCAAAGAAGTTCCAAACTTCGTCCAGTCCTACATAATTATAGCATTTCCTCCACCCTCTCTCCATAGGTCTATTCTATGCCCTTATTCGTGTTCTGATCCCTCTCCTATCTCACAATTACTCTGTCATGTTCTTAAACCAACCTATCACTCCAAAGGTAATTACAGTGAAACTTGTTAACAGCTACATGGCCTGCTATAGAGATCCAATTTGACGATATAATGAATATCAACCTCGATATCCCCCGTTATGTATAGTTATGTTGCTGTTTTAACAATGTACTTACCAAAATAACCAAGGTATTTGAAAACTCTTTATTTTAATACAACAGAATGTAACATATTGAATTAAATTGCACAATGAAACGTCAACGGTTTTGTTCAGGAGAAAATAACTATTATAAGATAAAAATCAGAAGGTACAAAAGCTACATACACCAACGTACACCCACACTATGGGTACTTATTATATGATGTAAATAATAATATAAAAAAAAAAACGTATTAACCGCTTAAAGGGTCACTAAAGGAAAATTTTTTTTCGCTGAAATGACTGTTTACAGGGTATAGAGACAAAAAAGTTAACTGATTCCTTTTTAAAATGATTAAAAATAGATAAAAATCAATCATATAATGTGCCTGCAGGTTAGTTTCACTTTTGAACTGGTTTCATGTTTCTGCAAAGTAGAAATAGACACACAGAACAAAAACAAACAAATCCAGGGCAGTGTTTTGTTTTTAAAATGAATCTGATTGGTTCTGGGAAGTTTTAGACACACACTAATGACAGCTTAGACCAGGGATCTCCAAACTATGGCCCTCCAGTTGTTCAGGAACTACAATTCCCATCATGCTTAGTCATGTCTGTGAATGTCAGAATTTTACAATGCCTCATGGGAAATGTAGTTCCGAAACAGCTGGAGGGCCGTAGTTTGGAGATCCTTGGCTTAGACCACCGTGAGAAAGCTCCCAGCACTGTGGTTATAAGGAAACAGACAAGCAGGAAGTGTGGAGAACAGAGCAGGATTACAGCAACTTCAAAGCGAAAACGAACAATAAGGACATGAAACCAGTACTGCAGTAAGGTAAAGGAAGCTATTTAGCTAAAAAAAAAATTCCTTTAGTGATCAGTTAAGGACCCCTTCACGCCGATATAAGTTGGCAGAAGGGCACGGCTGGGCACAAGCACGTACCTGTACGTCGCCTTTAAGAGCTCAGCCTTGGGTCGCGAGCGTGTCGCTGGCGGCATGCTCGCGACCTGGTCCTGTGCTCAGTGACTGCGCCTGCGGACCCGATCGCTGCCGGTGTCCCGCGATCAAGTCACAGAGCTGAAGAATGGGGAGAGGCGAGTGTAAACAAACCTTACCCCGTTCTTCCTAGTGTGACTGTCACTGATCATCTGTTCCTTGTCATAGGGAACGACGATCAGTGATGTCACACAGAAAGCCACGCCCCCACACAGTAGTAAATACTCCCTAGGAAACACTTAACCCCTTCAGCGCCCCCTAGAGGGTTAACCCCTTCACTGCCAGTGTCATTTTCACATAATCAATGAATTTTTTTGCACTTTTCGCTGTAAAAGTTACAATGGCCCCAAAATAGTGTCAAAAGTGTCCGATGTGTCCGCCATAATGTCGCAGTCACTAAAAAAAAAATCACTGATCGCCGCCATTAGTAGTAAAAAAATATATTAATAAAAACGCCATAAAACTATCCCCTATTTTGTCAACGCTATAACTTTTGCGCAAACCAATCAATAAACGCTTATTGTGAATTTTTTACCAAGGACACGTATCGGCCTAAACTGAGGAAAAAAACTTTTTTTATATATATATATATATATTTTTGGGGGATATTTATTATAGCAAAAAGTAAAAAATATTGCATTTTTTTTTAATTGTCGCTCTATTTTTGTTTATAGCGCAAAAAATAAAAAACACAGAGGTGATCAAATACCACCAAAAGAAAGCTCTATTTGTGGGAAAAAAAGGACGCCAATTTTGTTTGGGAGCCACGTCGCACGACCGCGCAATTGTCAGTTAAAATGACACAGTGCCGAATCGCAAAAAGGGGCCAGGTCCTTTAGCTGCATATTGGTCTGGGGCTTAATTGGTTAAATAAATATATTGGAAAGAAAAAAAAAAGTTAAAGAATTTCTTGCTGCTGGAAGCAAATTAACAAAATCTATAGCAGATATAAGCAAAAGTATAAAACCTAACATAAAAAAAATGGCGTCAGGTAAAATCAGATTTTCACATACTGCTGACATTCTTGGAAACGTAATTAAATCTGGAATTTCCCTTTAAATAAAAATACAGTAGGCGCATAAAAACATTTTGTTTTTTCATGGAGGTAGCAGTTTGCACTTGGAAACCTAATACATATACATACTACAGCCAATGTTAAACTATTAATCCATCAAAAGATATCAAGCTTGAGTGGCTTGAAATGTAATTAGTAGGACCCTGAAATTGATTTATATTACCTGTACTGCCTATGTATTGCTTTGTTTGATAAATGGCTTGATGCTTCAGCGCATTCATGAAAGCGTAGAAAACACCATTTAAAAATATTATTATATTCTGATAATAAAATGGAGATGGCCTCATACTAAGACAACGGCACACATTCAATTACACAACACGCAGTTTCGAAAATAATAATTTATTAAGTAATATTATGTACTGGATAATCATTTCTTAAAGGATCACTAAAGGAATTATTTTTTTTAGCTAAATAGCTTCCTTTACCTTACTGCAGTCCTGGTTTCATGTCCTCATTGTTCATTTTTGCTTTGAAGTTGCTGTAATTCTGCTCTGATCTCCACACTTCCTGCTTGTCTGGCTCCTTATGAAAAATCTCATGGCAGCTTTTCACTGTGGGCCAAGCTGTCATTACTGTGTGTCTAAAACTCCTTTAGAACCAATCAGATTCATTTAAAAAACAAAACACTGCCCTGTATTTGTTTGTTTTTGTTCTGTGTGTCTCTTTACTTCACAGAAACATGAAACCAGTTTAAAAGTGAAAGTGAAACTGCAGGCACATTATATGATTTTTATCTATTTTTCATCATTTTTAAAAGGAATCCGTTAACTTTTATGTCTCTATACCCTGTAAACAGTCATTTCAGCAAAAAATTTTTTTTCCTTTAGTGACCCTTTAATTGCTGGGAGTCCATGATTTACTGTGCTTGTGCCCAAAGCCCTTGCTGCTGAACTAGTAGGGCATGGGGAACTTTTATTTAATTGCTGGGTGCCACTGGCCAAAAGGAATTACTGTGTATGTTCCCAAAGGTATTTAACCGCTTGCCGTCCAGCGAACGACGATATACATTGGCACAATGGCATGGCTGTTTAAATGGGCGTACAGGTATGTCCCCTTTAAATCGCAGCATTGTGGGTGCGCGAGGGCCTGCCGCGTACTCCGTGACCGTGGGACCTGCGGACTCAATGTCCACCAGTGTCCTGCGATCGTGTCACAGAGAGGCAGAACGAGGTGATGAAAACGTGGGTGTAAACAAGGAATTTCCCTGTTCTGCTTAGTGACAGGACACTGGTCGTCTGCTCCCTGTGATCGGGAGCAGTGATCAATGACGTGTCACTGGTAGCCCAGCCCCCACACAGTTAGAATCACTCCCTAGGACACACTTAACTCCTTCATTGTCACCTAGTGGTTAACCCCTTCCCTGCCAGTGCCATTTACACAGTAATCAGTACATTTTTATAGCACTGATCGCTGTGAAAATTACAATGGTCCCAAAATAGCGTCAAAAGTGTCTGATGTGTCCGCCATAATGTTGCAGTCACGATAAAACTATCCCCTATTTTGTAGACGCTATAACTTTTGCGCAAACCAATCAATAAACGCTTATTGTGATTTTTTTTTTTACCAAAAATATGTAGAAGAATACGTATTGGCCTAAATTAAGGAAAAACTTTTTTGGGGGGGATTTTTGGAGGATATTTATTATAGCAAAAAGTAAAAAATATTGTTTTTTTTTCAAAATTGTCGCTCTTTTTTTGTTTAATAGCGCAAAAAATAAAAACCGCGGAGGTGATCAAATACCACCAAAAGAAAGCTCTATTTGTGGGGAAAAAAGGACGCCATTTTTTTTTGGGTACAATGTCGCACGACCGCACAATTGTCAGTTTAATAGACGCAATGCCGTGTAGCTAAAAATGGCCCGGAGGTGTAGTGGTTAAAGAGTCCCCTCTCTGCCACCAGGCTCCATGCTGAACTAATGGGACCCAGGCCCTGTACAGGAGGGCGGGCTCTAGCCCTATTGGTGGCCCTGAGGCCACGTACACACGGGTAGACATGTCCGCTGAAACAAGTCCGACGAACCGTTTCCAGCGGACATGTCTCCTCGGATTTTGGTCCGATGGCGTGTACACACCATCGGACGAAAATCCCCTCGGACTGAGGACGCGTTGACGTGTCGGTGACGTTGACGCCGCCACGTCACCACTCCAGGAAGTAAAATACTTCCACGCATGCGTCGAATCCATTCGACGCATGCGGGAGATTTATGTCCGCTGGTTAGGCGTACTAACCAGCGGACATGTCCGACGGACAGGTTTCCAGCTGACAAATTTCAAAGCATGCTTTGAAATTTGTCCGCTGGAAAAACCTGTCCGCTAGGTCGTACACACGATCGGATATGTCCGCTGAAACTGGTCGGCGGACCAGTTTCAGCGGACATGTTCGATCGTGGGTACACGGCCTGATTGTGTGCTATTACATGTTTAGGTCTATATAATAAACATATATGTTAAAGTAGGGTGACCAGACATCCCCGGTTTCAGGAGAAAGTCCCCGGTTTTGTCCCCGGATTGGATTTAAACAGGAGCTGGGGCAATTTCACAGACAGTCAGTGCAGAATTTAAACAAAATAAAAATCTGAATTACACACCTCCACTCCTACTAGCTTAGGGGGTGTATTTCTTTCCATTATCTGTCCCCCCTTTCTGATGATCATGTGCTGGTCGAAGCGGAGGGAATATTTCTTCAGTTTCAGGTGCATGCCCATTCAGCTCTGCTCTCATGTTCTTCTGCCTTGGCTCAAGTCCCGGCCAGCTGCCTTCCTGTTTATCTCCTTGCCTTCCCTGGAGAAGAAATCTTCCTCCACTCCCCACCCAGTAGTGGGGGACCGGAGAGTGAGACCGGAGAGTGAGACTTGACAGGCTGTGAGGCGGGTTGCAATGGGCAGAGAGTCGTTGATTGCCACCATTACTAGTAAAAAATATATATATATATATATATGTCCCCGGATTTCATTTAAAAAATCTGGTCACCTTATGTTAAATGGACCTCTGTGCCAGGGCTGTCTTAATACTGTAGCATCATGGGCCCCTGGGCAAAGTAATTCTCTGGGGCCCCTTCCAGCCCCCTATGCTCTCCAGCCCCTCTGTGCTCTCCACCAACCCTATGCTGTGCTCTTCGCCTTCCATGTTCTCTGCTCATGCTTGTGCTCTCCAGCCCCCCGTGGTCCCTGCCCCCTCAGTGCTCCCCAACCCCTCCAGTGCTCTCTAGCCACCCTGTGCTCTCCTGCTCCCCCTAGTGCTCTCCACCTCCCCATGCTCTTCATCCCCTGTGCTCTTCGGCCCCCTAGTGCTCTCCACACTCCCCCGTGTTCTCAAACCCCCCCCCCCCCCTCCATGTTTTCTATGCCTCCTGGTAAATATCCCATGGGCTGCTCAGTCTAAAATGCCCAGGCCTATTTTCTGTTTCAGTCTGGGCCTGGCCCCTACAATGATGAAAGTGCAGGTAAACAGACATCAAGTAGGTAGGAGGCAGACTGCCTCCCCTGTGTATCTATCACTCTCAGTGATGTCATGGGGCCCCTAATTTTGGGGGAGCGTGGGCTTAAGGACCAGCTGCTTTAGGGAAAGTGCAGGGCCCCCCATGCAGCTGGGGCCCCTGGGCAGTGCTCAGGTTTGCCCTCTCATTAAGACAGTCCTGCTCTGTGCTATGTAAACTTATCAATTTCTTCTTTTTCCGTCCTAATATTGTTTAATGGTGTTCCTTCGAAGATTGACATCCAGTGATGTAATGAGAAGGGCTTGACACGTTTGTGACAGCAATATGAAATTAGCAATCGATCTGCTGGCAGTTTTATTGGTTATTAATACAGTAATATCATAAAAGCACAAGGTCTTGAATGACCTCTCCTGTTTGATTAACAGTAGGCTCACCCCCCCCCCCCCCCCACTCCACATTCAGGAACTTCCTCAGAACTCAACCTGGAGACCTTCTCTTATTTAATTAGGATACCGGCTTTAACATTTGCTTCTCCTGCTCCAGTGTGCCAGATGACCTGTTGGGGCGATCGGTGCATTTAATCACGTAGCGTGTTCCTTAGCTGACATCTTCAGGCTAGAATTATAGAACTGTATCTCGGCCTGTAAATTAATCACCTAAATTGCAAGTCGTTTATTCATAAGAAACATCCCAAAAGATTTAAAGCCCTCGTGTTGTTCTGCACGTTCATGTTCTTCTGCAGTAATAGCCAATTATTTTTTAAATCTATTGAACATGCTTAATAAAAAAAACTAACATAAAAGTCATGCAAGCACACTTTACATATTTATTGGACTCATTTCTATGGTAAACAGGTACTTGAATAAATAAGACCATTGCTGGATTTGTTATTGTTACACATACCGAGAAAATGTGGAATGGCATGACTGAGTATAAAGCACATTTTGTGTATTTATTTCTAGTCTGATAATAGATAAGTACAGACTGGGCTCACATTTCCAAACCAATATAGGTTAACGGGTAAGTCCACCTAAAAGTAGAACGTCATGGGTAAGATATGGCCGACATGCACTTTTTGGCTTTATTCTTACCCAGGCGCAACAAACTGAAAAAACAAAACATCAATTGCTGCCACTTGTGCCATCAAACGCAGATACTGTGCCCATCAATTGCTGCCACTGTGCCATCAAACGCAGATGCTGTGCCCATCAATTGCTGCCACTGTGCCCATCAAACACAGCCACTGTGCCATCAAATGCTGCCTCTGTGCCATCAAATGCAGCCACTGTGCCATCAAATGCAGCCATTGTGCCCACCGAAAGGCAGCCACTGTGCCATCAAACGCTGCCACTGTGCCATCAAATGCAGATACTGTGCCCATCAAATGCAGCCACTGTGCCCATCAAATGCAGCCACTGTGCCATCAAATGCAGCCACTGTGCCATCAAATGCAGCCACTGTGCCATCAAACGCAGCCACAGTGATGTAAGTAACGTATATAATAATGTCATTTTTATATCTATATCTGTTTAAATCTAGGAGCATCTGCAACACAGGGATTCGTGAATTTCCAGATGTCACAAAAATCTTCTCAACACAGTTGCATTTTAATCTGTGAGTAAAACTTTTATGGCTCTATTAAAAAAATGTTGTTGTAGCCAATATGTGCCTGATCCTTGAGTCAGTTTAAGCATTAGAGAATGTGAAGCATTCTCTGATAAGGTGACCACCACCCCACCCATCCACCTTGTCCAATCAGAGAACACTTTGCATTTATTAAACGGTTGTATGCCCGACCAAAAAAAAAAAAACTGTAAGGCAAAGGCAAAATGAGTTAGTATGTATTGCATGCTAGCACATTATGAAAACGTATCTTAGAACGAAGCCCCCGTATCACCTCCTGGTCACTGTTAAGGGGGCGGACAGGTTCCCTCTGCGTTTCTTCCGGGTTCGCGGCTCCAGCGCTGTGAGTGGCCGGAGCCACGATGGCGTCACTCCCGTGCATGTTGCGGGATTCCTCTGCTTTGGCAAGGAGCTCTGATTCCGGCAGCTTCCACTGGACCTTCAGAGCGCATGCAATGCTGACGTCAAGTGATGTACAGGTTAAAGGGATGTTCACTTTACCAACAGGTCAGCCTTATTATGGGCTTACCTGTAGGTAAAAATCACAAAGAGGGGTATACAACCACAATGCAAAGCTATGTTTGAATGGCAACCATATTGAGCGGACAACCGCCTGTGTTCACAATGCAGCAGGGCAGTGTGGTGTGGGACCAGGAGGCTAGTGGAGATCACTGGAGTAACAGTGTCTACTACAGTGATTTCCGGGTTCTAGAGCAGTGGTCTCCAAACTGTGGCCCAGGGGCCAGAAGCGGCCCTTTACTTACTTTTATCCAGCCCTTGGGGCACTATTTCATCCACTGATATCAACAATGGGGCATTACCCTCCCCCTCCCCACTGACCCCAATGAAGGGGGCATAGGTGTGCGCAGCCTTTGGCATTAGGATGTGCACCCCAAAGCTAAAACACACTCTACCTATCACTCACGATGTTCATTCAGAAAGGGAAGGGGCCAGTAAATGGCATATTTGCTGGCCCCTTCCCCCACTCATCCTAAAACATCCACAGCAACAACCGGTGCGAGAGGGAGGAAGCTGGCAGTGCTGTGGGGGGAAGGAGGGGGAGCCAGATCAGTAGGGGGAATCTGTTCTACACAGGTCGATTAGGGTGTGCCTGGGCACACCTGGCACACCCTGTGTGCACGCCTATGGAAGGGGGACAATTCTTCCCAATGATACCAAAGATGGGGCATTGTATTTTTCCACTGGCATCAAGACCTTTCCTACTACCAATTGCCGTAGTCTGGCCCCCAATTAGTCTTATGGACCTTTGTTTAGAAGAGAGTTTGGAGATATCTGTTCTAGCGTTATCCCACAGGCATGGTATTGCTATAGAGTGCGCTAAAAACAACCTAATAATAGTATTGCACAATACCTATTGGAAAAACATAACAAATTGTGAAGAAAAATGTGAATAACACTCCTCCGTGAGCATAAACATGTATAGAAGTTCACCACCACCTGTCACGATCAGGCATCAGGCTCAGAGGCCAGTAGCTATAGCAGTTGCAGGACAGGTATACAGGCAGTCACTTCTGGCAGATGACACAGGGTCACCTGAGGTGCAGAGTCTAAGCGCTAAGCGGTGTTCACCAAAGCTCCTGATGGTGGAGATGGATTTTGCTGCATGTTAGCACCAGGGCGCGGTCCTCAGGTTCGCCCCACCAGGAGGTGAGCAAGCCGGGGTTCAGTAGTGGATAAGCAGATAAGAATGAAACAGCAGCGTGGTCAGTAAACAAGCCAAGGGATTAATCATGAGTGGCTGCAGGTTGGGATCAAGCAGAAGAGTAGTCAAAGAACAGGCCGAGGGTCAAACATGGGTGGTTACAGATTGGGATTAGACAGTTGAGTAGGCCAAGGGTCAAACACAGGTGGTTGCAGGGACAAACGGAAGCAGGGACAACAACAGCAAGGCACAATAACCTGGCAAAGAGGAAGTGCTGAGATAAGGCTTATATAGGAGATTCAATCAAGACATCAAGCAGAGTAGTCTAAAGCAGCGGTCTCCAAACTGTGGCCCGAGGGCCAGATGTGGCCCTTTGCTAGCCTTTAGCCGGCCCTCAGGGCTTTATTCCCACTGATATGAGGCACTATTCTTCCCACTGACTCCAGGGGGGGCACTTTTTCTTCCACTGATACCAACGATGAGATACAATTATTCCTACTAATAGGGGCTACTCCTTACCCTACTGATCGCTAACTATGAGGCCATATTTATTCTCACCAATGCTGGGCCGGGGCTTTTTCTGCCCTGGCTGGCCACAATCCGGCCCTCCTAAAGGCTGAAGAACAATAAACTGGCCCTTTGTTTGAAATGTTTCTAGACCCCTGGTCTAAAGGATCAGAGGTTTATCCAGCAGATCAAGCAGGGAACTGTCCAGCATCTCAGATAGCTCAGTGGGAAAAGACCATGGCAGACACAGAAGAGGTCCTAGGTTCAAGCCCAGGTCCTGACACCACCTGTGTGTGGATTGCCTGCTCACTTTTCAAGCAAAGCAAATAAATGTCACTTTTCAACTAACCAGGTTACGATCAGATCTGACTACAGAGGATGACCTCTAATGAATTCTTGACTTCTCCGTGTATAGTGGTTCTCAAATAAAAAGGAAAAATATAATCGCGTGAGATTGCCAGATTATCATTGATTTATATAATAGATTAATGCACTCACAAAAGTTAAAAGGTGTAAAAACTTAGTAGCGATCAGGCTCGTGGACCGCTTACTCCTCCTCACTGCACCTCCCGTGTAATGCCTTGTACACACGATCGGTTCGTCTGATGAAAACGGACTGATGGACCGGTTTCATCAGACGAACCGATCGTGTGGAGACGCCATCGGTAAAAAAATAGAACCTGTTTAAAAAATTTCTGATGGTTAAAAAAACCATAGGAAAAAACGATCGTCTGTGGGGAAATCCAACGGTCAAAAATCCAGAATCATATCGACGCATGCTCGGAAACATGGAACTTAATTTTTCTCTGCACATGGTTGAGTTTTACGTCAACCGCGTTGGACACGATCAGATTTTTAACTGATGGTGTGTAGGCAAGACTGATGAAAGTCAGCTTCATCGGGTATCTGATGAAAAATCCATCGGTCTATTTTCATCGCATGAACCGATCGTGTGTACGTGGCATAACAGAACACCGAAGTGATGTCACTGGCTCCTCCCGACACGTTGCGTCACAGGTCATGTGACTTTCTCAAGGGAAATGGTTTGTTTCATCCGGTGCTCTGTTACACGGGAGGTGCAGTGAGGAGGAGTAAGCTCTCCACAAGCCTGATCATTGCTAAGTGTTTACACCTTTTAACTTTTGTGAGTGCATTAATCTATTATATAAGTCAATGATATTCTGGCAATCTTGCGCGATTATATTTATCCTTTTTATTTGAGAACCACTATACACGGAGAAGTCAAGAATTCACTAGAGGTCATCCTCTGAAGTCAGATTTGAAGTTTTTCACATTTTTCTTCACAATTTTTGATGTTTTTCCAATATGTTTTGTAAAGAGCACTGTGCAATATTACTATTAGGTTGTTTTTAGCGCACTATTATCTCTATAGCAATATCAATTTGGTGTCAGATCACTGTTCAATGGTTGCAGCTGAATTCATTTAGTAATATTTTAATACATCCAGTTTTAATTATATCAGCGCTTAAGTTAATCACTTTATATGGTATATGTATAGTTACTTTGGCCAAAGCCGGATCAATGTAACTATGTAAAACTATCTATACCTGGAATCAGTCTTTAAAGGAGTTGTAAAGGAAAATGTTTTTTTCACCTTAATGCAATCTATGCATTAAGGTGAAAAAACATCTAATACTGCGGCTCCCCCCCCCCACCGAGCCCCCCTTATACTTACCTGACCCCTCGAAAGTCCCGCGTGTGGTCCCGCTATCCTCTTTGCCGCTCAGCCTGGCCGCTGATTGGCTAGAGCGGATGGATTGAGAGCAGCGCAGCCATTGGCTGGCACTGCTGTCAATCACATCCAGTGACGCGGCGCTCCGCGGGGCGGGGCCGAGTGATACAGTGAGCGGCTATGGCCGCTCGCTGTATCACAGGATAGTGACCACCATGCGAGATCTCACATGACTGTGGTGAGAAACTGCGGGGAGGACCAGAGACAGCCGCCGAGGGACCCCAGAAGACGTGGATCGTGCAAAACGAATTGCACAGTGGGGGTAAGTATGACATGTTTGTTATTTCAAAAAATAAAAATAAATTTCCTTTAGTAACGCTTTAAGCACTTGGCCTCCAGAAGATTCCCCCCCCCCCTTCATGACCAGGCCATTTTTTGGGATACGGCAATATGTTACTTTAAATTGCAATTGCGCAGTCGTGCAACGTTACACATACATTTTATATAATTATATTATTATATTATGTTATGTTTTACATAATTATATTTATGTAATTTTTTCCCACAAATAGAGCTTTCTTTTGGTGGTATTTGATCACTGCGTTTTTTTTTTTGTTTTTTTTTTGCGCTATAAACAAAAAAAGAGCGTAAATTTTGAAAAAAAAAAACACTTTTACTTTCTGCTATAAAATACTCTATATCCAATTAAGAAAACAAAAAAAATTGCCTAAATTTAGGCCAATATGTATTCTACTACTTATTTTTGGTAAAAAAAAAAAGTCCCAATAAGCATATATATTAGAAACCAATTGTTACCCCAGCTCCACTGCTAATATAAAAGTACACAAACTGTGGGCCAGATCCACAGAGAATTGCCCCGGCGCAGAGTATCAGGGATACACTACACCGCCGTATTTTACCTGGCTCTAAGTCGAATCCAGGAAGATTTCGGCCCGTAAGGTACGGCGGCGTAGTGTATTTCTCGCGGCGGAATCAAACTACACGATTAGGGGTCGTGAATCATTTAAATTAGGCGCGTCCCCGCGGAGATCGAACTGCGCATGCTCCGTTCAGAAATTTCCCGCCGTGCATTGCGCGAAATTACGTCGTAATGTCATTTTTTTTTTTGTAGCGTAATTTACGTATATTCCTATTCACGGACGACTTACGCAAAAAAAAAATTGAAAATTTGACGCGGGAACGACGGCCATACTTAACATGGCACGTCTAACTATAGACCGGATAATAGCAGCTTTAACTTTACGCCGGAAAAAGCCGACTAGCGCCGACGTTAGAGAATGCGACGGACGATCGTAACTTCGTGGATCGCCGTAAAAAGCTAATTTGCATACCCGACGCGGAAAACTACGCAAACTCCACCCAGCGGGCGCAAAAAGATTGCAGCGTAGATCTGAAGGCGTACGAAGACGTAAGCCTGTCAGATCGAAGCCCGAAACCATCGTATCATGGTTTGAGGATTCAAACTAATGATACGACGCGGGTAATTTGAAAGTATGCCGGTGTATCAGGAGATACATCAGCGTACTAGCTCTGTGGATCTGGCCCTGTGTGCCTAGCAAGTGTTTTTGTGTAAACTGTAATGCAGCGTACACACAATAATTTTTCAGGTTGTAAAACGTTTTTTAAAAAGTGAGGCGGCGTACACACATCGTTTTCCCCGTCGAGTTTCTTGTTCGGCAGTCAAAAAAACTCGTCAAGCCAAATTTTCCCATTGCCCAACGAGGAAATAGAAAACATGCTCTCTTTTTTGCTCGACGAGTTCCTCGATGGGTTTCTCGGCGAAAAGTGTACACACGACCGGTTTTGTCGGCAGAATACGTCTCCCATCAAGTTTTTTGCTGAATTCTGTCGAGAAAACCGGTCGTGTGTACGGAGCCTCATTTAAAATGATGGAGTGTGGGCTTCAGAACATTTTCAGGGTTCTGAAAAACAAAACAAAAAAAATCAAACATGCTCTATTTTTTCACGACGTTTTAAACTATGTTGTTTTTTGGGTTGTAAAAAATGGTCGTGTGTGGGCTTTAACGACGTGAAAAATCCCTGCATGCTCAGAAGCAAGTTATGAGGCGGGAGCGCTCGTTCTGGTAAAACTACTGTTCATAATGGAGTAAGCACATTCATCACGCTGTAACAGACAGAAAAGCGCGATTCGTCTTTTACTAACACAAAATCAGCAAAAGCAGCCCCAAGGGTGGCGTCATCCACATGGAACTTCCCCTTTATAGTGCCGTCGTACGTGTTGTACGTCACCGCGCTTTGCTAGAGCATTTTTTTTTCACGATCGTGTGTGGGCAACGTCGTTTTAATGATGAAGTTGGAAAAAACTTCGTTTTTTTGAGAGGCTGAAAAACGCCGTTTTTTACAAGCCGAAAAATGATCGTGTGTACGCAGGATAAGGTGCTTTTACTTAGGAATGTGCTAAATTGTATTCCCTGCATTGCAGGTAATGAAAAGCCATAACATCCCGCTGTCAGGATGGAGCTCTGCATTGTTTACATATCAGAGCTCCATCCAGACTCTCTGCTCGACAATCAGTGGGTTCCGGTGGACATCCATTGCTCGGCACCCGCTGATCAGCTTCTCCTGTGACCAATCCCTATGGGAAAGTGCAGAATGTGGGGTTGCCACATCATCCCTTTAATTCGGGACACATATTAATTGCACAGGTTCTGTGGTAAGTAAACTCACTTGGTGCCTTATCTGCATTAAATTAGCCTTTGTAAATCATATGTGTCCTGGATTAAGAGGGATGATGTGGAAACCCTAATGGGTGGTAGTGACGTGGAAGTTTAGTCAGAAAATGAAGTCCTGCTAAATCACTTAATGCTGGGCTCTCTTGCAGGTATAGCTTTGTAAAACATTAAAAATAAGTGCCTATACTGTTTAAAAACCAGTAATACACTGACTCATCCTGCTCTGCACATGCTCAGTTGCTCTCCATTTTTGGCATTGTGACAATCTGCTGACAGCCTAAGGATTTACTGCTGCTCAGGAGCTCTGGTCTTCAGAAAAATGGCGGCCTCCAGCAAGTAGAAACAGGAGCAATGCTGGAGGGAATTTACAGCACACACTATTTTTAGTAGCACAATTATTAATGTGGAATGTATGTTCCTTGCCAAAGAACATTCTTTATTTTATCAAGTTGTTATGGGTAAAGTTCCGCTTCAAATTTGAGGTTTCTATTAATGTGCAGCCAGAAATATCAGTCATCAGTGCAGCAAGTTTTCAATGTGCTGCATATCATTAAAAGTACAGAAAAAGAATGCGGGTTCATTCTATAGTCGCAACAAGCATACAATAGGATACATTTATGACGTTTAACACAAGGATCAATATCTTTAGTTCTGAACATATTATTATTATTATTATTATAATACAGGATTTTTATAGCGCCAACAGTTTCCGCAGTGACTTCATGTCTATTTAGACTTAGCTGAAAATAACTCACTTTTTTGAATGATACCGCGTACACACGAGCGCTTTTAAGGTTCTAAAAAAACGGTCGTATGTGGGCTCCAGTGCATTTTTCAAGATCTAAAAAATGGGCATTAAAATTTCGAACATGCTCTATTTTTTCACAACGTTTTTAAGGTTGTAAAAAATGATCGTGTGTGGGCTTTAACGACGTGAAAAATACGCACATGCTCAGAAGCAAGTTATGAGACGGGAGCGCCCGTTCTGGTAAAACTATCGTTCGTAATGGAGTAAGCACATTCATCACACTGTAACAGACTGAAAAGCGCAAATTGTCTTTTACTAACACAAAATCAGCAAAAGCAGCCCCAAGGGTGGCGTCATCCACATGGAACTTCCCCTTTATAGTGCGGTCGTACATGTTGTACGTCACCGCGCTTTGCTTGAGCATTTTTTTCACGATCGTGTGTAGGCAAGGCAGGTTTGACCAGAATCACATTGAGAAGAACTTTTTTCCATGACATTAAAAACGGTCGTGTGCACGTGGCATTAGACATTTGGTCCACAGATACCAATTGGATTTTAGCCAGAAAAAAAATGGTTATAATGATGTGGTTTGTATTTTTGTACATTTATTAGGCAACCTGACTTTCTCAACATTTACAATTTTGAATACATTTCTTTTTTCCAGGGAGATTTATGAGAACATGCATATAACTGTTATACCAGCCAATGCTTTTCAGGAAATGAACAATGAATCTTTGATACTGTAAGTAAATGAAACAAAAAAATCTTAATTAGGGTTTGCATACACTGGTCACAGGACCGCTCTTGCTCTGAGTTTGCATTGTGCTGGTATTTGGGATCAGTAGCGGTAGATCACTTTAGAGAGCTGTATTGTGAACACAAGTTCGGTACACAATACAGCCATTTACCTGTGCTAATTGCATACAAACAGCGCATGCAGAGTTTTGATGCCCTACTATGCCAGCAATCACATTACAGATTTATTACCAGTGACTCACTACAAATGTACCCAAATGCAAACAACGCACACACATAATATAGTTTTGTTTTACATTGTGTCTATATGCTGTGCGCTATATGCTTATGTAGGCAGTTTTTAAATGCTTTGATGGTGCTAGAATACAATATATCAAACAGAAAGCCAATAAAAGCACAAATAAAATGTAACATCAATAACTAACCAGATATATATGTAGCAATATAAAAAATATAAAAAATGCACTATAAACCACCTATCCCTAAAAAAATATATAATATATAAACAGTAAGCAGCAATTATTTTGTGTAACACAATCACAAATACTAAATAAAAAATAAATAAGAATCACGCTAAATAATAAATGTGAAGTCCATAGGTGAATCAATCACCAAAAACCTCAGGACAACGTCATTTGTGATGAAACGCACAGGTCGGAACAACGTGTCGATGTCACCATCTCTCTTGTGCCCCGATGGATGTTTTTTTTTTGTTGTGTGCCAGGCAACACACCAAACCTAAAGGGGTTGTAAAGGCACAATTTTATTCCCCTAAATATCTTCCTTTACCTTAGCGCAGTCCTCCTTCACTTACCTCATCCTTTCATTTTGCTTTTAAATGTCCTTATTTCTTCTGAGAAATCCTCACTTCCTGTTCTTTTGTCTGTAACTACACACAGTAATGCAAGGCTTTCTCACTGTGTGGAGTGTCGTGCTCGCCCCCACCCTTGGACTACAGGAGAGTCAGGACGCCCACTGACACACAGCTCTTTTCTCTATCTGCAATGAAGAGAGCGTCCTGACTCTCCTGTTGTCCAAGGGAGGGGGCGAGCACGACACTCCACACCAGGGAGAAAGCCTTGCATTACTGTGTGGAGTTACAGATAGAAGAACAGGAAGTGAGGATTTCTCAGAAGAAATAAGGACTAGGGTAAAGGAAGCTATTTAGGGGGGGGGGGGGGGAATACCTTTACAACCGCTTTAAGGTGCTTTACTTACTTACTTCTGTGACTGTTATAATTGTATTACTTAATAAACCCACCAAGGATTTTATGCTATGTGTGTCAGGAACAATAAAACAGACTGAGACAGAAGTGCAGAAAAATCACACTGTTTATTAATAATAAAGGTAAAATGTAAATGGAGCAAATGCAGTCAAAATATAGACAGAGTTTGGAAAACGGAACGGATAAGTAGACAAGCCAGGGCGTCAGGGAGCCAGGGCGTCAGGGAGCCAGGACGTCAGGGAGCCAGGGCGTCAGGGAGCCAGGGTTTCAGGGAGCCAGGGCATCAGGGAGCCAGGGCATCAGGGAGCCAGGACGTCAGGGAGCCAGGGTTTAAGGGAGCCAGGACGTCAGGGAGCCAGGACGTCAGGGAGCCAGGGTTTCAGGGAGCCAGGGTTTCAGGGAGCCAGGGCGTCAGGGAGCCAGGGCGTCAGGGAGCCAGGACGTCGGGGAGCCAGGACAATCAGAGTACTTCAGAACAGGCCAGGAGATCAGGAAAACAGAGAATCAGCGTAGTGGAACAGCAAGCAGGATATGGAACAAGAAGGGATGTCAGCCAAGCAAGTCTTTAATGGGAACACAGAAGAGTGTCTCTTGATATGTTTGACCAAGGCAAAGGCAGAGATGACCTGGACTGAACGGACGAACAGGATATCATCACCAGGTGAGTCACTGTGGAAAGATTGGAGCTGGCAATTAACTAACAGCTGAACGGCCTGTTCACAGTAGGAAGGGCTGAGCCTAGCCCTGACAATGTGGAGCCTTTGGTCTCTTTTTGGTACCCAACCCCTATCCAACTCACTGAGTGACATCGGAAGTGTGGAGAAGCCCTGAGATATGGAGAAAGACCCCGGGTGGGTTTTAAGCCACGTACACGACCCCTTATAATAAGGGGTCTACAGGAGCAGTTTCTACAGCTTGTGGTGGATTTACTGCGGTTTTTGGTAATGAATAGGGATGAGCCGAACCCCCCCCCCCCCGGTTCGGTTCACAGCAGAACATGCGAACAGGCAAAAAATTAGTTCGAACACTGTTAAAGTCCATGGGACACGAACATGAAAAATCAAAAGTGCTCATTTTAAAGGTTAATATGCAAGTTATTGTCATAAAAAGTGTTTGGGGACCCGGGTCCTGCCCCAGGAGACATGTATCAATGCAAAAAAAAGTTTTCAAAACTGCAGTTTTTTCGGGAGCAGTGATTTTAATAATGCTTAAAGGGAAACAATAAAAGTGAAATATTCCTTTAAATTTCGTACCTGTGGGGTGTCTATAGTATGGCAGTAAAGTAGTGCATGTTTCCCGCGCTTAGAAAACTCCCTGCACAAAATTACATTTCTAAAGGAAAAAAAAAGTAATTTAAAACTTGGTTCCATGGGTACCCCCAATCCATTACCAGGCCATTACCAGGCCCTTTTTTTTTATTTGGTGCAGGGTTCCCCTTAATACCTTACGCTTCAAAATTGCACACACTCGTGGAATTTCCACAAACTATGGTACCTCAAAATCTCCATAGGTAACATGTAACATGTAACAAAACACATCTTTTTAACTTGCCTTACTACAACTCACTTGTGTTAACAGGCTCTTAAGCACAAGACAGTATTTGGGGTTGATTTATTAAAGGCAAAAAGGCTAACTTTCAAGTAAATTTTCCCTTAACCACTTGCGGGCCGCCCATCCACAATATACTGCTGGCGGGGGGCCCGTAAAGGCCAAGAGACGTACTGGTATGTCGCTGCCTGTTTCCAAGTTTAGGTCACTCCAACCCCCAAAAGCAGGGATCAAGAAATCAAAAAAAATATTTAGTAAAGAGCATATTGCACACAATGTTAGGCGCACAGTTAACACCTTAATTGTCCACGTTAACCCTTTCCCTGCCAGTGTCATTAGTACAGGGACAGTGTATAGTATTATCACTGTATTTGTGTCACTTGTGACGTCAGTGGCAGTTAGTTCCACTCCGTGTCAGTTAGTGTCAGCTTGCTCGCCGCACCATCACAGTCCCACAAGAAGTTATTGAAGTAGTAAAAAGATTTATAAATAAAAATTCCAGTAAATACACCTATTTGGATTTTTTTATTACCAAAGACATTTAGCAGAATACATTTTGACCTAAATATTTAAAGAAATTCGATTTTTTTTTTTATGGATGTGTTTAATAGCAGAAATTAAAAATTATTTATTTTTCTAAATTTTTGGTTGTTTTTGTTTATATAATAAAAAAATAAACCCAACAGAAAGATCTATTTGTGTGTAAAAAATTATATAAGGTTTCTTTGGGTATAGCGTTGCAATTGGCAGTTAAAGTGGCACAGTGCTAATAAGCAAAAAAAATCCTGGTCATGAAAAGGGGGTAAAACCTTCCGGCGCTGAGGTGGTTGAGTTAGTGAACATGGTGAAAATTATTTTTGCAAAGAATACCCAATCTCATGGAAAGAAAAATAAATAAAAATTAGTTATGCTTGCTCATGATTGGATGATGGAAGTCAGCAGAGCTTCACCTTAATCACTAAGCTCTGGGAAAATTCCCTTTTCAAAGTAAACAGCCGATTTGCCCAAGATAACCCTTTTACACTAGAACTTCCCTAACTTCTCCGACTTTAGCTGCAGAGGCAGCGGTCGGGGGTGCTTCTGCTTTGCAGCCCCAGCAGGATTTATACCTTGGTCACTTTAAGCAGGTGTAGAGCCCGTTGTGTGTGACCCATTCAAGTGAACAGGGCTGCTCTGCAAGCGCCCCACAACCATGTGCAATGCGTGTGCAAGTGCAGGGTTTAGGGCAGGGGAATTCATCCTGGGCTGCATCGACATTATGGTTGCCCTTAAAGGGTCGGTTGCATCTGCCATTGCGTTCTGTCTGAGCTGTCTCCAATAAAGTTTCCTATGTATTATACCAGCAGTGTGCAGCCCTCCTTCTCAACTGGCATAGAATTGTATTATTCTCATATTAGTCCAGTATACCCCACCCCCCCAACATCAGATGTCAACAGCCCCTCCCCCTCCATCAAGACCCCCTGTAACGGTCAAGGGTTAACGCCATTTACGATATTCCATTCTGAACCCTTATCGACACTCCACAATCCGGCAACACGACCCATACAGATTTCCCCCCAGAAACAAGACACAGCTCTGTTCTCTGGTTACAAACGGATAGATAGTTTAATGGTTAAACTCAGGTTTTTATACAGTAGAAACCCCAAGGAACAATGTCTTAACTCCACCCAGAACATGACACAAGGAGCCCAATACACATCTTTAGTCAGACTTTCTGGCACTGATATAATCCACATGAGCCAGTTTGCTACAGCTGACAAGTCAGACATCAAGACTCCAGCTTTTCTCACCTGCTATACAATACACATTTATCATCAATAGAAATTCACACAAAACAGTGTTAATTAGCATCACACAATGAAAAGGTCTTTAGAAGCCAGGCTAAGGCTAGTTTACATGACAGTAGCAGACTTAATTACCCCCTTAACAGTCCACATTGAATGAATCACTCTCCTATTGACCTGTTGGGTTCAGAATTAACAACTTGTAATATTTCAAGATATCCTGCAATACATGAATTATCATTGCTGTCCCATCTCATGTAATCTGAGATATAATTTCTCAGTTCCACATTGAATGAATCACTCTCCTATTGACCTGTTGGGTTCAGAATCAACAACTTGTAATATTTCAAGATATCCTGCAATACATGAATTATCATTACTGTCCCATCTCATGTAATCTGAGATATCATTTCTCAGTCATCCTATGCCCCTAGTGGACATAGGATTACCCTAGACACAAGAGTCATTGGTGAAGCTGACACAGGAGTACCCCACACCCTTCAAGAGCCTCCACCCCATTCTCCCTTACATCACAATGCACCTCCCTTACCCTATGCTCCTGCGAGGAAGAAGCTGGGGGTAGGGTATAGAAAGTGCAGTGTCTGGAGGAGGACCACAGGAGGGCTGGAGTCAGCTGCCAGAGTCTGCTGAGTCCCCTGAGACCAGGGGAGGCGGAAACAAGTGGGTGCTGCGGGTGCACAGAGAGGGTCAGGATCTGTGGCAGGAGTTCTGTCTTCCTCTCTGCTGCCGACTGATGAGACTGGGGGGGGGGGGTGCCGGGGGGTAGGGTTGCCACCTGTCCGGGATTCACCCAGACATTTTTGGATTCTGGATCATATGTCCAGGTTTCACACCTCCCCAAAACCCGGACACATTATTCAGACCGGACTATGGCTTCCCAGCAGGGTTGTTGGCTGCAGTTGTGTAAGCCGAGAATGTCTGTTAAGCCGCATACACACGGCAGGGAACCTCGACGGGCAGAACACATCGTTCCGCCCGTCGAGGTTCTCTGACGGCCATCAGATTCGGCGACCCGCCCGTCGGGAATGGCAACCAGCCATTCATCCAGGCGGGCCGTCGAGCAAATAGAGAACATGCTCTCTATTTCTGCTCGACGGCATTCCCGACGGGATGCTCGCCGAGAGCGTACACACGGCCGAGGTTCTCGCTGGAATGCAGCTTCCAGCGAGGTTCTCGCTGGTTTCTAGCGAGAACCTCGGTCGTGTGTACGCCGCCTTACACTCAACGCCCTAACAATTCCCCCTCACACACAAACAGAAGAGGAGATTGTCTCCTCTTCCTACCTCCCCTACCTCTCTGTGTCTGCCCACACTTCAATCCCCAGGGCTGTGCCTCAGGAAAGGAAAGTGGGGCGGGATGTTTGAAGTCCAGCAGCTTCGAATACATCTGGATGAGAGGTGCTGACTGCCAAAGGGTGAGTGAGCTCATCATCCATCCCTGTCTGTGACTAAAGTCTCCCCCTTCTCTCTCCTGCCTTTGAGTGAGTACACTAAGGTAAATCGGGGTTCTCAGAGCACCCCTTATATCACAGTTCCCCTTTACACCAGAGGCCACAGTGTTCCCCTTTACATCAGAGTCCCCCCCCCCACATACAGTGTAAAGGAACTCTGCAAGTTCAGATGTAAAGGGAAACTCTGTGGACTCTGATGTAAAGGGGAACTCTGTGGACTCTGATGTAAAGGGGAACTCTGTGGACTCTCATGTAAAGGGGAACTCTGTGGACTCTGATGTAAAGAGGAACTCTGTGGACTCTCATGTAAAGGGGAACTCTGTGGACTCTCATGTAAAGGGGAACTGTGTAGACTCTCATGTAAAGAGGAACTCTGTGGACTCTCATGTAAAGAGGAACTCTGTGGACTCTCACAAGCCTCTCTGCGGCTTCACAGAGAAGTGCAGAATCTGGCGGAGGAGGTCTATCCCCCTCTCTGCTGCCAACTGTTGAGACAAGGTGAAGGTGGAGACCGGGGGCACATGAAATTGCCATATTCGACCCACAGGCCTTGAATTTGACATATGTGGTTTAAGTGATTAAAGTAGGCCGTAAAGAAGTGATAAAACGCCTCCTCACCAAAGGTTACACCAGGGGTCTTCAAACTTTCTAAACAAAGGGCCGGTTTATTGTCCTTCAGACTTTAGGAGAGACGGATTGTGGCTAGTGGGAGTCTATATTATCCTGGCATCAGTGGAAGTAAACATTGCCACATTTGGTATTAGGGGGGAGGAATAAGTACCCCATCACTGGTATCATAGGGAGGAATAATGCCCCATTAATGGTGTGAGTGGGAGAACCATTGCCCTAATATTGTTGTCAGATGGCAGAATAGTGTCTCATATCAGTGGGAGGAATAGTACCCCAAGGGCCAGATAAAGGCACGCATAGGGCCGCATCTGGCCCCCGGGCCGCAGTTTGAAAACCACTGGGTTACACGCTCCCTGAAGAGCATTCAGAACATGGATTGCTCTTCAACCACCAATGCACTTATGAACGAGCCCTAAAAACCATTACACTGAATACAATAACAAAAAGGAGAAAAGCAAAAATGTGAATGTCAAATCAAAAAGTATCTAAAGTAAACAATAACTCATCATATGCACTCATTACAAATGCACTAAATATTCCTTAGAAGTAATATATAAAATTCCGTAGGAGTGATATAAAAATCAATAGTCTGGTACTTTTGTACCATCATCATTCAGTGCTCTCAGGCTATTAGGTGTATGTTTGATCTATGATGATCATTAATAATACTAGATAGTGTTAGATAGTGTTGATGGTGATACATTTCTAAATGTCATTCTATCTCATAATTGTGTCCGGTATAAGTTAATGTTCTGTAAATAATTTTGAAACTGCACAGATTTTTTTGCTTCACTCAGCTCCTGAAGATTTCATATCATTACAATAGTGGAACAGCTTTGGAGTATAAGACAAAAGGTAAATAGAATAACCATATATACTATACTACCAAAAGTATTGGGACGCCTGCCTTTACACCCACATGAACTTTAATGGCATCCTAGTCTTAGTCTGTAGGGTTCAATATTGAGTTGGCCCACCCTTTGCAGCTATAAGAGCTTCAACTCTTCTGGGAAGGTCGTCCACAAGGTTTAGGAGTGTGTCTATGGCAATGTTTGATCATTCTTCCAAAAGCAAATACAAGAAGAAAACCCCCAAGCTCAAACGCACAATTGGAAAATACTCACTGAGACTCAAAGAAAAAGGTTCTCGCGCATTATCTATACACGCATTGAAAAAAAATGGCAATAAAGTGAATAGAAAAATAACAATGATGTGTGTTATAAAAAAGTGTATAACACCAAAAAATAGTCCACATACATAGGGCAGATAAACTTCTAGAGAAACGAAAAAAAAAAATGTGTAAATGGAAAACAAGCATCCGTCGATCTGTATGCACAAAACAATGAATAAGTGGTCTGATCCCCAGCGTTTCTGGTCTCCATGGGCGTCCGCTCCATAGGAAAAGGGGGGGGGGGCAATTTACCCCCCTTGGAAAATCGAGAAGGTGTTGAAGAGTTTTGCTGCTGCTGGCTGCCTGAGCGGTCTTCCGGCCGGATGTCACACAGGCACAGCAAGCAAAGTGAAGCCGCCTCCCCCTCCAGTGTTTATGTGTACACGCTGATGGCTGATCTGAGGTACTGAATGGGATGGGGGAGGGGGGTTTGTGCTGAATGGGGGGTCCATCTGTGCTGAAACGATAATCTGTGCTGAAGGGGGGTCTGTGCTTAAAGGGGGTCCATCTGTGCTGAAGGGGGGTCTGTGCTGAATGGAGGGGTCTGTGCGGAATGGGGGGGTCTGTGCTGAAGGGGGGTCCACCTGTGCTGAATGGAGGGGTCTATGCAGAATGGGGGGTCTGTGCTGAAGGTGGGATCCACATGTGCTGAAGGGGGGTCTGTACATTCTCTAGCCTACATTTATATGGGCATTAAGTGAAGCTGAATTATCTCAAGAGCTATTTCACACTGCCAGCTGGCACTTTACCATCGTTTTAGCTGCGCTATTCGGCTGCTAGAGGGACGCTTTTAACCCCCTCTAGCATTTGAAGAGAGGGTTAAATGCGACTGTGTATCGCTGCCGCCGAAGCGCCCCTCCCTGAAAAAAATTCAGCGGACGCCCATGCTGGTCTCTCAGAACTCTCACCTCATATATGTAAAAATACAGCAACAAGGAAATCCATAAAGAGCTTCACCTCCATACATCAAACGATATTCCCACCTAATACACTTTCACTGGTATCTCTCAGACTTCCTGCAGACTTCATATGTATTACTGCGGGTTACACCAACTAATTCCTCAAATAGTCCCTATTAGGGTTCTAATACAGGAGCCGGGGAGAGAGAGAAGACAGAGAAAGACCTCCAATGGTGTAGTATCAAAAATAAGGGGACGTTTATTTGAATGTATATGCTCTTCCATCAACAATAAAAAACGGGTGCAATGTTAAAACTTGAACAGCAGCGTTCTCTGCGCCTTCTTACGTCACTCCAGGTGCACGTCTGTCCACAGCCAATCCCTACGCGTTACGACACCGTCACGTGTCTTCATCTGGGGAGGATTCCCGTATTGGAGCCCTAATAGGGACTATTTGAGGAATTGGTTGGAGTAACCCGCAGTAATACATATGAAGTCTGCAGGAAGTCTGAGAGATACCAGTGGAAGTGTGTTAAGTGGGAATATCGTTTGATGTATGGAGGTGAAGCCAGAGGTGTATTTAGGTTTTGTGCTGCCCTAGGCCTGACTAAACTTGTGCACCCCCTAATTTAAATATGACCCACCCCTTCCTGTCATGGCCACACCCTGTGTTGTTTAAGACCTGCCCTGAAATTTTCGAGTGAGGACACTAGTTCTGAGGGCCTGGGGGGGGGGGGGCAATGGATTCCCTTAATTTGCTTAGATTTCCTCTTACTTCCTGGTTGCCCATAGAGCAGGAAGTGAAGGGAAATCTTTGCAATGGGACAGGGATGGTAAAAAATAAACTGACAGGAGCTATAACCCTCCCTTCCACTATCCAAAATGAAAAAAAAAAGTGTTGCCTATAGTTCTACTTTAAGTAGATGGTGCAGCAGAAACATATAGCACAGTGAGGAAGGTTTGTGGTCCAGGATGATAAAACAGTCAAAATTGGAAGCGCCCCCCACAGTTGCGGAATGCCGACCGCCCGCATACCAGAAGCAGTGCGGCCGCTTTATGGGGGCGCTAGACTAATTTTCCTAACAGTGTAGCGCAAGCCGGCGGGGACTCTTTTCATGCTGACCCCCTGCAAAGTGCTGCCCTAGGCCTGGGCCTTGTTGGCCTAGGCCAGGATACAGCTCTGGGTTCACTACACACTGAACTATACAGAGAGGCAGCCGAAGTCGGTTAAATACAAAGAGTTTGGTTTATTCTTCCATATTGCTGGAAACAAGTGCAAGCATCCAAACAGCATAAACAAAACAAAACATAAAATAAACCCTGGCCACTTGGGGCGTCTACCTTCACCACACAGGAACCTATCTATGGAGTCTGGCACAGCCTACTGCTGGGCAGACACTGCTGGTCATAGAGCAGAGAAACAATAGTCTTTTTGATTTTTATCTTACAGAAAAATCAACAACCACCTCATCTCTTCAGAAGTCTTTCTCACTGCTCTCCTTAACTCAAAAAGCCTCAGGATGCAGCAATCAGTAGTCATCCTTTGGATGACTTATAGAGGCCTTAATTGTCTCATTCTGAACAGCTGAAGTTTTCCAACGCCCTAAACCTTTCTTGCTATTTCTGCAGCCGACACCTGGTAGTAATTGGTGTATTGTCTAAACAAGGCAGAAATGTATCTCCCGTCTGTGACAACACCCACAGATTTACCTGACTTTCTGTCACAGCTTGTATAGATTATGCGTGAGAACCTTTTTCTTTGAGTTTAATTTGGTGTATTGTAAACACTGTTAGTTTTTGCTGCATTTTCACTTTGCTCCTAGTAGCGCGAAGGACACTATTTATCACTCACTGAGACTCAATGCTCAAATGTCCAAAGCAGAAATTAAGCCAGCAACTCGATAACTCCTTGGTATTATCCTTTATTTGGCCACACCATATACACAGGATCAGTGCTGACATGTTTCTGCTATTACAGCCCCAATTCATCACAAGATGTTCTATCAGGTTGAGGTCAAGACTCTGTGCAGGCCAGTCATATTCTTCCACCCCAAACTCGCTCATCCATGTCTCTATGGACCTTGCTTTGTGCACTGGTGCGCAGTCATGTTGGAACGGGAAGGGGCCGTCCCCAAACTGTTCCCGCAAAGTTGGGAGATCATGAAATTGTCCAAAATGTCTTGTTATACTGAGGCCTTAAGAGTTCCCTTCACTGGAACTAAACAGGCTAAGCCCGACCCCTAAAAAACAACCCAACACCATAATCCCCCCTCCACCAAATGATTTGGACCGGTACACAAAGCAAGATCCATAAAGACATGGATGAGTGAGTTTGGGGTTGAGAACAAGTTCCTCAACCTGATACAACACCTTTGGGATGAATTAGAGAGGAGACTACGAGTCAGGCCTTTACGTCCATCATCAGTGCCTGACCTCACAAATGCATTTCTGGAAGAATGGTCAAACATTCCCATAGACACACTCCTAAACCTTGTGGACAGAATTCCCAGAAGAGTTGAAGCTGTTATAGCTGCAAAGGGTGGACCAACACAATATTTAACCCTACAGGCTAAGACTGGGGTGCCATTAAAGTTCCTGTGCATGTAAAGGCAGGTGTCCCAATATGTTTGGTAGTATAGTATATATGGTTATTCTATTTACTTTTTGTCTGTTTCATCTGATACTCCAATACTGTGGCACTTTGTTATACTTTTGATAATATAGTGTATCTACAAACAATATTGTATACAATTCACTTAACATCAGGCCTAGCCAGTGTTTTACCATACTGTGTGAGTAGTTTTTACTAGGGGAAGGGATGGAATTTATTCCCTGCTTTGTAGGGACACAAACTCCATCCCTTCCCTCCTGTCAGAATGGCAATCTGCCTAGTTTACATAGGCAGACCCCCGTTCTGTGTTTCTGTCTAGCGATTGGCGGATACTGAGTAACCTGTACCTGCCCATCAGCTTCTGCTGTGTGTGTGTGGTCACAGTGGTCACAGTGGAAGTAAGCCGCCGGTGGCACACATGCATGCCCCCTATCCAGAAGAGTCGGATCACGTATATATACGTGATTCAATGCACAGGTGCCAACCTGTAGCAGTATAACTGTTATAAGGTGGACTTAAAGGTAAGTTCACCTTTTGTACATGTTTTTTTATTATTCCAGCTCCCCTATGCACCAATAGAACATTCATGTACTTTTTTTGCAAAAATATCAAAGCTTTCCATTAAATCTCCAGTCACTTACTTTCCTTGTCCTAATCCACGTTTACAGATGTTTCTATTGGTAATGTCTTCTTCCTGATCATACTAGAGGTCATGACACAGGAAGGCGTTGACCAGCTGCCCTCATTAGCACACACCCTGCATCATCCACCCTCCCATTCCCAGGTGCACGTTTTTAAATGAAATGCAATCAATCAGTGATCACCCTTCTCACTAAATACACAATCAGATTGGATAGTGCATTATAAAAGTATGTAAGAGGGAGTGGACAGAAACACTCAGCTTTCAAGCCCCATTCACAACTCTGCATTACTCCCACTCTTTTTTTTTTCTGTTTTGTTTTTTTAGCAGCGGCGGGGGGACGTTTTGGAACATTTTCACTCATTACACATAGGGCAGACCATCCACCTGAATGTGCCGTCCTACACACAGCAATTGCCCCAAAGAAGCTTCCAAACTTTTTTTTTGAGTGGAGCTTGGTGCATTTTTTTACTGCAATTTTTTGCCTTGTTTCCACTGAGCGGATCGGTTCGGGTCAGTAAACTTGGAGCGGTTAGAATGGGACCGGTCTATTCGCGTGAGCGCTTCCACTGCAAATCGGACCATCAGGGACCATTCAGGGTTTAGAAAAAATTCCTAGTGCGTCCACCAATCAGTGAGATGTATTTGTAGGTCCACCCTAATGGAACCGTTCCATTCTCTCTGGACCCACATCAGAAGCAGGACCCTTGCTGGTGCGGTACGGTTCTCTTTTATGGCACGCTTTCATAATGGAAACACCCAAAATAGTGTACCGTACCGAACCGTACCGAACCGATCTGCTCAGTGGAAACGAGGCATTTGATGCAGCGGATTCCTGAAATGCAAGAAAACACACCGAAAAAACACCAATGTGAATGGGGCCCCATTGTTCTTGTGTTACTGCACCAATTTTACCTTCAGGCCCCAATCACATCTAGCATAGTGGAAACGCACATTTTGTGTCTCATTTTTCTTGTGACATGCATGTGTCATGTTGATTTCAATTGGCTGCACTACATATAGTTAACAGGACATTTTGGCGTTTTGTGGGTTGCGTGTTTTTTACTGTGCATTTTGCAGCAATGTGTGTTTGCTTCTGTATTTGGTATGCCGTTATTTAATGGCACTGAAATCGCAACTAGTAATTTTAGGTGTATACACATACTCTATGGCAAACCTTGGCACCCCAGATGTTTTGGAACTACATTTCCCATGATGCTCATGCACTCTGCAGTGTAGCTAAGCACCATGGGAAATGTAGTTCCAAAACACCTGGGGTGCCAAGGTTTGCCATCACTGCACTATGCAATCTGATTGTATATTGTGTATTTAGTGAGAGGGGTGATCACTGATTGATTACATTTCATTTAAAAAATGTGTACCTGGGAATGGGAGGGTGGATGATGCAGGGTGTGTGCTAATGAGGTCAGCTGGTCAACTCCTTCCTGTGTCATGACCTCTAGTCTATAAGGAAGAAAGACATTACTAATGGAAACGTCTGGAGTAGGGATGAGCTTTGGCGTGTTCGCATGGAACACGTGAAGAGCCCGCCAGGAAGACAGCGCGGCACTGCGCTAATCACAGCCGGGGAGACATTGTCCTGATGCTCGGATGCAGAGATCGGGAAATGTCTCCCTGGCTGTGATTAGCGCAGCGCCGCGCTGTCCTCCTGGCGGGCTCTGCAGGTGTTCCATGCGAACACGCTGGAGCTCATCCTTAGTCTGGAGACATGGATTAGGACAAGAGAAGTAAGTGTCTGCAGATTCAATGGAAAGCTTTGATATTTTTTGCAAAAGTACATGAATGCTATATTGATAAATAGGGAAGCTGGAATTTAGAAAACAAAAATAAAGTATACAAAGGTGAACTTACCCTTTAAAGTGGTTAATCAGATTAAAAGATCGCCAACCAGTCTATATTTTTGTTTCTGGCAACCCGTCTAAAGAAGTATGCCTTGTGCCTTACCGACGTCTTCGTTAGAATTCTAACTGTGTATGGGCATCCAGGAGTACCTTTTCAAATGTTATGAAAACTGTTTTGTACTTTAGTGTTGTGTTGTGTGTATTGTATTTCTGAGATAGTGACTTTTTTTCTGACAATATACTCACACAGGAACCTATTCAGGAATGGATTCGAATACATAGAAGACTTTGCATTCAATGGAACAAAGCTGGATCAACTGTAGGTATAACTGTTTATTAAGTCAATCTTTTCAGCAGAAAATGTGAAGAGTGCGAAGAAGTGAAAACTTTGATTCCTGTGGAGTAAAATGCAGTTTGGAGGGCTGGGAAGGATAACCTCTAACACTCCAGCTGTACAGGCATTGCATCACTGAGCTCAAGTCTCAAGGGTGAATATTACTTAACAGTTGGAAAGATACAGGTTGTCCAGTTCTGATAGAAACAAAACTATGTTACATAATATATAGACTAGAAAATAAAAGCTAGAAAAGAAGATGTGAAATGAAGTCCGGATACACAGAAAAAACCTTGTTATAATGTACAGAGGCAGACTATGCTGGGTACCAGGTTCTCAATTGCTTAAAGTGGATGTAAACCTGATTTTATTTTTTTATTTTTAATGTCACAATGTACAGTAGAAGATTTCCTATCATCTGTGCCCAGTCTTGCCACACAGAGTTAATCCAATCCTCTTTTATTGTTCAGAGAAAAACCTTAGTCCGTTCCACCCCCTTGCTGTGAGTGACAGGTTATTTACATATCTCATGCACTAGCCTGGAGACGGGCATTATTTTTTAATTCCCACCCCCACTCCTTTTTTGAAGTCATGTGATTACTTTGCTTGATTTTGACTGGATGTTAGTGATCATAGCAGAGTTTAGTGTAAGGAATACACAAGAGAAAATGCATGTTGACAAGGGGAGTGTAGAGGAGGGCGGGGAGTCTACTGACATCACGACTCCACCCACCGAGCCCCAGACAACAGACCCACCCACAGAATCTGCAGTTTTTCATATCTTATAACAGACAGAGGGGAGACATGTGACAGGTAAGGATACATGAAGGAGGCATCTATATCCTTATAGATCGGCATTATGGCAGTAGAAAGGATGAGAGTGGGTTGACATCCACTTTAAAGAGGAACTATATGTATCTGAGCACCACAAACTGGAAATGCTATTTAATTCACTTTTAATGTTTAAAGCAAACTCCCCCATCCATCCATGTCTCCATGCTTTACTTTGTTGAGAAATCACTTTGAAACACACCCTATCATTTCTAGCCGCTGCCATTTTAACCACTTCAATACTGGGCCATTTCACCCCCTTCCTGCCCAGGCCAATTTTCAGCTTTCAGCACTTTCACGCTTTGAATGACAATTGCGCGGTCGTGCGACATGGCTCCCAAACAAAATTTACTTCCTTTTTTCCACACAAATAGAGCTTTCTTTTGGTGGTATTTGATCATTTTTGACAATTTTGAAAAAAACACAATATTTTTTATTGTTTTCTATAATAAATATCCCAATTAAAAAATGCTGATATGTATTCTTTACATATTTTCGGTAAAAAAAACGTAATAAGCATATAGTGATTTGTTTGTGCAAAAGTTATAGCGCCTACAAAATAGGGGATAGATTTATGTAATTTTTATTTAAATTTATTACTAGTAATGGCGGCGATCTGCGATTTTTGTCAGAACTGTTTTATTGCAGCGGACAGATCGGACACTTTTGACACTATTTTGGGACCATTTACATTTATACAGCGAACAGTGCTATAAATATGCAGAGATTACGGTAGAAATGTGACTGGCAGCGAAGGGGTTAACACTAGGAGGCGATCAAGGGGTTAAATATGTTCCCTGTTGGGAGTAATTCTAACTGTGGGGGGAGGGGTCTGACTGGGGGAAGGTGACCGATTGGTGTTCCTATGTAAAAGGGACACACCATCAGTCTCCTCTCCCTGACAGGACGTGGAGCTCTGTGTTTACACACACAGATCAACATCCCTGGCTCTGTAACTGCCAATCGCGGGTACCTGGCGGACATCGCACCCTATCGGCTGGGAGGCCCGAGGACGTCATATGACGGCCACCCAGGATGACAGAGCCACCTTGTAGCTGTCATATTACAATAGCCGGAATGTAAAGTGGTAAAAGTGGAGGTCCACACAAAAATGGAACCTCCGCTTCAGGGGGGAGGGGGTACAGATACCTGTATAATACAGGTATTTGCACCCACTTCCGGCATAGACTCCCACAGGGGTCACGCCCCTTCCAGCCCCCCCTGCTGTCTTCTGGGAAACACATCGGTCCCAGAAGACAGCAGGGACCAGTAGGGAACAGGGAAGTGAAGCCGCAACGCTTCACCTCCTGGTTCCTGCACCGAGGTTGGTGGCGGGGGCAGCCGAGCAATTGATCGGCTTTGGCTGCCGACATCGCGGGCACCCTGGACAGGTGTGTCCATTTATTAAAAGTCAGCAGCTGCAGTATTTGTAGCTTCTGGCTTTTAATATTTTTTTTTTTTTTAGGCGGACCTTCACTTTAAGTAAGGGCAGATGATCCAGTGCATTCAGAAAATATTAACAGCGCTTCACTTTTTCCACATTTTGTTATATTACAGCCTTAATCCAAAAGGGATTAAATTAATTATTTTACTCAAAATTCTACAAACAATACCCCATAATAACAAATAAAGAACTTTGTTTGAAAATGTATTAAAAATTAAAAGGAAAAAACTCCCATGTACATATTCTCAGCCATTGCTCAATACTTTGTTGAAACACCTTTGGAACCCATTACAGCCTCGAGTCTTTTTGAGTATGACGCTACAAGCTTGGCACACCTATTTTTGGGCAGTTTCTCCCATTCTACTTTGCAGGACCTTTCAAGCCATTTTGAGATCTCTCCAGAGATGTTTAATCGGGTTCAAGTCTGGGCTCTGGTTGGGCCACTCAAGGACATTCACAGAGTTGTCCTGTAGCCACTCCTTTGTTATGATGGCTGTGTGCTTGGGGCCATTGTCCTGTTGGAAGAGGAACCTTCCCCACAGTCTGAGGTCCAGAGCACTTTTTAGCTGTTTTTTATTAAGGATGCCTCTGTACATTGCTGCATTCATCTTGTCCTCAATCCTGACTAGTCTCCCAGTTCCTGCCGGTGAAAAACATCCCCCCACCACGATGCTGCCACCACCATGATTTACTGTAGGGATGGTATTGGCCAGGTGATGAGCGGAGCCTGGTTTCCTCCATACATGACGCTTGTCATCCAGGCCAAAGAGTTAAATTATTGTTTCATCAAACCATAGAATTTTGTTTCTCATGGTCTGAGAGTCTTTCAGGTGCCTTTTGGCAAACTCAAGGTAGGCCGCTGTGTGCCTTTTACTGAGTGGCTTCCATTTGGCCACTCTACCATACAGGCCTGATTGGTGGTGTGCTGCAGAGATGGTTGCTCTTCTGGAAGGTTCTCCTCTCTCCACAGAGAAATTCTAGAGCTCTGTCAGAGTAACCATCTGTTTCTTGGTCACCTCCCTGACTGAGGTCCTTCTCCCCCAATCGCTCAGTTTGGCCGGGTGGCCCACCCTAGAAGGAGGTAGTTCAAAACTTCTTTCATTTATGGATGATGGAGGCCACTGTGCTCATTGGGACCTTCAATGCTGCAGAAATTTGTCTGTACCCTTCCCCAGATCTGTGCCTCCATACAATCCTGTCTCAGAGATCTACAGACAATCCCTTAGACTTCATGGCTTGGTTTGTGCACTGACATGAACTGTTAACTGTGGGACCTTATATAGACAGGTGTGTGCCTTTCCAAATCATGTCCAATTAAGTGAATTTATCACAGGTGGACTCCAATCAAGTTGTAGAAACATCTCAAGGGTGATCAGTGGAAACAGGATGTACCTGAGCTCAATTTCGAGTGTCATGGCAAAGGCTGTGAATACTTGTGTACATGGGAGTTTTGTTGTTTTTTATTTTTAATAAATTTGCAAAGATTTCAAATAAACTTCTTTCACATTGTCATTATGGGGTATTGTTTGTAGAATTTTGAGGAAAATAAGGAATTTAATCCACTGTGGAATAACGCTAACATAACAAAATGGGGGAAAAGTGAAGCGCTGTGAAAACTTTCCGGATGCATTGTACATCCTGAATTATAGCAAGATTGACACAATAAAAGACGTCTATACATAGATACATAGATCTGTTTATATGGCAGAAAAATTCACTGCAGTATAGCAGCCTGGAGGCACCTCCAAAAATGTAATTTCTTGCCTGGGTGATTGTCTCACTGATTTTCCCAGAAGTCTACACTAAGATACAAGTCAGAATTAGTAAGCACAAGACATAGCCAAGACAAGACATAGACAAACAGCTATTCTTTCAGAGCAGAAACAGATAATCTACAACAACGTTTAGTAAAATCCTCGCAATGCACGTAGATCACCGTGGGAGGATTGTTTTTTTTCTTAACCACTTCCCCTGGGTAGACGTCATATGACGTCATTTAGTTTGAGTGAAGATATTTGGACGATGTCCGTGTTCTATCAGATAAAAGAATCCGTCAGATCAGCGAAACAGAAGTGATGTTCTGTCAGATGCGCATGCGTTCCACCACTACCAGGTTTGCTAATCTGACAAAACACCGGCAGTCAGACGGTGGCAGCGGACATCTTACTACACCCAGCTACGTCTGGAATTTCTGAGTAATTTTAGCAATAAAGCGAGCGTATATAAATAAATCGAGTCTATTGACATCTGTGATGCTGTTTTTAAGTTACATTTTGAAAGAAGCTAAACGCCAGCAGTAGAAAGGTGGCGGAGGCCATGTTGGTACACCCCCCACTGCTCAGCGCTAAACCTTTAGCCTTTCAAAATTAAACATCCAAACAGCATCACATATGTCAATATACTAGATTTATACTAGATTTATTTATATACACTGACTTTATTGCAAAAATTACTCGGACCGGCAGCACGCTCGCGACCCGGTCCGAAGCTCCACGACCGCGCCCGCGGGACCCGCGGACCAGATCGCCGCCAGTGTCCCGCGATCGGTTCACGGGAGATCAAGAATGGGGAGAGGTGAGTGTAAACAAACCTTCTCTGTTCTTCTCTGTGGCAGTGGCAGTGATCGTCTGTTGCCTGATATAGGTGTTTTTACTATGTGGGGACATGTGTGTTTTACATTGTGTGTTACTAGGCTTGTGATCAATGTGTAAAGAGCTGTAAAAAACATCTCATACTCACTGATCACCAGCCATCTGCAGCGATCCGCTCTCCTCTCCTCATCGACAACTAATGTGTGAGGAGAGGAGAGGCAATTGGCTAGCAACCGGCTCTCTGTTTACATCACATGACGGCTGTGATTGGACACAGCCATCATGTGATCAGGAGGGCTAATCACAGAGCCCTCCTGCCGATCTGAGATGTGACGTGTCCGGGTGAAACGAGCGCATCAGGATCGCGCCGCTGCGTGGGGACGTGCGTGTGATCCCCCTCCTTCTGAGTGACATTTCTGAATGTCCACTCAGAAGGAGAGAGTGTCCACCCAGCCGTAAAGATGCAGTGGCCGGGTGAGAAGTGGTTAAATGTCTTCATTCATCTGTTCACAGTGCTCTTTTCAATGGTGTCATTTTTGTAAACATTCTGTAGCCTTCTGTGGCTGTCTGACAGCCTGCAGCCCCTCCTCCATTAACACTCGGTATCCATTATTTACCTGCAATGAAAAAGAAGAAGAAAAAGACTTACTATAAAGGAAGAGTTACTCTACAAACATGTGTGAAATTTTATAGATCTATGTAGGTTAACAAAAAGTTATGCTCACTTTTTGGTGCAGTCCTCGTATTAACCCAAACCTGAATAGAGAGTTATGCCGCGTACACACGATCAGTCCATCCGATGAGAACGGTCTGATGGACCGTTTTCATCGGTTAACCGATGAAGCTGACTGATGGTCCGTCGCGCCCACACACCATCGGTTGAAAAACGCGGTGACGTAAAACACGACGTGCTGAAAAAAATTAAGTTCAATGCTTCCAAGCATGCGTCGACTTGATTCTGAGCATGCGTGGCTTTTTAACCGATGGTTCGTGCCTACTAACGATCGGTTTTGACCCATCGGTTACGAATCCATCAGATAAATTTAAAGAAAGTTGGCTTTTTTTTAATCGATGGTTAAATAACCGATGGCGCCCACACGCGATCGGTTTTGACCGATGAAAACGGTCCATCAGACCATTCTCGTGTACACGGCCTTAGAGTCAGTTTATTTTTCCTGTCTTCGCTATTGATAAGATTCCTTTAACTTCCTTTCCCACAGACACAACAGGAAGTTAGAAGCCTTTACAGAGTAAGGTGAATTTCCCTCTTACAAAGCTGTCATCAAGACAGGTGTCCCCATTGGAGAATATACTACAATCTTTTGTTCTGGTGACAACTTGAACGTTTTATTTTTCCAATAACTTTGCATCTTGAGGACAATTGAGGCCATAAAGCATAGAGGGGTTAATTCTCCCCAAAGTTGACACAGGCACCAACATTTTTTTAGACAGTAGTTCTAACCCTGCAGATGTTCCTTCTACCTAAGTTAAGGTGACCAGATTTTTAAAATTAAATCCGGGGACATATTTTTTCTTTACTAGTAATGGCGTCAATCAGCGACTCTCTGCCTGTCGCCACCCACCTCACAGCCTGTCAAGTCTTACTCTCCGGCCCCGGCTACTACTGGATGGGGAGCGGAGGAAGATCACTCCACCAGGGAAGGCAAGGAGATAAGCAGGCAGGTGGCTGGCCAGGATTTGAGCCAAGGCAGAAGAACACGCGAGTGGAGCTGAATGGGCCTGTGCCCGAAACTGAATAAATATTCCCTCCACTCCGATCATCAGAAAGGAGCACAGATAATGGGAAAAATACAACCCCCTTATGCTAGTAGGCACGGCGTAGCGGGGGGTGCAATTCTAATATTTTTATTCTTCACTGATTGTCTTTGAAATTGACCCTGCCCCCTATTAAATCCAATCTGGGGACACAACCAGGGACAGTCAATCAGGGGACTGTCCCCTGAAACTGGGGATGTCTGGTCACCCTAACCTAAGTAGGAGTTCTAGATCACATGTAAAGTAGCTCAGGGAAATGTACTAAGGGCTCAATCACACTAGCAGTTGAGGGGAGGTAAAACCCTGTGGTTGAGCTGTTTTTCCCCCTGATTCCCTTTAGCTGCCTACATTTAGAAACATTGAACTGCAGTATGCACTGCTTTGACCAATCTTCCATCAATGCCAGGTCATGTTCCATGTTAGACATCTCCAGGGATATCAACCCTATTACACACCTTTGTATCATCAGCAAAAAGACATACCTTGCCCAACAACCTCTACTAATAACTAATTTATTCTAAATGAGTGTGGGATTCAATAAAAAGCTCTCTGGCACTAAATTTTAAAATGCATTCTCCCTTTAGAAGAAGTGTTTATGGGATATATGATCACCTTGTATAACTACATAAATGGGTCACATAGTGAACTTGGTGCAACATTTTGAAATTGAAAGTTATTGCCTATGACAAGGGGCACTGTAAATACATCTAAACACAAAAAACAATGGGATTCCATAGGTGCTTTGTCTGAACAAGCAATGTGAACACATTTCCATATGGTTAAAAAAAATATTTATTGAGAAGATGGTATGCAAAACTTTGATAAATCCAAGATAATACATTGTATATAAAACATGTAACACCTCAGAAGACAAGCACGTAGATATTGGAAATAACCAGGTAAGTACTTATGAAACAGCAATATAATTCAATTGTATGGCGCTTGCTGCTTAAACTGGATATGGGTGTGGTTAAAAACTCAACATGTTTCGCAAATGGCTTCATCAGGAGTGCAAAGGTAACCATACATTTGGAATGTAAGTGTATTGCCGTGGTAAAAGGAAACAAGAACCCATAACCCCATGCAGGGGTTACCAGAGGAGAAAGGAGAAACCTCCAAGTGACCAAGAATGGTAATATTTATAGACATCTGCATTAGTCCAAAATATATACGGTACATATTAAACGTTTCCAAGAAAAAAAGCCCTTCAAAAATGATATCCTTAAACATGGGTCAAGATATAACCTCTGGGGAGCTGCGGTGGCTCAACGCGATTGGCACTGCGCTGACAAGCCATTCACCTCTGCAGCCAAGGGTTCGGATCCCGGTCTCGGCTGCATGTGAATTGAGTTTGGTGGTCTCAGCCCGGCTCCCGGTGGGTGTGCTATGCGAGGTAAGCCTGCGCTTAGTACGCCCACCCCCCTCCCACAAAACCACCACACTTACACGCACTCGAAATTGGGTTAACATGCACGCACTTTGGCCACTCGGTCTCTAAAAAAGAGAGGCAAAGGACTAACAGGGCTGGCTGAGCGGGCTAGGTCCTCTCACTCCCTCTTAGGGGAGTCCCTCTGCCCCGTTGGGCTTCAAAACGGAGCAGGTAGGGCGGGCTGTGTGGGAGTACCGCCTCACACCCGCCATTGCCACCTGGGGGCATGGAGAAAGATGGCAGATTGCCTCTGGGGGAGGTCTGCCTACTCCCAACTCCTGCAGTCCGGCTCCTCTCTCGAGTACACGCACAAAATACACTTAAAAAAATATATATATATAACCTCTGTCGCTATACACCATATGTGGTGCAAAGAAAATCATATCTCTCCTGGACTCAAGTGTTACTTAGAGAAAGCAACTATAGAATCCCACTTTTTTTTTCTGTATAGACTTAAAGGAGTTGATTTACTTAAACTGGTGCAAAATCTGGTGCAGATGTGCATGGTAACCAATCAGCTTCTAACTCCTGCCTGTTTAATTAAGCTTTGACAAAAACCTGGAAGCTGATTGGTTTCTGTGCAGAGCTGCACCAGATGTTGCACTCTCCAGTTTTAGTACATAAACCCCATTGAATTAAGGAAGTGGTGCTTGTAACTACACATCTACAGGGGTTGGACAAAAATATGGAAACGCTAAACAATTACCGGGTGTGAAAGTGACAACGTGTTATGCTTTGTAATCGGAAGTGATGTAACATGTGACGGCATAAACTCCAATAATGCAAAGAACACTAAACACACCAAACTAGCCTTGTTTATTGGTTTTCACAAATATAAACAATTAACAATTCACCATAACTGTTTTAATCAATAAATACTTCAAAACTGTTACTACAATCAGTGGGGTGCTCTTCAAATATCATTTTGGCGACTAGCAAAGACCCCCCCTCATCCTCCTGCTTAAATGGGTATCCTGGGAATTTCTAGAATGTTCTAAGGGGGCAGGTGACCTTAAATTACCTATCCTAAAGGCCCCTCCAGAACATTCCCAATCAGCTGACCTTTTTTGATTTATAACAAAAGCCCACCATTAAAATCAATCAATGAGGGATTGAAACTCCCACTCCCATGAGGGAAAGGGGGGCCTTAAAACAAGCTATTCCCCCTTTCCTCCCATTCTTTTTAACTCCTGAAGCAAACATTCACGGGCGAGCTGCAATTGTCAAACCACTAGTGACCTATATTAATGCTCAGAAGAGGAGAGAGTGGTGCAACACCCATAAATCAATGAAAGACTGTAATATGGTCCAATAAATCAAGCTTCACTCTGCTCCCAACCACCGGACATGTTTGCATGTGGATAACACTGTCCCAAGCTTACAACCAGGACTGGCTTGTGCCAACAGTAAATGCTCAGAAGAGGAGAGAGTGGTGCAACACCCATAAATCAATGGAAGACTGTAATATGGTCCAATAAATCAAGCTTCACTCTGCTCCCAACCACCGGACATGTTTGCATGTGCATAACACTGTCCCAAGCTTACAACCAGGACTGGCTTGTGCCAACAGTAAATGCTCAGAAGAGGAGAGAGTGGTGCAACACCCATAAATCAATGGAAGACTGTAATATGGTCCAATAAATCAAGCTTCACACTGCTCCCAACCACCGGACGTGTTTACATGTGCTGAACACTGTCCCGAGCTTTTGACCAGGACTGGCTTGTGCCAACGGTAAAGCATGGTGGGGGCGCAATCATGGTTTGGGCAGCCATATCTTGGTATTCTGCAGGTCCCATCATTACCCTGAAAGGTAGAGTCACTGCCAGTCACTATGTACAAATTTTGGCTGACCATGTGCACCCCGTGGTGCAGACATTGTTTCCCGAAGACCATGCCATTTATCGAGGCGATAATGCTCCAATTCACACAGCTGGTGTTGTGAAATTGTGGTTTGAAGAGCATGCAGACGAAAGTCTCGCACCTTCCTTGGGCCCCGCATGTCACCAGACCTCAGCATCATAAAGCCACTATGGTCAATTTTGTAGAACAAGGTTTGGGCTCGTTTCCCCCTCTGGCATGTCTGCGAGAACTGGAAAGATTTTTGCATGAAGAGTGGTATTAACTTGGCATAACATTGTTCTAACTGGTTATGTTCTTAAAGTGGAGTTCCACCCAAAAATAGAACTTCCACTATTTGGAATCCCCCCCCTCCGTTGTCACATTTGGCACCTTTCAGGGGGGAGGAGGGAGCAGATACCTGTGTAATACATGCATTTGCTCCCATTTCCTGGCATAGGTGACCTACACCACATCCGGCACCTACTCTGCCCCCCCCACTGTCTTCTGGGAGACACACAGGTCCCAGAAGACAGCAGGGACCAGTGAGGATGTGCAGAATGACTCGTGCAGTAGGGAACCAGGAAGTGAAGCCGCAAGGCTTCACCTCCTGATTCCCTTATCGAAGATGGCGGTCACCCTGGACAGGTAAGTGTCCCTATATTAAAAGTCAGCAGCTGCTGTATTTGTACCTGTTGACTTTTAATATATTTCTTTTGGCAGAACACCGCTTTAAAATGGTGGTTCACCCTAAATATACTATGTCCCATGTGCTCCAGCATACTGGTGTCAGCACCAGTATGCTGTTTTTTTTTTTTAATTGGTCCACTTACTGTGTAATCCTTAATTTTCATTTATTTCCCCGCGGTGGATGGCGCCGCTATAGCCCGTCACGGTTTCTGAAAATAGCCGATTTAGGACTCGGGTATTTCCGGGGCAATACGGCGCCTGCGCACAGACTTAGGAGCTGACTGCGCAGGCGCCGTATTTCGGCTTTTTTCGGAGGGCATGACGCGCCATAGCCATAGGACTCGGAGAAATACGGCGCCTGCGCAGTCAGCTCCTAGGTCTCTGCGCAGGCGCCGTATAGGGCCAGAAATACCCGAGTCCTAAATCGGCTATTTTCGGAAGCCGTGACGGGCCATAGGACTCAGAGAAATACGGCGCCTGCGCAGTCAGCTCCTAGGTCTGTGCGCAGGCGCCGTATAGGGCCAGAAATACCCGAGTCCTAAATCGGCTATTTTCGGAAGCCGTGACAGGCTATAAGGGCGCCATCCTCCGTGGGGGAAATAAATGAAAATTAAGGATTACACAGTAAGTGGACCAATAACACAGCATACTGGCGCTGACGCCAGTATGCTGGATCACATGGGACATAGTATATTTAGGGTGAACCACCGCTTTAAGTACTACTTGGAATTACTCCATGATTTGGACAACACTTGCCTAACAAATTTTGATCAAACTAATGTGATAGTTTCACCACATTGTACTGAGGTTAAGGCTGTTCCCATTCTTGTTTCAAAGCAGGATGATTGTACCCATCGTTTTACGCCACAAAATGTCATTGCGACACATTCATTATATCTCGTCCTTCTCCATTCCAATAAAATATTTGAACAAGAAGAGTGGTATCAGATTTCATTATCTCCCATCCAAGACTTATATTTGTCAATTCCCAGAAGAATTCAGGCCGTCTTGGATGCCAAAGGCGGTCCAACATCATATTCGGTATCAATTTCATTCTTTTAGCTGGTGTTCCCATATTTTTGTCCAATCCCTGTATGTAGCCTATGAGGCTGCAGGTAAGTGTTATAAATGTGAATCTTACATTTACCTATATTTTTAGATAAAAAACACACAAAGCATATGCTCACAGATAATACACTACAGCTCCTCTTTACATATTGGCAGCATTAAAGCTGCCTACAGGGGCACATTTGTCTTTATCGAACATGCACTTATATTATAACTTGATGTATTAAATACTGCAATGGAAAGAATATTGAAAGACTTGGTCATCTATCCAGACCTATTTTAGAGTAGATAATATTATTTAGTTACCGTATTTATCGGGGCATTGCGCGCTCCGGCGTATAGCGCGCATCCCTAAAGTGGACCCTATTCCTGTGGAAAAAAAAGATTTTTGTACTTACAGTTTTGGTGTCTTGCGCGGCGTCCATCGGCGGCCTCATCGGGTCCGGCGTCCGTCTGCGGCTTCGGGTGTCCTCTTTCGTCGGGTCCGGCTTCCTTCTGCGGCTTAGGGTGTCCTCTTCGTTGGGTCCGGCGTCCGTCTGCGGCTTCTGGTGTCCTCTTTGTCGGGTCCGGCGTCCTTCTGCGGCGTCCTCCCCGCTCGATCCCCGCTTTCTCACGCCGAGTTTGAATACTGCGCCGACATATACCGAGCGCAGTACACTCGTGTATAGTCGGGCAGGCTCGGCTACTCTCGCGCTCACATCCTGTACGTCCAGGACGTGAGCGCGAGAGGAGTCGAGCCTGCCCGACTATACACGAGTGTACTGCGCTCGGTATATGTCGGCGCAGTATTCAAACTCGGCGCGGGAAACCGGGTATCGGCGTATATCGTGCACCTGCGATTTTGCCCTGATTTTCAGGGCAAAAAAGTATGCGGTATACGCTGATAAATACGGTATATAACTTCAAGTCATAAGCATTGAAAGTACCACATATTTTAGTTTTAAATAAATGAAGATCTTTTGGTCAACTGGCTATGAGCAACAATTAGACACTTTTAAATCCTGTGTGTGACGCTAGGAGAAGTCATTACACTCAAGGCAGGAGATGACTATTAAAACTGAAACCCTATTGAGAAAATGTACTGTAATTAATATCTGTTGCATGCAGGTTTCTTAATGACAACAAAAATCTACAACGCTTCCATAATGATGCCTTAAAGGGAGCTACTGGACCAAATCGTCTGTAAGTACAATAATCATTTCTCTCTTTTTTTTTGTCACTTCAAGACATATATTAATAATTCTTAAATGAATTCTTCATTTTTCTTTATGCATAGAATGCATAATCAATTTCATTACAGGCCTATATTAGTAATATTGGACTTTACTGGTGCCAAAAAACAGATAAGAACTATTGTTTGATTTACAGTTAATTTCTTAAAAAAAAAAAAAGAACGTATTGACCTTGTCCATCAAACTAAGACACCACTTTATTTATAAAATCCAATAAAATATTCACAAATAAGTAAAAAATTGCAGGTTTATAACTAGGGTTGTCCCGATACTAGTATCAGTATTGGGGCCGATACTAAGCATTTGCGCGAGTACTTGTACTCACACAAATGCTCCCGATGCTTCACCGATACTTTTTTTTCTTCCTCTGAGTGGGGGCGGAGAGCGGGCGGAGAGGGGGCGGAGAGGGGGCGGAGAGCAGTCTGAGAGGAGACAGAGAGGGCAGAGAGGTAGGCGGAGAGGAGAGCAGTCCTCGGGTATTTAAAACATGCCACTGGAGGATTGGACGGGTGATCTGTCTATCAAAGTGCCCGGACAAGGTGGAGGGGCTATATATGATGACGCGCGCGGGGAACACACAGCTATTCAAATGAAAGCTGTTATGTTCCCCGAGCACCGATCAACTAGACAGCGGGGGGAGACCTACAGAAAGCTGAATTTAGGAGACAAAAGGCTGCATTTGGGGAGACACATGACTGCATTTGGGGAGACACAAGTCTGCATTTGGGGAGACACAAGGCTGCATTTGGGAAGACACAAGGCTGCATTTGGGAAGACACAAGGCTGCATTTGGGGAGACACAAGGCTGCATTTGGGAAGACACAAGGCTGCATTTGGGAAGACACAAGGCTGCATTTGGGAAGACACAAGGCTGCATTTGGGGAGACACAAGGCTGCATTTGAGGAGACACAAGGCTGCATTTGGGGAGATACAAGGCTGCATTTGGGGAGACACAAGACTGCATTTGGAGAGACACAAGGCTGCATTTGGGGAGACACAAGGTTGCATTTGGGGAGACACAAGGCTGCATTTGGGAAGACACAAGACTGCATTTGGGAAGACACTAGACTGCATTTGGGAAGACACAAGGCTGCATTTGGGGATACACAAGGCTGCATTTAGGGAGACACAAGGCTGCATTTGGGGATACACAAGGCTGCATTTGGGGAGACACAAGGCTGAATTTGGGAGACACAAGGCTGCATTTGGGGACAGATGGCTGCATTTGGGGACACATGGCTGCATTTAAAAAAAAAGTATCGGTCATCGGTATCGGCGAGTACATGAAAAAAAAGTATGGGTACTTGTACTCGATCCTAAAAAAGTGGTATCGGGACATCCCTATTTATAACCATCCATTACATCTTATAGACAGGACCTGTCACCTTCTGCCTAAAATCCCGAGGGTGGTCAAGGGGCGTGGAGTTTTATAGCCTTTTACTGATTATGAAGTATTTAAGCGTATTCATCTGTGCAAACAAGTAGCTCTGAGGAAGAGCCTACCTCTTCCATCAATCAATTGAAGGATAAAGATGTAAGGAGGTCCTGTCTATAAGATGAGATTAATGGTTTCCTGGCTGTCTGCAATTACTGGTTTGTGTTTTTTTTTTTTTTTTTATGGATTTTATATGGATTTTAGAAGTACAATCCAAATCTGTGAACAGATTTGAAGAGCATGTAAACTGGATTTGTGAATGAGAAGAATGCTTTCTGTTACGCCTAACCGATATTCCTTAGAATTTGAGTGCTGTTAATATGTTTGTATCATTTTCTAATAAAATTATATATATATATATCTTGAAAGGTTTACATATGAGGAATAGAATAATTATTTATTTATTAATTGTGGTAGACTATAAAGCCTGATAATTGTACTAATACCTTTGAACACTACTACACAATACTAGAATAGGTTAAATAATACACAACACTAGAATACAAAACTAGGTTACACAATGACCATCCGTGGTCCAAGTACAGTGCCTTGAAAAAGTATTCATACCCCTTGACATTTCCCACATTTTGTCACATTACAACCAAAAAACGTAAATATATTTTATTGGGATTTTATGTGATAGACCAACACAAAGTAGCACATTATTGGAAGTGGAAGCAAAATGATAAATGTTCTTTTCATTTTTTTTTTTACAAATAAATATGTGAAAAGTGAGGGGTGCATTGGTATTCAGCCCCCTGAGTCAATACTTTGTAGAACCTCCTTTCACTGCAATTACAGCTGCAAGTCATTTTAGGGATGTCTTTACCAGCTTTTCACATCTAGAGCAGGGCCGTCTTAACAGCATCATGGGCCCCCTAGGCAAAGTAATGCTCTGGGGCCCCTACAATGACAGTGCAAGTAAACAGACATCAAGTAGGTAGGAGGTAGACTGCCTCCCCTGTGTATCTATTACTCTCAGTGCCATCACGGGGCCCCCAATTTTGGGGCAGCATGGGCTCAAGTAACAGCTGCTTTGGTGAAAAAACAGGGGCCCCCCGTGCAGCTGGGGCCCCTGGGCAGTGCCCAGGTGTGCCCTCTTATTAAGACAGCCCTGATCTAGAGAGGGACATTTTTGCCCATTCTTCTTTGCAAAATAACTCAAAGGGGTTGTAAAGGTTCATTTTTTATTTTCTAAATTGGTTCCTTTAAGCTAGTGCATTTTTGGTTCACTTACCTTTTCCTTTGATTTCTCTTCTAAATGTTTTTTTTTTTTTGTTTTCTTTGTCTGAATTTCTCACCTCCTGTTTCTCCTCAGTAAGCTGTAATGGCTGACTAACCACTGCTCAGATCATGGTGGAAAGCTTACTGAGGAGAAACAAAAAGTGAGAAATTCAGACAAAGAAACAAAACATTTAGAAGGGAAATTAAAGGAAAAGGTAAGTGAACCAACAATGCACTAGCTTAAAGGAACCAATTAGAAAATAAAAAACAAACCTTTACAACCCCTTTAAGCTCTGTCAGATTGGATGGAGAGCATCTGTGAACAGCAATTTTCAAGTCTTGCCACAGATTCTCAATTGGATTTAGGTCTGGACTTTGGGCCATTCTAACACATGAATATTCTTTAATCTAAACACTTTCATTGTAGCTCTGGCTGTATGTTTAGGGTCCTTGTCCTTCTGGAAGGTGAACCTCAACCCCAGTCTCAAGACTTTTGCAGACTCTAGCAGTTTTTCTTTAAAGATTGCCCTGTATTTGGCTCCATCCATTTTCCCATCAACTCTGACCAGCTTCCCTGTCCCTGCTGAAGAAAAGCATCCCCACAACATGATCCTGCCACCAACATGGTTCACAGTGGGGATGGTGTGATCAGGGTGATGTGCAGTGTTCGGTTTCCACCACACACAACGTTTTGCTTTTAGGCCAAAAAGTTACATTTTGGTCTCATCTGACCAGATCACCTTCTTCCACATCTTTGCCGTGTCCCCCACATGGCTTCCCGCAAAATGCAAACAGGACCTCTTATGGATTTCTTCTGGCCACTCTTCCATAAAGACCATATTTGTGGCGTGCACAACTAATAGTTACCCTGTGGACAGATTCTCCTACCTGAGCTGTGGATCTCTGCAGCTCCTCCAGAGTTACCATGGGCCTCTTGGCTACTTCTCTGATTAATGCTCTTCTTGCACAGCCTGTCAGTTTAGGCAATGTCTTGGTAGGTTTGCAGTTGTGCCATATTCTTTCCATTTTCAGATGATGGATTGAACAGAGCTCCGTGAGATTTTCAAAGCTTGAGCAATTTTTATATAACCTAGCCCTGCTTAAAACTTCTCCATAACTTTATCCCTGACCTGTCTGGTGTGTTCCTTGGCCTTCATGATGCCGTTTGTCCACTAAGGTTCTCTAACAAACCTCTGAGGGCTTCACAGAATAGCGGTATTTACAAACCCTTTAAGTATAAATAGGTCACAATTTCATTATAGAATAAAGTTCAATATGTCCAATCTACTTGGAAACTTATTTATTTTTTGGGACACAAGTATCTTGATAAATGTTACTGCTGATAAGGGGACAAAGCAGGCACAAAGATAGCAATAAAGACTTGATAGGGGGTTCTAACCATTCCTGACTTTATACAAAACTAAAATAGTTTGGACTATACTTACACTTTAGGGCAAGTGTTCATGCAAGATTAAAGATCCTTCACACATTGGGGTACCTTTTGATTTTGCTAGATGGCCAGACTGGGCCTGCGGGGTAATACAGGCAGTGCCAGGACAAGGTCATCCAGTGCCCAGGGCAAAGATGCCAAACTGCACCCCCCATTCATAATGTGTAAGGTTAGGGAATCTTATGCCTTGCAGTCTCCCTAGAGTAAACCATTGCGCCCAGGGCAATCGCTCCTCCAGCCCTGAACACAGGTACTCCTGATGTCACTCCTCTGTAAAAGAAAGGTGTAAATGTGCAAGATTAGCTCCATTATAAGTCATGTGGGCTGCGATGGAAGTAGTTCTCAACTATAAAGCTTCACTGTGAGTGCTGAGCAGCCAGAATGCCACAGGTCTGGTTATGTCTTCATTCATTTCTAATATCTTAGTCAATGATCAAAGTTAGATTTTTATAAGGTAATTAACTTCTATCCATTGTCTTTCAAGGAAGGAAAACAGATAAAAAAATGTTTTCAATTGTGATCACGCATCGGCGGGGGGGCATATTTTAAAAAACAGATCCCTCTACTGATATTTTTAACCTCTAGAAGCAAGAAAATCAATATGCAGTAATCCAGAATTATGCTTCATCTTTATTAAAATGTATACCTATGGATTGAGGATAAAACATAGTTGAACGTTTTAGTGGCCTGCTCATTTTAGTATACACCGGTATGTATGTATATTACAATTTACAGCGTTTAGGGCAAGGGTCTTCAACCTTTGATTTATGAACTATAAATGTCAGTAATTGTAATTTCTGATATTTACATGAAAGCGTTGATAAGTTTTTCTTCCAATAATGATACGCTGGTTGATCTTATGTTTACCCTTTAGAGACATATCATCAACAGTCTTAGAGCATCTCCCTGTCCATGGACTTGAATTTATCCAGGTTTTAGTTGCTGAAAGATCATATTATCTGAAGAAGTTACCTGCTCTTGACAAGCTTGCCAACCTGTTGGAGGCTCGACTAACCTATCCCAGTCATTGTTGTGCTTTTACAGACATGAGAATGAAAGAGTAAGTATCAGAGTTCACTATATAGCCTGCTTCCGAAATGTATATTCTAAAATGTAAAGTATGTATTGTGACGGGCTGCCTGGGTGCCTCCAGCTTCTTCCACTCTGGAACCAGGAACCAGGTATTATAGCTGAGAAGACGACACTAGCTTAGGTGCAAACTGGAACTGACTTTATTGTAAATTCACACATAATTTATACCACACACAATCAGGTAAGAGCATAAACAATGCAAACTGTAAACAGTAATATCAGTACATCTCATGAACAGCTAACATAAACAGTAAGCTAATTAACAACTAGTCACCTAAACAAGCCTAGATGACTCATTGTCATTCATTGCCCACCTAGACAGTTCAGCAGCAGTCCCATAGATACACAATGTACATTACACATCCTGTTTGTTAGGCGTTTGGCTTTCACTGGTATAATCTGTCCACTACAAAAGCCGTAATAAAGAGAAAACTCATAAAATGTTCCAGCAGTCTGAAAAAGTGGAATCCATTTATCTTTAGATTACTAGAGGGAGATGGTTGATAAATATTTCTGTCCCAAGTGAAGAAGCTTCTTCAACCCAGTCTGCAGTAGGGCCACGAGATTTTCTCTGACCAGTACCTGCACAAGATTAATATTATCCCTTTCTATCCACTCCAGAAGGGAAGCTTTGTTATTCTTATTCAGAGAATGTATCCAAGCCTCGCTCTTAGCGTTCATCATGTTGTTGTCCACCATTGGAAAATGATTAGCTCTCTCCATGGGATCAGAGGCTGAAACAAGCCTTTTTCCATCCTCTGACTGGGAGAAGCAGATAAATCCCCAGTCTCCTCCATAAGCCATAATCAATGGGTAGAAGGCTAGACCTTAATTCCCTTCCAAAAGCCTCTGTCCCTGTTGGGTTTTTCACATAAACATTTTAGTTTTGGATAGAGTAAGGAATAATACAACCCAGTCAATTTTTTTTTTTTTGGTCCCATTGGGGAGATTTCCCTTCACTTTAAGACCCTTTTCACACTAGAGAAGTTTTTCAGGCGTTTTAGCACTAAAATTAGCGCCTCAAAAAAAGCCTTATCTACAATCCCAATGTGAAAGCCCAAGTCCTTTCACACTGGGGTGCTGCGCTGGGAGGACGTCAAAAAAAGTCCTGCAAGCAGCTTCTTTCAGGCACTTTAAGAGCGGTGTATACACTGCTCCTAAAGCGCCCCTTTCCATTGAAATCAATAGGAAGCTCTTGCAAAGCGCCTCGGAAGCGGTGCTTTGTGGGCTCTTTTAACCCTTTATTCGGTCGCTAGCAGGTGTTAAAAGCACCCCGCTATCGCTCAAAAAATGATGGTAAAGCACTGCTAGTTTTAGCGGCGCTTTACCATCATTTTTCATACGCTGGAGTGATGTTGGCTCAAAAAAAGAGGAAAGATAAAAAAATAGAGTATGGGTACATTTTGAGAAAGGTGATATTAGCAGCTAATTCAACTAGCCAAGCTATACATTTTTTGAAGGGTGGACACAAACAGCAATAAAAATCTGACAAAGGTTTCAACACTTTTACACTTTATTCAAAACAAAAAAATTGGCTTTAGGTACACAGGACAGCAGGAAGCCTGTCTATAGATTGTAAGCTTGTTTCGTATCCGCAGGACTTACTGGTATTTCAGTCCATTTATCAAACTAAGTAGCATGTCCTTTTTTCATCAATACCCAAGTTTATTGTTCATTTATCTTAGCAGCAGAGTTCCTTTAATAACATGTCCTCCCCACCCCAAGGGGAAGGGAGAACAGCCAATTGTGTGAGTTTGGTTGTTTGAAATCTACAGCATACATGGAGCATGAGCATTGAAAGCTTACAATACAGCATCTTTTGCACTATATGGGGTCTAGCATTACCACATAGGAGTCATTATGATTTTAGGTTGAAAGCTTAGAGGTAGGTAATTAAATTAAAAGGGGATGGGAAATCTTGTTTACAGTGAAAGATTACAAAAAATAATGGGTATCCCTAACCTCATCAAGCTTTCAAGCATCAAGAAATCAGCACACCTAAATACTAGGGCTGTTACTGATCAAAATTTTTGTGTTCGATTAATCGTTTTTTTTTTAAATCGACTAATTTCGATTAATTATAACGCACATACAGATCCAACTACTTTCAGCTGCTCTCCTTGCAGGCTGATTCCCAGTGCAGCTACTGGAAAAATGGATAGCAGGATACAAAAAACACATAAAGGCAGCGCTCGATGGGAAAAGCATTAAAACTTTTATAGTCTTCAAGTAGGTAACAAAATAAATATTGCACTGGAGATAAAATCGATGTAGCTACATAAACTGTAAAAATGGTGCGAGTAATACCAAACAGTATCAAAAGCAGTCATAAAAACATGTAGCTAAGTATGATACTGGTATAAAAATGTGTACAACGATGCCACTGCTGAATCCAGATGAGGAGAGGTTAACATCAGTCCGTCGGCATGTAGATGTCCCATGAAGGGAACTATCACAACTCCCAGTGGATGGCTGTAGAGTCCCAGGTTAAGGAGGGAAGTGATAGAGGGAAGTGTAACAGCCCTTGCGTGTGGCAGATAGTAAGGTCCCGCCGGCATGCAGATATGAAGGCACAGCAAAGGAGCCCTTCAGATGGACACAGCAAGCCCCACCGGTGTCCGTGACGTTACCGGATCTCCAACGGAACTCCCTGAAGGCCCAGAAGCTTTGGGGGGGGGGGGGGGAGTGAGCGTGAAAGTAAAAAATGCCGCAGCATCAGTGGGAGTAAAAAAAAAAACATAGGGGGTTATTTACTAAAGGCAAATCCACCTTGCACTACAAAACACTGAAAACTACAAGTACAAAGTGCAATTGAAATTGCACTGAAAGTGCACTTGGAAGTGCAGTCACTGTAGATCCGAGGAGGACATGCGAGGAAAATAAAAAAACAGCATTTTAACTTGCACATGATTGGATAATAAAATCAGCGGAGCTTCCCCTCATTTCAGATCTACCCCTCAGATTTACAGCGACTGCACCTCCATCGCACAATTGTTTCCGACAACAAATGTTGGATGGTCATGCTCTCAAATTGTCCGACAACAAATGTGTTCCGTCGGATTATCCGATCGTGTGTACACAAGACAGTCGGACTAAAACCCAAAGTATAAACACGCATGCTCCAAGCCAATGCTAACCATAACACAATATTAGCAGCAGTTGCCCAAAGGGTGGCACTAAAGAGCAGAAAAAATACGTAGTTTTGTGAATATTGGCTGAAAAAGTTCTGCCGTCTATAAGCAGAACAAGTTCACGGCCAACGCCCTTCGGATAAAAATCTACGGAAATCCGATCGCGTGTACGAGGCTCTAGATATTACTTATCGGGAGGGGCAAATCAAACATTTTATTATTGTTGGAAATACATATGAAAAATGTGGTGCAGCGCTACCCACTCAGGAGCCGCTGGATAGATTTGGGATCGGTGTGTCACCTCTGTAGTATGTCTAGGGATATGATGATGAATAGATGATGTGAGCAATGATGGAATGTCCAAACAGCAAGGTGTCGTTTTCTGTGCTTTTATTTTCTTGCCCAACACGGCAAACAGGTAACTTCAGGTGAATAGAAAAGATGGTGAAAAAGAGAGAAGTTGCAGATTCAGGCCTTAACTATTTGTAGAAGCAGTCCTGCTTCAATGATACTTTTACTTCGTCGCCACTCTAGCCGGAGTGGGTGTAGTGTACCCGGACAGTCTCTCTCACAGAACTGGCAGCCGGAGTATCACCTTGAGAAGGAAGACAAGCCTCTGCCACAGACTTGGCTCAATGGAAATTAGGAGTGGTGCCTCTGCCACAGGCCCCTACTCTGGAACGCAGTTAAATGGAGAAATTCCTTCTCATTAATTAAATTTGCCTGAATTCCCCTCGGGTAGCGCCTTCGATTTTGGAGTCACCGATTTATAAGTTACATCAAATAACTTGTCGGTGTCCGGCAACTCGGATCCCCGGTGGATTGTCTAAGCCCTATTGGATCACCATCGAACAGCTCAACTCGCTTGGCATCTTCTCATGGATGTGGGGACTCAGTAAGTCACTGAGGCCCCTTTGGTTGCTCCGGGCCATGAGGGTCCAGAGTCAGGAACTCCGCGTAGCATGTGCGCCCCAGCCTGGTAGGCCATATCGCCGGGGCCCGTGATGCGCGCAAACCCTAAAGGTGGGTGCCGCACCAGGCAACCAGGAACGGGTAAAAAAAGACCCCACAAAATGGCCTCTGCGCCAGAAATACCCTCCACCAGCATGCCCCGAGAGGGAAACACTCCTCTAATTGGCTGCTGAAGAAAGGCGTCTCTGCCTGGACCCCTCTGGCGCCACCTGTCACCCAGAGATGGAAAGACATCCCTAGAACACAGAATGAAACCGCAGGCAGCCCAGCCCGGCAGAAATCCATTTTACACAATTAACATGGATGAGAGCAAAGTAACTCTCTCATCTCTAAATTTAACATAGCACCTGGACTGAAAGTACACAGGCGCTACAGTGGGTTTTACAAAACAAAGAAAGAGCTCCGAGAACGTACAGAATGTTATCTTTAAGAGATAATGTAGAAACTATTTCTATTACTAATTTGTAAGAAATGTCAACAGTTAGTGGTGTCAAATAAAACGGATGCCAGTTCTTCGAGCAGGTGTAGAGAATTCCTGACATACTGGACTCTGTACAAATCACCTGCAACATTCCACAGAAACCTTCACCAGAACAACGTATTCATGTTTTACCATTACCCATAGAATGCAGGTCAAGGGGGTCAAGACCAAACATTTCCCTTTTTAAGAAAAAACCTTTGTCGGTTTAAAAAAAAAAAAATACACTATGGAATTAAAGCTGATAAGAGCGTTACCCCAATAATCAACAAGGAATATTATAAAGGAAAAGTAGAGGAGAAAGCAATAGCTCCACTTACCAGATTTGATATCCTAACAGGAATATATAAAAATGTTAATTGTGCCCAAGCAGTACCCTGAAAATGTAACTTTTTGCCCTAAATTCCCACTGAAAAATATCCATGCACTTCCTGACGTGACTGCCTAGGCACTGCTGTTCTAAAGCCTCATAGCTGTATATCCGCAGTGTGAGATTGTCCAAGGTGCTGCTGTCTCTGACTGTTATGCCGCGTACACACGACCGTTTTTAATGGTCTAGTCAATCGTGAAAAAAAATGCTCTAGCAAAGCGCAGTGACATACAACACGTACAACGGCACTATAAAGGGGAGGTACTAGTCAAATGGCGCCACCCTTGGGGCTGCTTTTGCTGATTTTGTGTTAGTAAAACTTTGGTGGGAGACGATTCGCGCTTTTCAGTCTGTTACAGCGTGACAAATGTGCTATCTCCATTACAAACGCTACTTTTACCAGAACGAGCGCTTCCATCTCATAACTTGCTTCTAATGCCGCATACACACGATCACTTTTTGTGCTGAAAAAAAACGTTGTTTTATCTCACGAAACAAAACAACATTTTTCAAACTTCATTTTAAAAAACGACGTTGTCTACACACCATCGTTTTCTGAAAATGCTCTTGCAAAGCGCGGTTACGTACAACACTTACGACGGCACCCTGTTCCATTGAAGCTCCCGACTCATAACTTGATTCTGAGCATGTGCGGGTTTAAAAACGTTGTTTTAAACGTCGTTTTGCCCACACGCAATCATTTTAAATGACACAAAAAACAACATTTTGAAAAACAACACAAAAAATGTAAGCATGTGAGGCCGTGTACACACGGCAGAGAACCTCGACGGGCAGAACACATCGTTCCGCCCGTCGAGGTTCCCTGCCGGCCGTCGAAATCGGCGACCCGCCCGTCGGGAATGGCAACCAGCCATTCTTCCAGGCGGGCCGTCGAGCAAATAGAGAGCGTGCTCTCTATTTCTGCTCGACGGGCTTCCCGACGGGAAGCTCGCCGAGAGCGTACACACGGCCGAGGTCCTCGCTGGAATGCAGCTTCCAGCGAGGTTCTCGCTGGTTTCCAGCGAGAACCTCGGTCGTGTGTACACGGCCTTAGAATTTTTTTTTTGGTCGTTTTTCAGAAGACATAGAACAACGTTTTGCCCACACAAGATCATTTTAAATGACGTTTTTTAAAACGTTGTTTTTTTTCATCACAAAAAACGACCGTGTGTACGCGGCATCAGCATGCATGTTTTTTTCACGTCGTTAAATCCCACACACGGACATTTTTTATGACGTTAAAAACAATGTGAAAATTTAGAGCATTTTTAATGCCCATTTTTTACGTCGTGAAAAATGCTCTGGAGCCCACACACGATCGTTTTTAATGACATTAAAATATATATATATATGTTTACATCCCGAAAAACAGTTGTGTGTACGCAGGATTAGTCTTAGCAGCTTTAAAGATTTAACCACTTGCTTACTGGGCACCTATACCCCCTTCCTACCCAAGCGAAATTTCAGCTTTCGGCACTGTCACGCTTTGAATGAAAATTGCGCAGTCATGCGACGTGGCTCTCAAACAAAATTGACGTTCTTTTTTTCCCCCACAAATAGAGCTTTATTTTGGTAGTATTTGATCACCTCTGCGGTTTTTATTTTTTGCGCTATAAACAAAAAATGCGACAATTTTGAAAAAGAAAACACAATATTTTTTGCTATAATAACCACTTAAGGACCCCCGCACGCCTATGTACGTCCACAACATGGCTCGTACAGGCACAAGGCCGTATATATATATGTGCGGTTCGGGGGTCCGATCGGGACCCCCTCCGCGGCGTGCGGCGGTCCCCCTGGCTTTGGGAGCGATCGCCGACGAGCGGGCGGATGTCCGTTTTTTTCCGCCCCCCCCCCCCCGCGCGATCGCTCCCAGCCAATGGGAGCGCTCCCCCTTTGTGTCACTTCCTCCTCCTGTGTTTACACAGGAGGAGGAAATTATGTCATCTCTCATCGCAGCGGTGTTTCCCACCGCTGCTGATGAGAGAAGACATCCACAGTAAGTGTGCACCAACACAACACTGACACACACACACACATAGGTACATTAACCCCTTGTGATCACCCCCCCCCCCACCCCCCTGTCACAGTGTCACTGAATGCAGTGATCTAATCACTGCATTTAGTGTCAGTGTGACAGGCAGTGTGAAAGTTAGTTAGTGTTAGGTTCAGGGTAGCCCCCGTACCCCCCTAATAAAGTTTTAACCCCCTGATCACTGCCCTAGTTAACCCTTTCACTCCCTATTGCCAGCGTCACTAAGCGATCATTTTTCTGATCGCTGTATTAGTGTCGCTGTTCCCGCTAGGTAGCTATTTTATTTTTTATTTTTTTACTGAAGACATGTGGCTGAATTAATTTTGGCCTAAATGTTTTACTAAAATTTAGTTTATTTGATTTTTTTATAACAAAAAGTAAAAAATTGAGATTTTTTTCAAAATTGTCGCTCTATTTTAGTTTATAGCGCAAAAAATAAAAAAAATCGCAGAGGCGATCAAATACCACCAAAAGAAAGCTCTATTTGTGGGAAGAAAAGGACGCAAATTTTGTTTGGGAGCCACGTCGCACGACCGCGCAATTGTCTGTTAAAGCGACGCAGCGCCGAATTGTAAAAACACCTTGGGTCATTTAGCAGCATATGTGTCCGGGTCTTAAGTGGATAAATATCCAAATAAAATAAATAAATGTTTTTCTCAGTTTAGGCCGATACGCATTCTTCTACATATTTTTGGTAAAAAAATTGCAATAAGCGTATAGTGATTGGTTTGCGCAAAAGTTATAGCGGCTACAATATAGGGGAAAGAATTCTGTCATTTTTTCTTTACTAGTAATGGCGGCAATCTGCGATTTTTGTCAGGATTGCGATATTGCGGCGGACACATCGGACACTTTTGACACTTATTTGGGACCACTCACATTTATACAGCGAACAGTGCTATAAATATGCACTGTTACTGTATAAATGTGACTGGCAGGGAAGGGGTTAACACTAGGGGGGCGAGGACGGGGTTAAATGTGTTCACTGGGAGTGATTCTTACTGTAGGGGGAGGGGACTGACTAGGGGAGGTGACCGATCTGTGTCCCTATGTACAAGGGACACAGCATCGGTCTCCTCTCTCTCTGACAGGACGTGGAGCTCTGTGTTTAGACACAGAGAGATCCACACACAGATCTCTGTGTTTACACACAGAGATCCACATCCTTGGCTGTGTAATGGCCGATCACGGGTACCTGGCGGACATTGCGGCCACCAGGCACACACATGGGCATCTCAGTGATGCGCCGGGCACGCATGTGCGCCCCCCGGTGGCCAGAGGAGCCTATCCCGGCATTGTAGAGCCACCTTGTGGCCATCTTTTTACAATAGCATGCGTTCTGATTTCTGTAGTGGGTTAAGGCTCCTTTTTTTTTTTTTAATCTCCTTTCTCACTTTCATACAAAACCCATGGTTTAGAGAGCTCAATAGCTTAAACTGAATTTTACACAACCAAGGGAAGGAGTCAGGAAAGCGACTCCTCCCCCTCCCTCTGAATATCTCCATCCTAAAATTGCCGACCACAGGGAACGGTCATCAGTGACAGTGTCACTGGGCAGAATAGGGGAATGCCTTGTTTACAAAGGCATTTCCTCGTTCTGCTCTTGCCGACCGCAATTACGGGACCCCGGGAACATCGAGTTCCTGGGACCCACGGCCGCACTTGAAAGGCATGTGGTGGGTGAGCACGCGCTAGGGTGCCCACGTGTCCCGGATTGCCCGGGACTGTCTCGCAGTTGACATGTCTGTCCCAGGTCCCGGGCACCTTCATTCTCGGACAATACAATGTCCCCGGAATGAAATAGAGGACACAACCACCCCCCACTAACTAATAACTACATTTCCGGAACTGGTTTCTAGGGCCAGCGCTGCCTGGCATCTTGCAACCAGTGACAATTTACTCTCAAACAGTGTAATCGGGAGCGAGGCCTACGCCTAGTGCAGCACTGCTGTCTCCACCCACCTCTGCACCTTCTCTGGCATCCAGCAGCAAGCAGCAGGGACTGGTGTGATCTTCACTCTCCAGATAGTGATGCCATGTCTTTCCATCTACGCACGTGGCTCATGCAGAGGGAGTGACAGCAGCACTGCATCTTGTGGCAGGCTATGGGTGGCACATTCACCTGACAAATAACCCGCCGCCAAATTCCCCATCAACCCCGAGACTACATTACCCCCCTCATCTTTTTTGGAGGGCAGGTGAGAGAGGGGGTGTGTCCCTGAATGGCAGTTTGGAAATGTGGTCACCCTAGCGTGTGTCAGCTGGGCGGTAGATTCAAATGGTCGTACCAGAACCCCAATCTGCTTGCCTGTGCCATTCTGTCTACGTAAATAGGCATGCGCTCGTCGGCAAGTGGTTAAAAAGTTGCAAGGACTCACCAAAAAAAAACATAATGCAGCTACCAAGGCCTGCTAAGCTGCAATATATTACAATTTCAATCTTGGGTTTACATATATTTCGACAACAAATTAAATGATATGCATGGAAATAATAAGCCATGCTGCTTTTATATAAAACAAGAGATACATTATAAGTAATGAACAATAATATGCACAGGGTAGTGTGTAATAACACAAAAATTAATAAGCGTATTTAATTTCTTTGACTTTTTTTCATTAGCCTGTGGAAGAACCTTCTAACCTCTTAGGTAAACCTGGGAGATATTTTTTATGATAGAACGTTAACTACCTAATACATGTTAATATATTAAACCAGATCTAAGCCGCTGTGTGTTCATTAAATCATTTCAAAAGTTACCACAGCTATTTGTTAATGAAATCGTTAGGCTTTATTGCACTGTGTATCACACACTATTCAAATTTTACTGCTTTATAAAAAAATAAAAAAATACCCAGTTTAAATGGTTTTGCCAGAGAGAAATAAGAAGCAGTGAAACTCATAACTAGAAATCCCTTGACATCTTTTTGACACACTGTGGGTAATTAAATCCCACTATCACTGATATTCTTTTTTTTTTTTTTCTTGGCAACGAACAGCAGACTGTAATAAAAGGAAAATTTCCTCCACTGAGCAGTTTCAGAGCTTACGGATATCTTCAGTAATAATCCCTCACTGCCCTAAGTCAAAAAGACTTGCCTTGTGTATTAGAGCACTAACTTTAAATAATATCGCCGAAAAATGTTCTCATACATTGTGATGCAAAAACTACATTTAAAAGTCTTGAAATGTATATATAAAATGATTATTTTTATTATAATTCTACTATTGCTAATAATAATAGTGCTGATAATTATAATAGCATTACCCCCATTGGAGCTGCTGGATTTTTGGGTGGCGTGTTACTTCGCGGCTCCTCCGAATTCTCTAGGGGTGAGTGATGTGTATTGCATAAACAGAAGTAAAGGAATGTCCATGACAGGTGCTCTTTTGCTGTGTTCTTTATTACCCAGCCGGGTAAAAACAATAAAACTTGTGGTGAGGAAAGTAAAGTTGAAAGGAGGAAGAATAGCAGATTCAGGCGTAATGATAGGAAACAGTTCTGCTCCCAAGCGTAACACTTCTCTTCACCACTCCCGCCGGAGTGGGTTCAGTGTACCAAGACAGGCCTCTCTCACTGACCTGGCAGCCGGAGTATCACTCTCACAATTATAGGAATAAGTCTCTGTCACAGACCCTCCTTGGTGAACTTTAACTTAGGGGAAAGTCTCTGTCACAGACCCCTCTCAAGGACCCCTAGGCGGCGTACACACGACCGGTTTTCTCGGCAGAATCCAGCAAGAAACTTGATGGGAGACGTATGCTGCCGAGAAACCCGGTCGCGTGTACACTTTTCGCCGAGAAACCCGTCGGGAAACTCGTCGAGCCAAAAAGAGAGCATGTTCTCTATTTCCTCGTTGGGCAATGGGAAAATTTGGCTCGATGAGTTTTTTAACTGCCGAACTAGGAACTCGACGGGGAAAACAATGTTTTTTCGCCTGACGAGTTTCTTGGTCGTGTCTACGCCGCCTCAGAAGATACCTCTGCCACAGGTCCCCTCTGGGTAGAATTCTTGGAGATATGCCTCCTTGGTTGAGTTACGTCTGGGTCTCCTTTCACTTTCGCCCAGATACCGACTGACCTGTGATCCCCGGTGGTTTCGTACAAGCCCTATTGGACTGCCAGCCTCTCAATGGCACTCCTCAGACCGACTCCCCACCGAACAGCACCCAGCTTGGGATCTTCAAAAGTCGCTCACTGGATCCCCATCGCTGGTGCTCCAGGCCAACATGGTCCCAGAGCCAAGAGCACTGCGTGGCATGCACGCCCCAGCCAGGTAGGCCATAGCACCAGGGCACCATGATGTGGCCACCCTAAAGGTGGGAGCCACACTCGATGAAGAAGAACCCAGAACCAATGACGTCTGTCCCATAAATACCCCTCCCAGCATGCACAGCGAGGACAAACCCTTGCGATTGGCTGCTGGGAAGAGTATCCTAAATCTCGACTCCACTGCTGCCACCTGCAGTACCGGGGGTTGGAAGAACACCCAGATACAGCAGAATGACCCACAACACGGATTGTTAGGCTGGATTCACACCTATGGCATTTTTAGTGCTTTTTGCATTTTGCAGATTTGCACTACAGAACATGTTCCATAGGAAATCATGATAAATGCACTATAGTGCAAATCTGCAAAATGCAAAAGGCACTAAAAAAGCATAGGTGTGAATCCAGCGTTAGACATCTATTTATTTCTCCATAAGTTTGGCCTCATTGCACTTTTCTCTTCTACCACTAGGTGGTCGGGTACTTGGTGGTATTAGATATCAGAAGGAAAACACAAGATCAGGTTATGGGTATGGGTATATGGGGTATCTCAGCCAATAAGCAGGGGTTTTCTTGAATCCCTTGACCCACTTGGAGAACCTACATATATGGGTGGAGTCAGGTGATCGGGGTTCTGTGCCACCTGGACGGTTACCTGGGTGGACGTGTGTTGTACTGCCCGGGCTGCTAGGCTGGAGTTTGGACCTATCCCCGAGTGATTTTAAATGCCTTTATGCCTTTTTTTTACTTCAGAAATGACACTTTGTGCAGGGACAGTTCTAAGCATGGGAAACAAGCGCTACTTTACAGGCATTCTAGACAAACCCCCCCCCCCCGGTACGAAATTGTATTTACTTTTATTGTTTCACTTAAAGGAATTATTAAAATCACTGCTGCCAAAAAAAACAGCAGTTTTTTTAACTTTTTTTGGCATTGATACATGTCCCCTGGGGCAGGACCCGGGTCCCCAAACACCTTTTAGGACAATAACTTGCATATTAGCCTTTAAAATTAACACTTTAGATTTCAAACGTTCAAGTCTCATAGACTTTAACAGGATTCTAAAGTTCACACGAACTTGCCGCGAACACCCCAAATAGTTCGCTGTTCGGCGAACAGGCAATGTTTCGAGTCGAACATGAGTTCTACTCAAACTCGAAGCTCATCCCAAGTCTCCAGTAAGGCACCTTATTACCAGGGAACACAGTGAGTAACTAAAGCAGTGAGAAGGAAACTTCAGTGGGTATCAAGTCAGGGACCCAGCCATCAGAGATGATGCTTGCAGAGCAGCCTTGTGTGTCAACCCAGGGACCGAGCAGGCCAGCGAGGGGGAAGCTTGAGAGGTATCTAGAGTGCCAAGTTTGGGACCCAGCAGAGAGGCGAGGATGACGCTTGAGGAAGGTACCACCATAAAAATTGGAGGAGCTCAAGAGATTCAGTGGCAGTGAATCATCGGGTCTACTGAGAGACCGGGAGCTCAGTGTGCTGAAGGTCTATAAAGACATGGATGAGTGAGTTTTGGGTGGAGGAACTTTACTGGCCTGCACAGGGTCTCAACCTCAAATTGATAGAGAACCTTTGGGATGAATTTGAATGAAGACTGTGAGCCAGGTCTTCTCGCCCAACATCAGTGCCTGACCCAACTAATGCTCTTCTGGAAGAATGGTCAAACATTCCCATAGACACACTCCTAAACCTTGTGGAAGCCTTTCCAGAAGAGTTGGAGCTGTTATCGCTGCAAAGGGTGGGCCAACTCAATATTGAAATCTACGGACCAAGACTGGGATGCCATTAAAGTTCATTTGCGAGTAAAGGCAGGTGTCCTAATACCTTTGACAATATTCCAATAGAAGAATCCGAAATTCCAAATCCTTAGTAAATGGTTTATTAGGTACACATCAAAGGGTATGTGTACCTAATAAACCATTTATTATGAATTTAGAGTGACGGTGTTGTGACAAGAAATGACCTCCGTTGAATACTGCCTCATTGAATAATGCCCGGGCAGTACAGAGCACTATAGAGCCGCCAAAAGTCTCTGAACATAAATAGCTGTACATGGCGCCTGCGCAAAGAAGACGAAATTGTGGCACAAGCTCCTGATGCTCGTGCAACTCTGCAAGTGGCGGGTGTATTATTGATTGAACTCTGCAAGGGGTGGATGCCACATTGCAAAACTCGCCCTTCAGTTGTGTAAACACGCCCTGCAAACACGTGTAGTTTATTGAGAAATCCACCCCCATCGTATCAGCTCTGCCCATCATGACACAATACGGCCTCTTTTGTAGGCATCCGCCCCTTGCACAGATCTATCAATAATACACCCGCCCCTTGCAGAGTTGCACGAGCATTAGGAGCGTGTGGCACAATATCGTCTTCTTTGCGCAGGCGCTGTGTACAGCTGTTTATGTTGGGAGACTTTCGGCAGCTCCGTAGTGCTCCATACTCCGCAAGCGATGTGCATGCACAATACAGGATGGGCATTTTTCATCAGAACACTGGCTTCTTCTATTGAAATTTGCGGTTTGCTTGCTGTAATGAGCACATCGTAGCCTGAGCACCCTCCTGTGGACTGCAACTGATACCTAGAATATTTCCTTGTAGAGCGCTGCATTTTTTACTTTTGACAATATAGTGTATGTACTGTTTAAGCCGTAGTCATCGCCCATCTATTATTATTCTAATAATAACCATCATCATTACTACTAATAGTAGTAATAATAATACATGTTATTATGTATTAGTATAATACAGTATATTAGTAGTACTAACGTTATTAATAGGGATGAGCTTCGAGTTCGAGTAGAACTCATGTTCGACTTGAACATTGCCTGTTTGCCGAACAGCGAACTATTTGGGGTGCTCGCGGCAAGTTCGTGTGAACTTTAGAACCCTGTTAAAGTCTATGGGACTCGAATGTTTGAAATCTAAAGTGCTAATTTTAAAGGCTAATATGCAAGTTATTGATTTTAATAATTCCTTTAAGTGAAACAATAAAAGTGAAATATTCCTTTAAATTTTGTACCTAGGGGGGGGGGGGTGTATAGTATGCCTGTAAAGTAGCACTTGTTTCCCATGCTTAGAACTGTCCCTGTCCCTGTTATAACTCTTTTTGCATTGATACATGTCCCCTGGGGCAGGACCCAGGTCCCCAAACACTCCCCTGGGGCAGGACCCGGGTCCCCAAACACTTTTTAGGACAATAACTTGCATATTAGCCTTTAAAATTAGTACTTTAGATTTCAAACGTTCGAATCCCATAGACTTTAACAGGGTTCTAAAGTTCACACAAACGTTTGGCCTGTTCGCAGGTTCTGGTGCAAACCGAACCCAGGGGTGTTCGGCTCATCCCTAGTTATTAACAACAAAAACATTAATAATAATAACAATAAAATAAAGAACCTAAAGTAGTTTAAAGCTGAACTCCAGCCTTCAATTCAGTCTTCTACAGTTGTACCGTCTCCTCTCCTGTAATGAAATATCTTACTCTGATTTCACTGCACACTGTGAGATTCTCATTGTGGACATACATGGTCCAAAATTCAGACACTTCGGAATCACTGGCCGGATATTTATCCATGTATGAGCAAGTTGGTTGTACACAAGTCGATCTACCGACCAACCAGCCTGATTTTTTTTTTCTAAATGATCAGCACTAGACATGTGCACAACAAAAATTTTCGTTTATTTCTGTTTCGTTTCTGTTCGTTTATCGTGATTCGTAACGAGTCGTAATTGCGTAAGACGTTGGTTATCGTATTCGTACTCTTTAGTATTTCCGTAACACTTTTTTTTCTGTTTTTTTATGTTAGTTTATTTTTCGTTGATTCGAGATTAGTATTTTCGTTAAATGTTGTATTCTGTCTCGTTCGTATTTTTACAATGAATTTATTCGTTCATTCGTTTTTACGTTGGTTTATTTTTCGTTGTTTTGATATTCGTATTTACATTATATTTTCCATCATGCCGCGTTTGTATTTTCGTAAGAAATAAATCTTCGTTGCTTTATGATCATTCGTATTTTCGTGTCTAATTTCATTTGATTGTAACAACGTTCTTTTGTAGATTTTTTCCATTCATAATTCTGTTAAAATACATTTTACGTTTATTCGACACACTACTCGTCGTAATTTTGTAAAACATCGTAATTTACTGCGATTGACTTGACAGATCCACAAAACTGGTGCAACCTACCCAAACACACCCTGGACTCTGGATGGAATGCACTGCAGTCTAACACAGATAAAGACACAAGGTCAAGGAGCCACTAGGTAATAAGAAAGAAGCTCATTGGGGCAGTACTAATGAAAGTGAATTTACGTTATTTCATTTCCGTTTTCCGAAGATTCGTAATTTATTTTTCGTTAGTTTTGCTTTTCGTTTATTATTCTTTGTTCGGCATTTCGGTTGTTTTCTTTTCGTTCTTCGAATATTAGTAAGTTTGCATTTTCGTTTATTTTTCGTAATTATGATTTTTTTTTTTTTGTGTTCGGTATTTTCGTTATTTCTATGTTTTCGTTTCTTTTTTCTTTTGTTGTGTTCTTTTACATTTAGTAGTTTCGTATCTTCGTAGTTTTCCATATTCGTTATTTTTGGAAATATCGTTATTCGTTATTATTTGCGCTAAACCATTTGTTTATTCGTAGGTTAACGAATCAACGAAAATAACGAATAATGACGGAAAATGTATTCGTAACGAAAAAAATTGCACATGTCTAATCAGCACCATCAGCTATAGCCTGCAACACTGATCATTTTATTCTGATAGTGGGGAGGCCTCCTTGCTGTCAGAATACAATACCACAGCTGAAAGTGGTTGTAACCCCTTGTTTACAACTTAAAGGGGTTGTAAAGGTATACATGTTTCCCCCTAAACAGCCTCCTTTACCTCAGTGCAGTCCTCCTTCACTTACCTCATCCTTCCATTTTGCTTTTAAATGTCCTTATTTCTTCTGATAAATCCTCACTTCCTGTTCTTCTGTCTGTAACTACGCACAGTCAGGGGGCCATCTTAATAGCATCATGGGCCCCTGGGAACAGTAGTTCTCTGGGGCCCCTATAATAGAGACAGTGCAGGTAAACAGAAAGTTGGTAGGAGGTACAGCATATCTAGGGGGTAGATGGGTCAGAGTGCTGGGGAGATATCTGGGATGTAGAGGGGCAGCCTGGGCTCAAGGACCAGCTGCTTTGGGGAAAGGACCTCTCATTAAGACAGCCCTGCACACAGTAATGCAAGGCTTTCTCCCTGTTGTGGCAGAAGCCTCTTAAGGGGGTAGGGGGCGAGCAGGAGTGTCAAGACGCCCACTACCACATAGCTCCTTTCTCTAACTGCAAAGTAGAGCGTGTCCTGACACTCCTGCTTGCCCCCTCAATAGGTTTCCTCCACACCAGGGAGAAAGACTTGCATTACTGTGTGGAGTTAGACAGAAAAACAGGAAGTGAGGATTTTTTTAAAGGACATTTAAAAGCAAAATGGAAGGATGAGGTAAGTGAAGGAAGACTGCACTAAGGTAAAGTAAGCCATTTAGGGAAACATTTTTGTTTACCTTTACAACCCCTTTAATGTTACAGGTAAGCCTATATTAAGGCTTACCTGTAGGTAACAAGGATATCTCCTAAACCTGCAAACCTGTATTTGCATGTGTCAACGTTGTGCGGCACATGCGCACGTAAGCCAACTGAAGCAATGGCACTATGTGCCGTTGCTTCAGTTGTACTCTGCCGTTCCCGTGCGCATGTGCAGGAGTGACGTCATTGCGGCTCCGGCCAATCACAGCGCCAGAGCCGCAATACCCAGAAGTCCCTGCGGGACAACATGTCGGCGGCCGTAGGGGCAGATGTGGACCGCTGCGGGGGCTTCGATCTGAGGCAAGTAATACATAATCAGCTAGTATGCTATGCATACTAGCTGATTATGGCTTAGTCTTGCAGAGTTTATTGTTTTTCAGGTTTGTTTCGGAGGGTTGACTTCATCTTGAATAGAAAGGTGTCAGGACACACAGAACATCACAGTTTGTTGTGTATGGGGCTGAGTAGCCGCAGACTGGTCAGGGTGCCCATCAGGGCTGGACTGGGACAGAAATTTGGCCCTGGACTTCATCCAGACTGGCCCACTTTGACAGGTCTCTCTCATGGCAGCCCGACAACTCCCGCACCCCGCCACCCAAGCCCCCTCTCCCCCTTCACTAGCCACTAGCCGTTCTACTTTATTAGAGTAGAACGGCTGGTACTGGTACTCTTATAGGCAGTACCAGTGGGGAAGCTAGACCCTATTTCACCCAGGACAAAGAATCAGTTCGGTGCCCCCCTTATGGGACAAGATTAGGCAGAAGTGAGAAACTCCCAGGACATAGCTGTTGAGTCAGCTGTCTGTCCCCTCCCCCATGCTCCTCTGGTCTTCCCCCTGCTTCTTTGTTCCCCCCCAGGTGAGCGCTGCAGTAAGGGAGAGACAGAGGAGCGGAGGGGGCGGCGGTCCACTGTCACTGAAGCTGGCCCACTGAGCCATCGGCCCACCGGGAAACTCCCTGTAGTCCCAATGGCCAGACCATCCCTGGTGCCCATGCCAACTCATGTCCACAATTAAGAGTGCCTACAATGGACACCTGAGCATCAGACCACGGAGCAATAGAAGAAGGTGGCCTGGCCTGATGAATCACGTTCACGTCACAAACATATCCAGCAATTATATCCCCTAGGGGTAACTCAGTCAACTTAATCCAATCGCCATGGAATGTGTTAAGGCAGATGCTGGTAGTTCAAGAACATGTTGAAAGATGTGGAAGTGTGTGACACCACCCTGTTCCTAATTACCTCAATCAATTCTATGGTGTCAGGAAGTCTGGGAATAAAACCTACCCTAGTCTACATGGCACCATTGTGGCTATAAATGCTGGAGTATGTTCCTGAAACTCATCATGAGAAGTAAAAAAACTGGTTGGATTGGTGGTGAAACATCAACATTACAGAACAAGTGTAGATGAATGGGACTATGACAAACTACTACCGGCTGTACAAATGCCAACAACATGAATTAGGTATATGTGAATATTCACTAAATTACCACAAGTATTGGGACGTCTGCCTTTACATGCACATGAACTTTAACCACTTACAGACCATTTTTTTTGCGATACGTCACTGCATCGCTTTCACTGACAATTGCGCAGTCATTTGACGTGGTACCCAACCAAAATTCGGGGCCTTTTTTTCCTACAAGTAGAGCTTTTTTGGTGATATTTGATCACCTCTGCGTTTTTTTTTTTTTTTTTTCTGCGTTATAAACAAAAAAAAGTGTGACAATTCTGAAAAAAAACACAATATTTTTTACTTTTTTCTATAATAAATATCTCCCCCAAAAAATGAAAAAAAAATCATCAGTAAGCCGATATGTATTCTTCTACATATTTCTGCTAAATGAAAAAAGTCACAATTAGCATATATTGATTGGTTTGCGCAAAAGTTGTAGCGTCTACAAAAAAGGGGATAGATTTATGGAATTATTATTAATAATATTTTATTATTATTTTTACTAGTAATGGCGGCGATCTGAAATTTTCAGCGGGACTGCGACATTGTGGCGGACAGATCGGACAATTTTTTGGAAACATTGTCATTTATACAGCAATTTGTGCTATAAAAGTGCACCGATTACTGTGTAAATATCACTGGCAGAGAAGGGGTTAACCCTAAGAGGCAATCAAGGAGTTAAATGTGTTCCCTGGCAGGCGTTTCTAACTGTGGGGGGAGGGGACTGACTGGAGGAGGAGAGAGATTGCTGTTCCTAATCACTAGTGTTGCTCACGAATATTCGCATTGCGAATATTCGCTACGAACTTTGCATATTCGAGTATTCGCGAATAACTCTAATATCGCAGTGAATATTCGCTATTTCGAATATTCGTATTTTTTAAATTTCGCAATAAATTTCGCAATCAATTTCGCATTCGTGGAATTTCGCAATAGCCAAATTTCGCAATTTTTTTTTTTTTTTTATAAAATATCACGAATATTCGATATTAACGAATATTCGCGATCGCATATGCGAAATTTTGCTTTTTTTTTTTTTTATAAAACATACCGAATATTCGTAAATATCGAATATTCGTGATATTTTATAAAAAAAAAAAAAAAATCGCGAAATTTTGCATTAGCAAAATTTCGCATTAGCGAAATTTCGCATTGGCGAAAATTCACAATTATTTTTTAGTTTTTTTATAAAATATCACGAATATTCGATATTAACGAATATTCGCGAATATTCTTCGAAATATTCGCGAAATCGAATATGGCGTATTCCGCTCATCACTACTAATCACTAGGAACAGGAGATCTCGCTCTCCTCCCCTGTTAGAATGGGGATCTGTCTGTTTACATTGACAGATCCCCATTTCTGCTCTTTTTCCTGCGTGCATCAGGCACACGTCTGCTATGGCTCTTAAAGGAGCCAACGTACACCTAAGGCGATTTGCAGGAACGAGCCGACCTGCCGCTGTATGACGGCGGCAGGTCGGCAAGTGGTTAATGGCATGCCAGTCTTAGTCTGTAGGGTTCAATATTAAGTTAGCCCACTCTTAGTAGCTTCAACTCTTCTGGGAAGGCTGTCCACAAGGTTTAGGAGGGTGTCTATGGGAATGTTTGACCATTCTTCCAGAAGCTCATTTGTGAGGTCAGTTACTGATGTTGGATGAGAAGGCCCAATAGAACACCTTTGGGATGAATTAGAGCAGAGACTGCCAGCCAGGCCTTCTTATCCAACATCAGTGCCTGAGCTCACAAATTCCCTTCTGGAAGAATGGTCAAACATTCCCATAGACACACTCCTAAACCTTGTGGACAGCCTTCCCAGAAGAGTTGAAGCTGTTATAACAGTAGCTGAAAAGGGTGGGCCAACTCAATATTAAATGCTACAGACTTAAGCCTCATACACACGATCAGACTTCCATCAGACAAATCTGTGGATTTTGGTCCGAAGGGTGTTGGCCGTGAACTTGTTCTGCATACACACGGCCCAACATTTTCAGCCAACATACACCAAACCACATGGTTTTTCCACTCTTTACCGCCACCCTTTGGTCAACTTCTGCTTTTGTTGTCTGATGTTTAGCATTAGTTCCGAGCATGCGTGTTTGTAGTTTGGATTTTAGTTGGATGGATTTGTGTACACACGATCGGATAATCTGACGTAACAGATTTATTGTCAGACAGTTGGTGAGCATGAACAGCCAACATTTGTTGTCGTTAATTCCACCGACAATAGTCTGATGGAGCATTATCCGACACAACGTGTCCATTAGACAATTATTGGAGTAAAATTCGATCGTGTGTACGGCCCTTTAAGACTGGGAATCAATTAAAGTTCACGCGCGTGTAAAGGCACTTTTGTTAATATACATAGTGTATATACATACTGTATATATTATAATACTTCACAGTACAAAAAAGTAGGTGCCTTTTATTAGTTAAATAATACACTTCTCATTGCTCAATCAACAAGTAAAAGTTTTGTTGTAGTTGGGTGATATATTAACCACTTCCTGACAGCCGTACGACTATGTACGGCCGCAGTGTGGCTCTACTTCTCTGGGTCGCCGTCTTTTGACGGCCACCCCTTTTCTCGTTCCCCATGCGTGCTCCTGAGCGCGCAGCGGGGAACTTCTGTCCCTTGGACACAGCCAATCACAGATCACGGTAAATAGCCAATCACAGCAGCTATTTACAGCGCAATCTGTGCAGCCAATAAGAGATGATCTCAAATGTAAACATATGAGATCATCTCTCATTGCCGGCTCACACAGCGTCCTGTCAGGGAGAGAGGAGACCGATCTGTGTCCCTTGTACATAGAGACACAGATCGATCACCTCCCCAGTCACCCCCCTCCACCTAAAGTTAGAACACACCCAATAGTGTTAACCCCTTCAATGCCAGTCACATTTATACAGTAATTAGTGCATATTTATAGCACTGATCGCAGTATAAATGTGAATGGCACCAAAAATGTGTCCAATGTGTCCGCCATAATGTCGCAGTCCTAATAAAAATCGCAGATTGCCGCCATTACTAGTAAAAAAAAATAATAAAAAATAATAATTCTGTCCCCTATTTTGTAGGCGCTATAACTTTTGCGCAAACCAGTCGCTTATTGCGATTTTTTTTTTTTTTTTTAACAAAAATATGTAGAAGAATACATATCGGCCTAGACTGAGAATTTTTTTTTTTTAATTGGGCTATTTATTATAGCAAGAAGTAAAAAATTGTCGCTCTTTTTTGTTTATAACGCAAAAAATAAAAACCGCAGAGGTGATCAAATACCACCAAAAGAAAGCTCTATTTGTGGGGAAAAAAGGACGTCAATTTTGTTTGGGAGCCGAGTCGCATGACTGCGCAATTGTCAGTTAAAGTGACGCAGTGCCGGAAGCTGAAATTTCACCTGGTCAGGAAGGGGCCCAGTAAGCAAGTGGTTAAAGGGACACTAAAGTCAGGGCTTTTAAAAAAAAAAAAAATAACAAACATGTTATACTTACCTCCACTGTGCAGTTCGTTTTGCACAGAGTGGCCCCGAAAGCTGTCTTCTGGGGTCCCTCGGCGGCTGTCTGGGCTCCTCCTCGCAAAAGCTTTCCATCTTCATGCGAGGGCGCTCGCACGGTGGAAAGCTTTTGTGAGCGCGCTCCCGTGATACAGCGGCGGCCATAGCCGCTGACTGTATCACTCGGCTCCGCCCCCCGGCGCGCCACGTCATTCGCTCTGATTGACAGCAGCGCTAGCCAATGGCTGCGCTGCTATCAATCCGCCCAGCCTAGCCAATCAACGGCCAGGCTGGGAACCGAAGAGGACGACGTGGACGCGCCCGGGAGATTCGAACGGTCAGGTAAGTACAACAGGGGGGGGGGCGGTGCTGTGAGATGTTTTTTTACCTTAATGCATAGGATGCATTAAGGTAAAAAAAACTTGTACCTTTACAACCCCTTTAATATTTCATCTGAGTTATTTATAATCTTATTGTAAGTCAGCAGGTGGAGCTCTAGACTAATTTGTATGCACTTTCCCACGCTATCCTAAACTACTTTGCTAAAAGAAAAAAAAAAACAGCGCTCAATAGCTCAAGCTGCAGTTTATACATAAAACCAAATGAGACAGATGAGTTATTGATCTCTTTTTGCCTTATAATGTAGCACTGCACCAAGATAAAATCAGACAGAGAATCTCTGAGTAAAGTTGTTGCTGTACCCTGTATTAGTAAACCTATACTGCTTTTCACAGAAGTCTAGAAAAATATAAAACTGAAAAAAAAAAAATACCCCAAACTATTACAATTTACCTGAAAAAAAAAAAAAAACAGTACTTTCTTGCAATCATTCAAGCACAACTAAACTATTCTTGGCAGTGAACAAAGTTTACTTCTGTTCTCAGAGGTGACATTGTGCCCTTTCATAGTCTATTAATGTTGTCCTGAATGAATATGCAATAGACTTAACCCCAACTAATGATCGACTTTCACAAGCTTTCTGGACAATTAAACTTCAGTTATTGATTTTTTTTTGTCCGAAGAGATACATCAGCATTACTGACAGAATTAACATTTAATTTTTTTAATCAGTAATGATCTGTATTTTACTGAAATCAACAATTTAAAAGTTTTATTTCCCTGTATATACTGTAGGATATATAATATCTCAGAAAAGTGAGTACACCCCTCATATTTTTGTAAATATTTTATATATTTTCATGTGACAACACTGAAGAAATTACACTTTGCTACAATGTAAAGTCCCCTCAAAATAACTCAACAGACAGTCATTAATGTCTAAACCGCTGGCAACAAAAGCGAGTACACCCCTAAGTGAAAATGTCCAAATTGGGCCCAAAGTGACAATATTTTGTGTGGCCACCATTTTTTTCCAGCAGTGCCTTAACCCTCTTGGGCATTGAGTTTACCAGAGCTTCACAGGTTGCCACTGGAGTCCTCTTCCCCTCCTCCATGAAAACATCACGGGGCTGGTGGATGTTAAGAGACCTTGCGCTCCTCTACCTTCCGTTTGTAGATGCCCCACAGATGCTCAATAGGGTTTAGGTCTGGAGACATTCTTGGCCAGTCCATCACCTTTACCCTTAGCTTCTTTAGCAAGACAGTGGTCACCTTGGAGGTGTGTTTGGGGTCGTTATCATGTTGGAATACTGCCCTGTGGACCAGTCTCTGAAGGGAGGGGATCATGCTCTGCTTCAGTGTGTCACAGTTGACATTCATGGTTCCCTCAATGAACTGTAACTCCCCAGTGCCGGCAGCCCCAGACTAGTGTTGCTCACGAATATTCGTATTGCGAATATTCGGCTCGAATATGGCATATTCGAGTATTCGCGATATATTCCAAATTTCACGGTGAATATTCGCTATTTCGAATATTCGTATTTTTTCAATTTTTTTTTAGAACAGATCACATCCTAAAGATCCCCATCGACGTCTAAAAGCATTGCTGGTATGATTAGAGACCTTGGGCCGAGTAGCTGCAGCGATCATTTTATATTGCCGAAAAATCGCAATGCGATTATTCGGCAATAGCGATATCGCGCGATTATTTGAGAAATTCGCAATATTGTTTTTAGCTAAAATAACACATATATTCGATTTCAGAGTGTTACTGTCGAAATTCCGCAATCAATTTCTCATTCGCATTTTTGCGAAATTACGATAAAATATCAAGAATATTCTGAGCCAATCAGAGTGCTCCTTCCGCATTTGCCGAATATTCGCAATTATTTTGTATTGTAATATATCACGAATATTCTGAGCCAATCAGAGAGCTCCTTCCGCATTTGCCGAATATTCGCAATTATTTTGTATTGTAATATATCACGAATATTCTGAGCCAATCAGAGTGCTCCATTCCGCATTTCTCGAAATTTCGCAATTATTTTGTATTATAAAATATCACGAATATTCTGAGCCAATCAGAGTGCTCCTTCCGCATTTCTCGAAATTTCATTAGCATTCGCAATTCGCATTTGCATTCGCAATAGCGAAATTTCGCAATCATTTCATTTCCAAAAAATATCGCGAATATTCGCATTTAACGAATATATCTCGAATATTCGACTATATATTCGAGATATATCGCGAAATCGAATATGGCATATTCTGCTCAACACTACCCCAGACCATGACACTCCCACCACCATGCTTCACTGTAGGCAAGACACGCTTGTCTTTGTACTCCTCACCTGGTTGTCGCCACACACACCTGACACCATCTGAACCAAATACGTTTATCTTGGTCTCATCAGACCACAGGACATGGTTCCAGTAATGTCTTCAGCAAACTGTTTGCCGGCTTTCTTGTGCATCATCTTTAGACCACTTTGATGCAATGTGTCACGTATGATCAGAGCACTGACAGTCTGACCCCTCACCCCTTCAACCTCTGCAGCAATGCTGGCAGCACTCATACTTCTATTTCCCACAGACAACCTCTGGATATGACTCTGAGCACGTGCACTCAATTTCTTTGGTTGACCATGGCGAGGCCTGTTCTGAGTGGAACCTGTCCTGTTAAAACGGTGTATGGTCTTGGCCACTGTGCTGCAGCTCAGTTTAGGGTTTGGCAATCTAACCTAGGCCAGCATTATGTAGAGCAACAATTTTTTTTTTTTAGATCCTCAGAGTTCTTTGCCATGAGGTGTCATGCTGAACTTCTCGTGACCAGTATGAGTGAGAGCAATAACACCAAATTTAACACACCTGCTCCCTATTCACACCTGAGACCTTGTAACACTAACAAGTCAAATGACACCAGGGAGGGAAAATGGCTAATTGGGTCCAATTTGGACATTTTCACTTAGGGGTGTACTCCCTTTTGTTGCCAGCTGTTTAGACATTAATGGCTGCGTGTTGCGTTATTTTGAGGGGACAGCAAATTGACACTGTTATACAATCTGTACACTCACTTCTTTACATTGTTGCATCTGGATCCCACACCTCCCATGTAAACAAGTATTGGGGACCCAAAACCAAAAAGTACCCAAAGTCCTTTATTAAAAACACATAAAAATGCAGACCCGACCGATAAAAAACAAAACTATGTACCCCATACTCATTTACATGGGGGGCAGGATATGGGGGACCCCTTGTTAAAGGGGGCTTCCACATTCCTATAAGTCATCCCCTGCACCCCTACAAGCACCGGGCCTGGGTTGTAGGCAAGATGCCCTTGTCCCCATCAACATGGTATAATATGTGTATTTTCACAGGCAGGGTGAGGGCATCTCCCAGTCATGTTATTTAATGGAGTTTTGCATCGTTTCACTTTAAGCATTATTGAAATTGCCAAACAAATTGTTTTCATTGATTTTTTGCTTTGGAACAATTTCCCCATGGCAGAGCTTCGCCCCCATGCTTTTGCTTGAGAAACTTTTGCCTAGTAAATGGCCAGAACTGTTTTTTTTTTTTTAACATTCAGCTCCCATTGAATTCAATAGGGTTCAGATACGGCACCCAAAGTTCAGTCACATTCCCTGAACCCAGGTAGAGCCAAACCCAGGTAGGTTTATCTCATGATTAATGGCCACTAGATGGAGCTGACAATTGTAGGAAACAGATTTGACACATTTTTTTTTTAATTCCCTATTTGTATTTCAAGGACATTTAGCCATTTACCTGGAGTTCCACTTTAAAGCTTAAAGGGGAGTTCCACCCACAATTTCACTTTTTAAATATAAATACCCCTGTAATACACAAGCTTAATGTATTCTAGTAAAGTTAGTCTGTAAACTAAGGTCCGTTTTGTTAAGATGTTACAGCATTTAGTTTATAATCTAGAAATAGACCGTGGCCATTTTAAGTGTGGGCATCATGAAGCCAGACTGTATGACTTCCTGGATTTCAGCTTTGCATATCTCGCACATGCTCAGTGCTGCACAAGCAATGTAATAGGCTTCAGTCAGGTTTGCAAGGACTGCTGGGAAACATGATGCCTATCCCAGAAACCCTTGCAAATAGCCTTGTGACTTAATAGCCTAGGCTAATAAGGAGGAGGAAGTAATGAAGGACTACAAAATAAAGGTATTTACAAGCAACAAAATAAATACAAATTGCCCATTCTGAACACTATGAGATTAGGGCATGCAGCACAGACAAACCTAAAAAAAATGGGTGGAACTCCACTTTAACTTCATTAAAAACAAAAACAGAAAATACATTACCCTTAACTTTTAAGAATAAAAGAAGTTCTGGTTGCAACGCTCACCTCTTCACTGTCACTGTCCATCATAGACCCGCTGCTCTGATTCAGCACCCTCTCCATTTCCAGTATAAATGACACCTTGCATCATTAAACCCACTTCCTGTGAGCCGAAGTGTCTTTCTACTAGCGGGTGTGGGAAGGGGAACCTACTTGCTCAGAGATGAACCTTAAAGAAGAAGTACAGCCAAAGCTTGTTTGGCTGTACTTCTCCTATGGATCACAGAAGTGCAGTTCGTTCTGCACTTTCTGTGACCTGATTTTAGCTGACAGTGGGCTGACGCCTGCTGTCAGCTGATGTTGCAGAGCTGGTCCAGCCACAGGAAAGATCGTAACCATTTAGTCGGGATCTGTCCACATGCCTGGACCGCCACCCGGGTCAGCCTCTCAGCAAGCCACTGAGAGCCTTAGCTGGCCGGCTCCTGCCCTCTCCAGAGTCCAGTGCTCCAGTGAGTGAGGAGGGGGCAAAGCAGAGAGCCGGGACTGAGTCTGCAGGTCTCTACTCAGGGAGCCCTGAGAGCCGAGCAATTGGTGGTGTTTGATCGTTCGGTTCTCAGCGTTATAGCTGGCGGGGGGCAGACACAACATTGGATGCTGCATCCACCTAGGTATGTAGGATTTAAAAAAAAAAAAAATCCCATACTCTTTTAATATTAAGACATCACAATGTATCTGCATTTCGTGAGTTTCCTTGAACAGCGTAAATGGTCAAAAAATGAATAAATGATACCCACATATTACAAACACACTGTTAAATTAGGAACACCATACCATCACGATGCTTCATATTAATCTTCCTGAATGCAGGTTTACAGAAGCAGCTTTTAATATGTTAATGATGTTTAGCTGATTACTATTTGCAATCCAGAAATGCATAAATAATGGATTAAAACTGGAAGCCAACTCAGCCAATGCAGCTCCAGTGTGATGTAAGCTTTCCCAGACAATTACATAATAAGATTATTACCAACAATGTGATAATTGCAGTGATAAAATAAATGGCGGCTTTACCAATCTGTTACGAGCTGATAATTCATTAATTCCAAATTACTTAAATAATACTTTGTATTTGATTTTTTTCCACATATTGTAACTAATTGCTGAACATCAAAAACACATTTAGAGCCGAATTCCAGACATACCACTACAGACGTGATTTGGTTTGGCAGCCAGGTGAATCCGAGGATTTCAATCATTTTTCAAATGTATTCATAATGATTTGTTCAATTCAGGAATCAGAGTTTCCTGGAATTTTAAATTGTGTGATTTTCAGATTAGGTAGATCATTATAGGTATATAAATCACTTCCTCTGGGTTGACGTCATATGACGTCGGGGACTTGAAGTGGCGTCATATGGATGATTCCCTCACATGTAAAAGCCATCATAGCAGCTGTTTAGCCTCTTAATTGCTTTTACAGGCGGCAGAAGGGGACATACCCCCACCCCCTCTTTTGCCCTCCAGTGTTTCTCCTGCCTCAACTGTGTGAATGAATGCGCAAGAGGCAGCAGTTTACCATAGAGCTGGTTGTGGACCAAATGGTCCCCGGTCATCTCTATGACCCTTGGAGGCCGGAAGCGACGTCACTGGCACCGACAAATGTAAACACAGCAGAGATCATTTTTATTTTTAATTATAGGCTTATCAAAAGAGGATATATGTGGGTAGTGGTGGCTGGTGGTATATTTTTAGGGGGGCCCCCCCAGTCAGTCAGTCATGTCACAAGCAGCCCCCCCTGCACTTTCCCCATTTAGGCCGCGGACAGCGCTTCCTCTGTAAGGCGGCTTCAACCTGAGTTTCCTCCTCCTCAGTGGCCAATAGGATCGCTTCTCCTCTCGCCCAATCGGTTGACGGGTCTCAGGACCCACTTCCTGATTGGCCGGGTGGAGAATCATGAAGACTTTATTCATTAATTTGCTATTTTCACACAACTGGGTGGGCTCAGGGCGCCGTGCTCTGTGCTCTGAGCTCACCTTTTTTGAAGCCAATTAGAGCCTCATTGAAATCCATGCGTCCGGTGCCCTGCATGTAGATTAGCAGCCAGGCACATGGATTGGGGGGGCGACGCCCCAAATGGACAGGCCACCACTGGATGTAGACCCCAGATTTTTCTATAAACCATGCCTTATTCTGCTGTTCCTAGTGATAAAAAACAGCGATCTCTGTGTCATCCCAGCATACCCATCCCCCACAGCGTTAACCCCTTGATCACCCCCTAGTGTTAACCCCTTACCTGTCAGTGTCATTTATATTTTTTTAGCACTGATCACTGTAATAATGTCACTGGTCCCCAAAAAGTGTCACTTGGGGTCAGATTTGTCTCACACAATGTCGCAGTCCCGCTAAAAATCGCAGATCGCCCCTCCATTACCAGTAAAAACAAAAAAAAAAGTCCCTAAATATATCCTCTAACTTGTAGACGCTATGGCCCAGATTCACAGAGCGATTACGCCTGTCTAACTGGTGTTAGACAGGAGTAATTTCAAATTTTGCGCGCCGTATCACTAGTTTGAATCCTCAAACCATGATACGGCGGCGTTGGGCTTCGATCTGACAGGCTTACATCTTCGTATGCCTTCGGATCTACGCTGCAATCTTTTTGCGGCCACTGGGTGGAGTTCGCGTTGTTTTCAGCGTCGGGGTATGCAAATGAGCTTTTTACGGAGATCCACGAAGTTACGAGCGTCGTTCACAATCGCGTACGTCATTTTTTCGCTACGTAAAGTTAAACCAGCTTTTAGCTGGTTAAAAAAAAAAAATTACGTAACGACGTGATTTCGCGCAATGCACCGCGGGAAATTTCTGAACGGAGCATGCGCAGTTCGATCGCCGCGGGGACGCGCTTAATTTAAATGCCTCACGCCCCCTATTCGCGTATTTTGATTCCGCCGGGAGAAATACACTACGCCGCCGTACCTTACGGGCCAAAATCTCTCTGAATTCCTCCTAGAGCCAGGTAAAGTATGGCGGCGTAGAGTATCTCTGATACTCTGCGGGAATCTAATTCTTTCTGAATCTGGCCCTATAACTTTTGTGTGAACCAATCAATATACGCATATTAGGTTTTTTTTAAATTATGTAGCAGAATACATTTTGGCCTAAATTGATGAAGAAATTTGTTTTTTTCTGGATATGTATTATAGCAGAAAGTAAAAAATATATATTTTTTTCAAAATGTTCGCTCTTTTTTTGTTTATAGCACAAACAATAAAAACCGCAGAGGCGAAAAAAAATTGTAGGTCGCGCCCACATATGTAAACGACATTCAAACCACACGCGAGGTATCGCTGCAATCATTAGAGCAAGAGCAATATTTCTAGTAGTAGAACTCCTCTGTAACTCTAAACTGATAACCTGTAAAAATTTGGATATAGAGACTTTTAAGTACTAAAGTTTGGTGCTATTACACTAGTGTGCGAAAAGGTGTGACATGTTGAGTATCTATTTACTCTGCGTAACATCATCTTTCACATTATACAAAAAATTGTGCTTTGTTTTTAAATTTATGAAAGTGTCCCCCCCCCCCCCCAAAAAAAAAAAATCAAGTTTTAAGAATTACTGCCCAAATACCGTGTGAAATAAAAATTGCAATAACCATGATTTTTTTCTCTAGGGTGTCCGTTAAAAATATAATGTTTGAGGGTTCTGAATAATTTTCTAGCAAAAGAGGGATGATTTTTACACGTAAAAGAGAACTGTCAGAATTGACTTGGGCAATTTAGATTTAGTGTCAGTCCACTGCCAGACAACACAGCAATACTGGTTGGTGATGGCCCCTTCCTGTTCCAACAAAGTTGAGAGCATGAAATTGTCCAAAATGTCTTGATATTCTGACGCCTTAAAGAGGAGGTTCACCCTAAATATATGCTTTTCCATGTGATCCAGCATACTGGCGTCAGCGCCAGTATGCTGTTTTTTTTGTTTTTTTAATGCCCCACTTACTGTCTAATCTTCAATTTTGAATTTATCTCCCCAGCGGGGGATGGCGCCTGTATAGCCCGTCACTGGTTCCGAAAATACCCGATTTAGGACTCGCGTATTTCCGGCGCAATACGGCGCCTGCGCACAGACCTAGGAGCTGACTGCGCAGGCGCCGTATTTCTCCGAGTCTTCCTGTAAAAAAAGTATTTGGAATTTGATTATTCAATTTTTTTCTTCGACTGTATTCCTTTAATGCTGTAAATAGTCCCCACCCAGACTAAATATGATTAAAAATTTCCTTTTTTTTCTAAGGTTAAATTCTCCTCTATATTATTTTGGAAACCTGACAAGCCAATGTGATATGACTCCTCGGAAGCTAGCCAATGACACAAGGTAGGTATTAGTAAGTCATGATCAACAACAATAAAGAGATGGGACTCATCTAGATACACATGCTTCATGAGCAGTCAAAAAGGGCAGAGATAGTACTGAGCCTGCTTATTAGACTCAGATATATCCTAAAATGATACAGTCACTATAAATAAGAAAAACAGGCATACACTGGAACCTTAATTTACCAGTAACGAGTCTGTGGGAGGGACTATCTTTCTAGTGGACTAAATTCTGAAGTTTAACTGGACTAACGTGTGTATTTAGCATGGCATAGGTGGTCCGAGCATACCCAATAGGCTCTGTTTTGTACCTAAATTGAATTAGTACAATAAAAATAATTAAAACAAATTATAATATTGACATGGTTGCTTTAACAAACAGCATTAAACATAATATAAAAATATATTTTATAGAAAAATAAATTACAAAATTGTATGCTAAAGAAAAATACAACCACAAATACATACAATAAAACCTTGGTTTGAGAGCATTTTGCAAGACAAGTAATTTTTTTTTATTAATTTTGTCTTAATATACAAGCGAGGTCTTGATATACAAGTATCGTCATGTCACAGCTGAGTATAGAAGAGAGGTGGCTCTTAGGGCCCTTTCACACGGGGCAGATCAGTATTGATCCGCCTCCGTGTGTCCATCTGCTCAGCGAGGATTCCTCCGTAAATCCCCGCTGAGCTGTCGGCTGACAGGGCGGTCCCCGCACACTGTGCAGGAACTGCCGTGTTTTTTCTCCGCTCTCCCCTATGGGACATCGGATGAACACGGACCGTGTGTCCATGTTCATCCGATCTGCTCTGCAGACAGAAAACAAAAAAAGGGTTTTCTTCCGTCCGCAAAAAAGTGGATCTTTGCGGAGGCGGACAATTACGGGTGTCAGTGGATGTTCATCCGCTGACACCCGCTATCCCATAGGGATATATCTATGTCCGCATTTCATCCAAAAACAGATGGATGAAATACAGACATACGGTCCGCACATGTGAAAGGGCCCTTAGTGTAGTAATATGGTTATATCAACATTTAGCAAGATATTGCTACACTTAGAGGCAATTCTCTTCTATTTTATACTCTGGAGCTCCTGCTGGATTTTGCTCCTAATCCCCTTGTGGAGGCTTCCATTTGTGGATAGGTTGTGTAAGGTGCCGTACACACGGCAGAGAACCTCGACGGGCAGAACACATCGTTCCGCCCGTCGAGGTTCTCTCCCGGCCGTCGAATTCGGCGACCCGCCCGTCGGGAATGGCAACCAGCCATTCTTCCAGGCGGGCCGTCGAGGAAATAGAGAGCGTGCTCTCTATTTCGGCTCGACGGGCTTCCCGACGGGAAGCTCGCTGAGACCGTACACACGGCCGAGGTCCTCGCTGGAATGTGCATTCCAGCGAGGTTCTCGCCGATTTTCAGCGAGAACCTCGGCCGTGTGTACGGCGCCTAACAATAAAATGTCTATCACATTACTATAACCTTTTTATATGGACTATAAACTGAAGGACCTATGAATAAATGGTTGTGGAATGAATCATTTGAGTTTCCATTATTTCTTATGAGGAAATTTGCCTTGATATACAAGTGCTTTGGATTACAAGCATACTTCTGGAACGAATTATGCTCGCAATCCAAGGTTTTACTGTACTGTCACAAGAATTTGCAATGCTAAATTTTAGATTGTTGAGAATATACAGTAATTATTTCATCTAAAAGCTTCATGGAGTGTACCTTTTCTTGCAGCATTGACTCGGCCCCAGATTATGAATATCTATGTCATCCTAGAACACTGAGATGCACTCCAGAGCCAGACGCCTTTAACCCTTGTGAAGACATCATGGGATATGACTTCCTTCGAGTATTGATCTGGTTCATTAGTATACTTGCCATCGCAGGCAATGCTGTGGTTCTGTTAGTCCTTCTGACAAGCCATTATAAACTTACAGTTCCCCGGTTCCTAATGTGCAACTTGTCCTTTGCAGACTTCTGCATGGGCATTTACTTACTTCTGATCGCAGCAGTGGACTCCAAGACCAAAAATCAGTATTATAACCACGCTATTGACTGGCAAACAGGAAGTGGATGCAGTGCGGCGGGATTCTTCACAGTGTTCTCCAGTGAGCTGTCAGTCTATACGTTGACTGTGATCACCCTGGAGAGATGGCACACCATAACCTATGCAATGCAACTAGACAGAAAGCTGCGGCTGCGCCACGCCATCATAATTATGCTGGGAGGCTGGATTTTTTCTTTGGTGATCGCCCTTTTACCACTCGTCGGTGTCAGCAATTACATCAAGGTCAGCATTTGCTTACCGATGGATATAGAGACACCTCTTTCTCAATCGTATATTATACTAATTTTGGTGCTTAATGTCTTGGCCTTTATCATTATTTGTGCCTGTTACATCAAAATCTACATTGCTGTGCAAAATCCGGAACTAACGCCAACAAATAAAGACACAAAAATAGCCAAAAAAATGGCAGTACTCATCTTCACCGACTTTACATGCATGGCACCCATAGCCTTCTTTGCCATTTCCGCGGCCTTCAAAGTTCCCCTCATTACTGTGACCAATTCAAAAATTTTGCTAGTTTTGTTTTATCCCGTGAACTCCTGTGCAAACCCGTTTCTATATGCCATTTTCACCAAGGCCTTTCGAAGGGATTTTTTTCTGCTTATGAGCAAGTTCGGATGTTGCAAGGCTCAGGCGGAACTCTACAGGGTCAACAACTTTACTGCCTACACCTCCAACTGTAAAACAGACAGCCTATACACTGGACCAAAGAAGTCTTCCCGGGCCGACCTTCATCTTACAACTTTTGATTGCCAGTACTTGAATGTAAATGACAAACCAGCATGTATAGGTAGTTAAGTGTTGACTTGTTAGTCACATTTAAAGCTGCACAACGTATTCCTCATAGAGGTCTTGTAAATATGTAAATGTAAATTGATGTATATATGAAGCTCTGTTACAAAACTTCTGTTTTAATTGCTGTATTTTTTTTGTATGACATTTTTGAAAGAGACAAGATGGCTGATGAATGGAAAATGCTGAACCCCCCCTCCCCCAAAAAAATAAAAGTTTGACTAGGGCCCATTCACACATAAAGTAAAAATAAACCCTCCTATCTTTTTTTAGCCAAGTAAGCTGCCAACTAAGGCCCTTTTCACACTGGGGCGGTGTCGGCCGCTAGCGCGCGGGGGGGTGAAACCGCCCCCGCTAGCAACTGAATAGTGCTGCGAAATGGAGGGTAAAGCTCAAAATGGCGCTTTACCCTCAATTTCACGCCGCTGTTCAGTCGCTAGCGGGACGGTTTTACCCTCCGCTATTGGCTGAGAAAGGGTTAAAAACCACCGCAGAGGCGCTATAGCCCCATAGATTTAAACTGGCAGGAGCGGTGGTGGAACGGTATAAAGATGCTGCTAGCAGGACTTTTTGGTTCGACAGTTTGGTTGAGAGCAACAGCAAATGCGACAGTTATGTGTCGGGAATGTAACGTTAAATTGATGGGTTGAGATGTTCTTTAAGCATTCCGGTGAGGTGTGTCAATGCACATATGTTAACACACAGTGTGTGTTAAAGCAGAACTAAACTTTCTCCATCAACAGTTATTTTTAATCCTTATGCTGCCAACATTAGTAAATAGATAGGAAGATGTATTATAGTTTCCGATTTAAGTTGCTTCCTGGTTTCTAGCCTAGGCCAAAAATGATGTCATACATCCCAGGAGTCCTCATGGGCATTTTTTCACCTGGAGGAGTGGCTCAGCTAAACACACCCTCCCAGGGCTGCTGTTAGAAATCACGGGGCCCTGTACAGTCTACCTGGCAAGGCCCCCCTCAAATATATCAAAACAAGATGTGAATTAGCCCCTTTTTAAACCATTTTTACATTTTTTAACAAAAACATTTTAATATTTAAAAAAAAAAAAAAAAAAAAACATTTACATGTTTTGAATTTTTTTTTTTACAATTTCGTTTTTTCCAAGAATTTTATAAATTTTTACATGGAATTAAAACAATACAGGGTTAGAATTTGTTATTTTTTTTAAAATGGAACAGGGAAGCCGGCAGCTGTGTCTGTGTCTCTCCCTGCAGCAGCTAAAAGACGGTGGGAGAGAGAGAAATCATTTTTCAGCTGGTGCAGAGAGTCACATTAGGGCATCTTGTAATTGCCCCTTCATCTGACTGCACTGATTTCCTCTGCTGTTTGGGCCCCCCTGTGAGCCCAGGCCACCTACAGGAAGACTGGTGGTCCCCCCCTATCAGCGGCCCTGCACCCTCCTGCCTGCATGCCTGAGCTAAGGGACTCCAATGGATTCCAGGAAGTAAATGCTGCATTAATAGTAAAAATAAATTAAACAGCGTTTTCAGTTTGTGGTGCTCAGAGTTTAGTTCTGCTTTACCATGTGTTCCATTCAAAACAGCCCATTCTTTATAGTGCTACACCTGAATTTCATTGTATGATCTGCGATTGTATAATGACAATAAATTGTTTAAATCCTTGAATGAACGAACTGCCAATGCACTACAACAGATGAAAACTGAACTAAAATTGCACCAATGTTGCAGAAAAGTAAACCTGAATCAGTGGGAAAGGCCCTAGGCTTGGAGGGAAGGGCCCATAGCTCAGAAGGAAGGGCCTCGTGGTCAGGGGGGCCCTTTATGGTTTCTTGCACTAGGCCCTGAAGGTTCTAGTTACAGCTCTGCCACCCCCTTTGCTCATCAGCCAAAAAACACTTTGTAAAGAAGAACCATCTCTAGAAATTTGCTGGTCAAGCAGGGGCATTGCTAGGTGGCAAAAAGACCAAGGGCTTCAGCCCGAAGTCCAACGCCGGCAAGGGAGAGGGTGTGTAGTGTGGCACAGGATTTTTTTGGATGGACGGTGGGGTTGTGTGGCGGGGGTAAGCTCACTTGCTGGTTGCTGCCTGGCTTACCAGTGCCCATCAATGTTGACCACTAAACTCACCTGCCTGACACACTGACCTACACTAATCTACCTACCTGACATACATACACTGACGGTAGTGACATACATAGTACACTGACATACCTACACTGACTTACCTGACCAAGAGACATAATTCATGTGTCCTGCAGCAGCTCAGCTCACCCAATGCCCATCATCACAGCAGGCAGCCAGAGGAGAGGAAAGCCACCCGCCCAAGCGGGGATGTGGCATGGCAGCCGCATTGCAATTCCCGTCTTCTGGAGCCTGCAGTGCTTATGATGGACGTCACACATTCTGTGATCCCGGCATTGGACCAGTGGGACATCCATCATAGGCTCTGCAGGCTCCAAAAGGCGGGACCTGCTATGTCACTTGGCATCAGATCGGTCCCCGCTTGATGGCTCGGGGCCAACAATAGAATGCTGCATGCCTGAGACCTGGGGCTTTTCAGGGACCAATTCGGGACTCCAGCCTCCCCTCCCGATGCCCCTGTGGTCAACCAAAATTTTGAGGATGGTCAATCTACCTTGTCACATGCAGCGCTTAGTGGGTTCTCTTGTTGTCCTCCAGGACACAGTATGGTACGAGGTCGGCAAAAGGTACCAATGAGCATTTCAGGGGACATAGTGAGCCAGATCAGCTAAGCAGATTGTTACATATGCCATCTTATGACACAGCACATTTTTCGTATAGTAGAATGTCTTGCGCCATCATCCTCTTGGAACATTACTGAAAACCACTGTTGTGCCAAATGTTGGTTTCGTTTTTCGGACCGCTATATATTTAATGCACAATGTGATACTTTTTGTGCGAAAATTTGCACTTGGAATTATTTTTTTACAATTGGGACATGGTGCCAAATATTTGGCGCACCAACTAATGGTTATCTAGCCTTGTGATCACACTCCCTGATTTTAGGGGGACTATTCCTGATCAACAAAGCGACATTCAGTGGCACAGAGAATGAGAAGTGTTTACTGTATATTATTCTTTACAAAGAATAAAACATTTTATTTTGCAGATCAGCAAAAGGGATGCTTTAACCACTTCCCGCCCGGCCAATAGCCGATTTACGGCAGGGAAGTGGTTATGAAATCGTGACTAGACGTTCTCAAACGTCTAGCACGATTTCAATGCCGCGCGCGCCCGTGGGGGTGCGCAGCGCGGCGATCGGTGATGCGGGGTGTCAGTCTGACACCCTGCACCTCCGATCTCGGTAACGAGTCTCCGGCGGAGCCTCGTTACCACGTGATCAGCCGTGTCCAATCACGGCTGATCACGATGTAAACAGGAAGAGCCGCCGACGGCTCTTCCTCACTCGCGTCTGACAGACGCGAGTACAGGAGAGCCGATCAGCGGCTCTCCTGACAGGGGGGGTTTGCGCTGATTGTTTATCAGCGCAGCCCCCCCTCGGATCGCCACACGGACCACCAGGGAAATAAAAAAAATAAAAAAAAAATGACAAAAAAAAAAATTACAAAAAAAAAAAGACAAAAAAAAAAAGGGGGGGCAGTAAAAAAAAAATGATGCCAATCAGTGCCCACACATGGGCACTGATTGGCAACATTGATCCATCAGTGCCACCCCTCAGTGATCATCAGTGCCACCCCAGTGTCTGTCAGTGCCACCCCACAGTGCCAATCCATGCTCAGTGCCCACCTACCAGTGCCCACCTGTGCCACCTATCAGTGCCCACCTGTGCCGCCTATCAGTGCCCACCTGTGCCGCCTATCAGTGCCCACCTGTGCCGCCTATGAGTGCCCATCTGTGCTGCCTATGAGTGCCCAGTGCTGCCTATCAGTGCCCACCTGTGCCGCCTATGAGTGCCCATCAGTGCCGCCCATGAGTGCCCATCAGTGCCGCCCATGAGTGCCCATCAGTGCCCAATACCAGCGCCGCCTATCAGTGCCCATCAGTGCTACCTAATCAGTGCCCATCAGAACTACCTCATCGGTGCCCATCAGTGCCACCTCATCGGTGCCCATCAGTGCCACCATATCAGTGCCCATAATTGAAAGAGAAAACATACTCATTTACAAAAAAATTAACAGAAAAAAATAAAAACTTTATTTTTTTTTCAAAATCTTCGCTCTATTTTTAGTTGTTGCACAAAAAAACGCAGAGGTGATCAAATACCACCAAAAGAAAGCTCTATTTGTGGGGAAAAAAGGACGCCAATTTTGTTTGGGTGCAGTGTAGCATGACCGCGCAATTGTCATTCAAATTGCGACAGTGCTGAAAGCTGAAAATTGGCTTGGGCGGGAAGGTGCGTAAGTGCCTGGTATGGAAGTGGTTAATTAAGGAATTCAATGATACACAAAAAAAAAATTCTAAAGTGTGAACGTGTTAAAAAAAATATATATATATATCTGATCTTGTTTTTTATAAAAATATTTAAATAGAGCCCTCTGCAATATGATTAGGGTTAGAGTTTAAATATATTATATTCAAAAAAGCAGGAGTTATTACAAGAAGTTGTTATTTTAAAGATCACTTACGTCTCCTGTATCTGCACTTTGCTGATTATCTGCAAAAAAGTACGGGATATCAAGTTAGAAATTTGTAGAGACGCATTGATGCGCTTTCGAAGTGGCAGGTAGCGTACCTGACCGATTGGTGTGGAGATTAGCTAAAATCAACTGCCAGAGATTCAGTTAAAGATAAAGGAAGACAAGAAAGAAGGAAATTAATTAGATTTTCCAGGTCAAACTGGACTGCTGCTTCTGATCTTCCTTCTCCAGGGAAATAACTGATTACACCATCTCCACTTGCACCCAGCCTGTGAAAGGGGAGCCAAGATTACTTCACTTGCAGATGAAACCTAGTTTAAAGTGATTCGGATTTAAAAAGACCTTTTCACCCAACCATTCATTTAAAAAAATGTCTTCCCAGAAGATTCCATGTGCAATTAAAACTCCAGGTTTTTGATACTGGCCCAATTGAACTATTCCCTTAAAGCAGAACTTCACCCAAATAGGGAAAGTTCTGCTCTTGCTCCCCCCCCCCTCCTCTGCATTTGGCACATTTTTTTAGGGGGGGGGGTACCCGATTTTGACAGGTTCCCCCACTTCTGGTCAGATTGCCACAGCGATCTGAGCGGAGCTTTGCCCTCCTCTCACCTCCTTAGCCCATAGCCTTCTGGGGACACATCATAGGTCCCAGAGGACTGCGGGACCAATCACAAAGAAGAAGGGAGACTCACGCATTTGCAGTTGGTAGCCAGTTGTAAAAAGCCACAAGGCTTCACTGCCGGTTTCCCTTACTGAAGATGTGGGCGCCTGCACCAGAAGCTGATTGAAGAATGGGCTCGAGTGCAGACATTGCTGAATCCAGGAGCAGGTAAGCGTCACCATGTTAAAAGTCGACAGCTACAGCTGCTGACTTTTTAATCTTCTGGGGGGAGACTGAAGCTCCTCTTTACCACTTTACCACCGGGCTAATTTTGGCACTTTTTTTTTGCTAGAAAATTAATCAGAAGCCCCAAATATTATATATTATATTTTTTTTTTAGCAGACACCCTAGGGAATAAAATGGAGGTCATCACAACTTTTTTTCCTTGCACGGTATTTGCGCAATCATTTTTCAAACTCCTTTTTTTGGGGAAACGGTTTCATGAATTAAAAAATAAAACAGTAAAGTTAGCCCAATTTTTTTGTATAATGTGAAAGATTATGTTACGCCGAGTAAATAGATACCTAACATGTCACGCTTTAAAATGGCACACATTCATGGAATGGCGCCAAACTTCGGTACTTAAAAATCTCCATAGGTGACGCTTTAACATTTTTTACAGGTTACCATTTTTGAGGTTCAGAGGAGGTTTAGTGCTAGAATTGTTGCACACACTCAAACGCACGCAACGATACCTCACATGTGGGGTTTGAACGGCGTTTACATATGTGGGCGGGACCTGCATGCGTGTTCGCTTCTACGGAGAGATGACGGGGACAGGGAATTTTTGAAAAAAAAAAAATTTATATTTTTATTTTTTTACACATTTTTGTTTTTTGATCACTTTTATTCCTATTACAAGGAATGTAAACATCCCTTGTAATAGGAATCAGTGTTACACGTCCTCTTTATGGAGAGATGTGGGGTCAATAAGACCCCACATCTCTCCTCCAGGCTTACGATTGCGGCTTTGTTTACTTCCGGGTACCGGGCGTGACGTCATAACGTCGTGCCCGGTCCTCCGACGGTCATAGAGATGACTGTGACCGTCTGGTCACCAGTCATATCTATGGTTCTTCAGCATGCACCGGCCGATTCGCTCTCCGGGCTCCTGATGGCACGGGAGAGCCCGGAGAAGCACCGGATGGCAGTGGGGACTTCTCCTCCCGCTGCCTATAAAAACAATCAAGCGGTGCAGAGAATCGTCAGCTGAAGAGATGGATATCTGAATGATGCCTGTGGATTCAGGCATCATTCAGATATCACCGCACAAAGCCGAGGGACGTCCTCGGTGGTCAAGAGGTTAATAAGAAATGTGGCCGATGTCAGCTCTATATAAAATGTATGTAGCATTAGCTACAAAAAGTATATAGACAGTATTTCAGCAACAGAACGAGACTGACGGTTGTGTTCTTGGGCCAAAAATTAGTTGAGCTGAGCGCTGCAAGAATAAAAGGCTTCCTTTGATTGGCTGAAATTATGAGGTCATCCACCCATCTCTCTAATTCGGCAAATCAGAAGAAGCCTTGTATTTATTCAACTGACTGCCAATTTCCTTAGTGAAGATGCTAGCGCTGCACCAAAAAACGATTGAAGAATTGGCTCGGGGGAGGACATTGCTGGATCCATGGGTCGGTGTTTATCCCTAAATTAAAAGTCAACAGGTACAGTATTTGTAATTGCTGACTTTTCAATTTTTGGAGGGAGATTTGAGCTCCTTTTTAATAAGAAATGTGGCGGATTTCAGCTCTATATGGACAGTGTTTCAGCAACAGAATGGGACTTCCCATCCTGTTCCTGGGACAAAAATTAGTTGGGGTGAGCGCTGCAGGAATACAAGGCTTCCTCTGATGGGCTGAAATGGGGATCGTGATGTCATCCACCTACCTCTTCAACTTTGCCATTCATAAGAATCTTTGTATTTATACAACCTGAATTGAATTTATTCCAGGAATGGGATGGTATGACCGCATACTGCTGCTGGCACAAATCACTGTTTACTGTATGTGCTGGTGATGCTACAGTGCAGAAGATTACTCAATGTCCATGGTGAAGGCACCACCTGCCCAGGAATGAAGGAAGCTGCTTCTTCCCTCTTAGGTAATTTATTATGTTACATGACAAAAGGAGACAAGAAGAAGGGCAGTCTACCCTCATTCTCCGACAGGCACCTGCGCTGAGAAGGAGGTGCTTTTTCAGCAGACGCCTGCTCTGTTGAATCTCTGCTGACCAACAAGCTGCCACCATCACCATAACACTGCAACCAGGAGCAGGTGCCCCACCAACTTGTACTTGCCCTGACCACACTGCACTTACACTGAGTCTGGAGCTGGACTTCGCTTGGTCACCAGCCTCTAAATCAGTGGTTCCCAACCTGGGGTCGGGATCCCCTTGGTAGGTCGAATGATGATTTGCCAGTGGTCACCAAATTCTGGGCTGTTCCTGAAGCTCACACCGCTCTCGAAGCCAATTGTTTTAATACTGTACGAGTGGAAGGGACTCGGGGGAGGGGGGTAATTATCTGTGGGTTAGGGGCGCAAATTACTTGTCTTGGTTGCTGACAACCCACGCTGCGAAAATAATTTTACTGTTAGGGGTCCCCACAACTTGGGAAATTTTATCAAGGGGTCACGGCACTAGAAGGTTGAGAACCACTGATCTAAATGGACAGCACTAAAGCCTGCCAAACAATTTGTGATAGCAGCTCACATTTAGATCCTCACATGCTCACTTTAAATGGAGAATATTGACATGCAGAGACACTGTAGAAGCTTATCATATTGCATCTTTATCAGCATTCCATCTTCAACATAGCCAGACATATATGGCAACAAGTGTAATTGAAACCCATTACCCTTTACCTACCACACACAGTGGATATTTTATAGGATTTCACATTCAAAAAACAACATAAACAGTAATAAATGCTATTTACAACATTTTGTATTTCTCGATCCCACTTTACAATACAACATTTTGGCAGGAAAGTTGAATTACAGTTTAATCAAAACATTTATTTGCAACTTAAATCCTTTTCAAAGTAAATAAATAACACTTGTTTTTTTTTTAGATCGAGTTCAGGCAAAATTTGTATTTACTTCACCATTCGGCCTCCCCGATTGCTTTAGAAAAAATATAATCTTTTCCTCCAAAGCACATAACTCCATCTTTTAAGTAGAACTTCCACTTATTCTTACTTCGGTGTATCTGGAAAAAATAAAAATATTATTTTAATAAGATTTGTTGCTGGGCAGTGGTTCTTAAAGCGTTACTAAAACAAGAAGAAAAGCGCTTCTGAGTATTCTGTGTTAATATTTAAGAATTAGAAATATCCAGCACTTACATCATAATAAAAAATGATGTAGTCCGGGGAGCTGGTGTAGACCTTGCAGACAGTCAGTGGAGCCAGAAACGGGAGATGTAAACATCTACGTGGTGGTGGTGAAGCGCTGCTGGGCTGAGATCTCGCGTGCTGGCGTGTGACGTCAGGTGGACGGGAGCCACCACTGGTCCTACTCGGCTCCCATCCACCTGACGTCACACGCCAGCAAACGAGATCTCAGCCCAGCAGCGCTTCATCACCACCACGGATACAGTCGGCTCCGAGCGGCTGCAGAAGTCTGACGTAGATGTTTACATCTCCCGTTTCTGGCTCCACTGACTGTCAGCAAGGTCTACACCAGCTCCCCCGACTACATCATTCTTTATTATGATGTAAGTGCTGGATATTTCTAATTCTTAAATATTAAAACAGAATACTCAGAGGCGCTATTCTTCTCGTTTTTCTTTTGCATATTCTGAGCTGGCTTCACTTTTGGAGAGCTGCCCTGAGCACCTGTAAACTATCCACACTGGCTTTATATGGCCAACAGCACCAGCCTAAACGCCATTTTGCTTGGACTAAATCCTAATTGGACTTATTTACTCATGGACTTTTAGACTTCTGTTGTGGTCATTTATCTCACTCTTATTGTCATTTATTACTTTTTATTTAACCTCCCCTTATAATTGATTGTTAGTGCAGACATCCTGAGCGCTGTAATCCCTTGCTATTAAAGTGTTACTAAACCCAGGACCCCGCATTAACTAGATCTGGTCTCCCACGGTACACAGAACATGGAAAAACAATTATTTTAGTAAATCTAAACTGCTAAATGCCTTTCTCATCACCAGTATTTAGTAGTCTTGTGGCCTCTAACAGTGTCTGGTTAACCTGTTCCATACCGAGCCATTGTAAAATGACGTCGGCAGCAACCCTTCGTTTTTCAGACTGGACGTCATATGACGTCCTTGCTTTTTCTGGCCGCTAGGGGGCGTGCGCACGCCGCCGACAGCGCGCGCCCCTGCCGCATTCCTCAGGACCCGGTGACCGCCGGGCACCCGCGATTTCCCGCAATCACGGCAGAAGCATGGATCTGTGTGTGTGTAAACACACAGATCCATGTCCTATCTGCGGTGAGGAGACAGATGTGTGTTCCTCTGTACTGGGAACACACATCGGTCTCCTCCCCTTGTGAGTCCCCCTAACAGTTAGAACACACTTTAGCGAACATATTTAACCCCTTCAGCACCCCCTAGTGTTTACCCCTTGCCTGCCAGTCACATTTACACAGTAATCAATGCAGTTTTATAGCACTGTGTAGATGTGAATGGCCCCAAAAATGTGTCAAAAGTGTCCGATATGTCAGCTGCAATGTCACGGTCACAATAAAAATAAAAATAAATCGCAGAACGCCGCCATTACTAGTAAAAAAAAAAAAAAGGCCATAATTCTAGAACTTTTGCGCAAACCGATAAAATACGCTTATTTCGATTTTTTTTTTTCCCAAAAATTAAAGAATATGTATTGGTCTAAACTGAGGAAATTTTTTTTTTTTTTTTAAATTATGATATTTATTAAATCAAAAAGTAAAAGATAGTGTTTTTTTTCCCCAAAATTGTCGGTCTTATTTTGTTTATAGCGCAAAAAATAAAAACCGCAGCGGTGATCAAATACCACCAAAAGAAAGCTCTATTTGTGAGAAAAAAAGGGCGTCAATTTTGTTTGGGAGCCACGTCGCACGACCGCGCAATTGTCATTTAAATTGCGACAGTGCTGAAAACTAAAAATTGGTCTGGGCAGGAAGGGGGTGAAAATGTGTTTTGAAGTGGTTCAAAGGGGTTGTAAACAAAAAATAAATAACAAACATGTTATACTTGCCTCCATTGTGCAGCTCGTTTTGCACAGAGTGGCCCCGATCCATGTCTTCTGGGGTCCCTTGGCGGCTGTCTCTGGTCCTCCCCGCAAGAGCTACACACATTCATGTGAGAGCGCTCGCATTATGTGTAGTCCTTGCGGGCACGCTCCTGTGATATAGCCGCTTACTGTATCACTCGACCCTGCCCCTCGGCGCGCCGCGCTCTGACACGATCAGTTTTTGAACTGATGGTGTGTACGCACATCAGACCATCAGGCCACTTCAGCGGTGACCCGATGAAAACGGTCCGTCGGACCATTCTCATCGGGTTGGACCGATCGTGTGTACGCGGCCTAACTGTCCTATGAGGCTGCAGGACCTCTGACCCTCTATCTGGACAGTGCTAATTGGCCCTGTGCTGATTATATGCACCCTCCCAGGAAAAAAAAAAACCTAGCAATACACACCAAACTGAGCATGTCCAGAGTGGCTCCAAAGGCTCGGTCTTATCAGCAGATGGATTAACCCCTTAGGTTCAAAAGTATAACAAGCATGCTTTACTGCATATACACACTGATTTTACTGTTGTGGGTTTAGTAACACTTTAAAGCCAAACTTCCAGCATATAACTAAATATATTTTCATGAACTATTTTACCTGATTAAAGTGGCTCTAAAAGAAGACGTTCTTTTACCTTCATGCATGCTCTATATTAAAGCAGAATTCCACCCAACTTTAGTACTTGGTGGTAAAAGAAAGACCACCCCTCCACCCCTCATTTTTGGATATACAATCTTTTTATTACCTTAGTAGTAAAAAGGTGAACTTCTGTACCAGCCTGGCCGCGGTAAGGTACGTCATTTCCGCTTCTGGTTCTGCCCCTCCTCCTTTCTCCCCCCTGCCTTCTGGGACCTGTGTATGTCCCAGAAGATGGGTGAATTCATAATGTGCTGCGCGGCTCCACTGCCGGTTTCCCTTTGTTACAATGGCGGCGCCTGCACCCAATCTGGTGGACGAATTGGTGTCGGGGGGCCGACATTGCGGGATCCCTGGACAGGTAAGTGTGCTTAATAAAAGTCAGCAAAAAATGTTTGAGGGTGGAACTCCGCTTTAAGATAAAAAAAAAAACCTTCTGCTTGCAGCTCCTCCCCCTAAAATACTTACCTGAGCCCTATCTCGATCCTGCGATGTGCATGAAAGCAGAGGCTCTCCCTGTGCTCTCTCTCCTCATTGGATAGAGAGGCAGCAGCTGGAGCTATTGGCTCTTGCGGCTGTCAATCACAGCCAGTGAGGAGAGAGAGAGAGAGGGAGGCAGGGCAAAGCCAGTGTGTCGACACACAGAGCCAGCTTGGGAATGAGCATGCACAAGTGCCTCCAGAGCAAACGGCAGGTTGACAGTGTCTGTAAGAGAGCAGAATGCGGCCTGGCCATCTCGTAGTCAAGCGGAAAGATGCTGTACCTCCTTGTCAGCAACCTTTTTCTGCCACTAGCTCCGTTCCTAACAGCCCAGATAGCAAGCAATTGTGCTGTAAGTTTGAAAATGATTTGCTAAGCTATTGCTAGACTTGCCAGGCTTCACAAGTTTGTTGCACAATTGTAGCAAGTCCTCCTTGCATGACTCCAGATCAACATTCTTTACAAACATTCTGCAAGTCTGGTTCAACTATGTTGTGCAATAGTCATCCCACCACAGGGGGCACTGTGACTTGCAGAGCCTTTGATGTAGACTCACCACTGCAACTTTGATCTTGCTAGAGACTTGCAACGCAAATTTTCTACATATTTGCAAAATTGTCGAATAGAACTTCAAGTGCTATGTAAGTGTAGAACTCGCCAGTAAAAATGTGCATCAAGTTAACAGACTTAGCCCCCTTTCACACTGAAGCGTTTTTACAGCGTTTTAGCGTTAAAAATAGCGCCATCACAAAACGCTCATAAAATGCTCTCCATGCATCTCAACGGACCCTTTCACACTGAGTCCTGCAAGCAGCATCTTTGGAGCAGCTTTTGGGCGCTGAAAAAAAACGCTCCAAAAACGCCCCTCTCCATTGAAATGAATTGAAAAGCACTGTAAAAACGCCTTACCCTTTCATACTGAGGCACTGCAAAAACGCCCTAAAACGTTAGGGTCTTAGCGGTGCTTTACCAGCACATTGGGATTGCAGATGAGGCTTCGGTCGAATAACGCTGTAATAATGCTCAAATAACGCTTGAAAAACGCCCGAATAATGCCCGAATAACGCCCCAGTGTGAAAGGGGCCTTACAATTCAACACTGCCACAAATTTGTGGCAAGTTGTCCCTTGCCATCTGGGAGACTGGGTACCTTTCCTTTACGGTACCCACTCGCCAAAAGCATGCAAGCCTGGGCCTTAAATATGCTCTGCCTGACCCAAGATGGCTATTGAAGTCACATGGGGTGTCAGCATCCAGTGGAATAGCTTCCCCAGTGACCCAGGAAACCATGACTTTCTGTCCAATTACAATGCCACCACAGATGAGCGCCACCTGCAGTGGAGAAGGTAGACTACAACTGCCTACTTGCCGCTTCTCATTTTACTGGCCAGGCACAGGCTGTGGAAGGGACAAGACCTGTAAGTGTTATTAAATGACAGCAGATCTCCTGCCCTGCCAGAATGGGCTGTGCTGTGTGGGAGAGCTGTGTAAATACCAGGACTGGATTTACAGAAATGCAAATCATTTTCCAGACTTACATATGAGTATTTATTGTATTCATTTTTTTGGGGGGGGGGGGGTGTTTTGTTTGCTGGGAGTAATTAAAGCCCCAGAAATCAACATCTAGGTAGAACGTTCTACTCAAAGCTGCAAACCTACCCTAACATGTCATATATTTGTTTGTAATCATTGCTGGTTAATGCAGAAACAGCAGAGCAGGAGATATCAGAGAACTACTTGAAAAATATGTTATGCAGGGATTCTCAGATGGTGGTTTGTGTACCCCCAGAGATACTTCTGGTATCTTACGCTGTAAGTGTTGAAATAAATCAGTAGAGCTGTTTTACATTTTAATAAATAATACATCACATGTGGAACAAATCTGAGTGCATCTTGTTTGTTATTCAGAAACTTAAAGTGAGCTTAAAGTGATACTAAAGTCGTAAAAATGCACCAATACATAAGCAAGCCTCTCCTGGTTCCTTCACATCAACTCGCTTGTGCGGGAACCCCCATTTACAGGGGGCGCTGAAAAATCCAAATATTCATGTAGAATAAAAAGTGGTTGTAAACTCAAACAAAAAAAAAATGAAAAAGACATTATGAGCTCCAAGACAACAAACAAGTCCATCAGATTTGTTTATGTATTTTTATTGAGGGATTAGAACTTGGATGGGGCTAAGGAATTCATTTTCACTTCAAATTGGTACTTGGACGAAGTGGAGAGCATGACGTCACCACCCCTCTCCACCTCATCCAATCAGAGAACGTTTTGCATTGTAAATGCATGTAAAGCATTGTCTGAATAGGGCCCATGCTGAGCGGCTGACTGCCTGTTTTCAGAATACAGCAGAACCAGGCTCAGCATGGAACCCATGAGCAAGTGCAGATCACTGGAGTACCAGTACCTAATTCAGTCATTTCCAGCTTCAAGGTGCATTGGCCAGGTATGGTATATACATACAGGGTCGAATTCCAGGCAAGGCCACTGAGGCCAGGCCTTGGGGCGGAAGTGGGTGCAGGGGCGGCGCTGCTCCCATGTCACTCTGCTCCCCGGCGGCCCCTCCACTCTTCTCGTCCATCCCCATTTGCTTGTAACATCATCTGGGATGGACGAGAAGAGAGGAGAAGCCGTCGGAGAGCAGAGTGACACGAGAGTGAAATTATTACACACGCTTCCTGCGCTACTCTGCATGCTGGTTGGTAAACGGGCTGGTAAACGATGTGCCCAATAATGTGCCATGTGCCCCGGGCCCTGATGTGCCATGTGCCCTGATGTGATCTGATGTACCCCGTGCCCTGAGTCCTGATGTGCTATGTGCCCCGTGCCCCGATGTGCTGTGCCTCAATGTGGTATGTCCTATTGTGCTGTGCCCTGTACCCTGATGTGCTGTGCCCTTTACGGTGCCCTGATGTGTTGAGCCCTGGGCCGGCCTGGATGAAGGCCCCCTATGTGATGGTGTGTGTGTGGGGGGGCGGCATTAACCACTTGCTTACTGGGCACATATACCCCCCTCCTGCCCTATGTACAAGGGGCACAGATCAGTCTCCATGCTCCATGACAGGACGCTGTCTCTGTGTGAGCCAGGAATGAGAGATGATCTTATATGTTTACATTTGAGATCATCTCTCATTGGCCGCACATATCGCATAGCAAACGGCCACTCTGATTGGCCGTTCACTGCGATCTGTGATTGGCTGTGTCCGAGGGACACAGCCATCACAGAATTTCCCCGCTGTGCGCTCGGGAGCGCACACGGGGAACGAGCAAAGGGGAGGACGTCAATTGACGTCCTCCTGGATTTTCAGGTCCGCTCTGAAGCCGTCATTTGGCTATAGCGCGGGCCTCAAGTACTTAAAGGACCCGGCCTAGGGGCAGCAAAAGGGAGTAAATCCAGGCCTGTATACATAGTTACATTGGTCCACGCTGGATCAGAGTAACAGCATAGAAATATCCATACCTAGAATTTTCTGTAAGAAATGTAAAGGGTGACGTTAGTATAAAATGCTGAATACCTTGTCATACTGACATACGATTACATTGTCTGTCTCAAACATGTCCGGGACTTCTTGCTCACTCACATCATCTCCAGAGTTTAATGGATCCTGTCCAAAAAAGAAATGACATGCATTTAACAATTGAATGGAAAAGCAGTTTAAGCTTTTTTTTCTATCTGGCTAGAGTGGGGAAAGGTTTGAACCCATCAGTTTTTTTTCTTAGCCATCTATGTCCCATCTGAGGAATTTTATTCTTACTCTATTTGATCTGGTGGCCATTGTCACTGGAACTAAAAAAGTATTTTGTGTTGCCTCTTGATCAAGTGTGGAGGTAAATCTTATTCCAGCGGCAGCTCGCTAAGGGAAGATTACGCTTACTTTGATAAATTTCCTCTCACTTCCTGTTTTTTTTAAGGCGGGAAGTGAAGGAAGATTCCCCCTAACAGGACAGAGGCAGTAAAAAATAACCACAGGTTTTAACTTTTCCTTATTCTATCCAAAAACAAAAAAAAAATATCTGGATTTAGATGTATTTTAACCACTTGGCCCCTTCCATATACCAGAATGACTGCGGCAAAGTGGTTGTGATATCCTGACGTATGACGTAACTGCCGGGGGGCGAGTAGAGCGGCGATCAGAGGTGCTGTGTGTCAGTTTGACATCGTGGTATGAAGCCTCTGATGGATCGATTTTGGGGGTTGTAGCTCGACGACCAGAGGTCACAGAAACCCCATTTGGGGGGTAGGCAGTTGAAGACCTACCCCACAACCGGTCAAAAAATGGGACTGCTATCATTTATGGTTCCGGAGATACGGGCCTGCTTGCACAGTCTGTCAGAAGCTACATACAGAGCGGCCAATATAAATACAAGCTGACACACTGCAGCAGACTGATAGGATCACAGGGCCAGATTCACAGGGCCAGATTCACAGGGCCATTACTCCGGTCTATCTCCCGATAGACAGGAGTACTTTCAAATTTCCCGCGTCGTATCATTAGTTTGAATCCTCAAACCATGATACGACGGCTTCGGGCTTCGATTCGACAGGCTTACGTCTTCGTACGCCTTCGGATCTATGCTGCAATCTTTTTGCGGCCGCTGGGTGGAGTTTGCGTCGTTTTCCGCGTCGGGGTATGCAAATTAGCTTTTTCCGGCGATCCACAAAGTTACGAACGGCCGTCCCATTCTATAACGTTGTCGTTAGTCGGCTTTTTCCTGCGTAAAGTTAAAGCTGATATTATCCGGTCTATAGTTAGACGGGCCATGTTAAGTATGGCCGTCGTTCCCGCGTCGAATTTCAATTTATTTTTATTTTTTTTGCGCAAGTCGTCCGGGAATAGAAATGTACGGAAATGACGCTACTCAAAAAAAAATGACGTTGCGACGTAATTTCGCGCAATGCACGGTGGGAAATTTCTAAACGAAGCACGCGCAGTTCGATCGCCGCGGGGACGCGCCTAATTTAAATGATTCACGCCCCCCTAATCGCGTAGTTCGATTCTGCCACTAGAAATACACTACGCTACACTACACTACTATAGATCACGATTCTCTCACGATTCGGCAGCGTAACATTTTTCACATTAAAAACAAACAAAAAAAAAAATGGGCCAACTTTACGGTTTTGTTTTTATGGTTCTTATTATTCGTTGAAGTGGCAAATGCAGTGAGACATAAAATATTGCAGCAATTGCCATTTTATTTCCTAGGGTCTCTGCTAAAATATATATATAATGTTTGGCGGTTCCAAGTAATTTTCTAGCAAAAAATATTGCTTTTTAACTTAAGAAACAAGTGTTGGACTTTAAGTGGTTACATTTCCTGCATTTACACACAGAAGTTTGATCTAAGAAGGAAGTTAGTTACAAGGTTTCATGTTGTTACAAACTTGGCAGACTGCCTGGATTTTTTCTTTACACACAGAAGTTTATCCCTTTGATCTAAGAAGAAAGCGTTACATACAATGTTTCCTGTTAAAAACTTGGCAGACTGCCAGATATTTTCTTTTGACAGCTGAAAGTCTCTCCACTTGTTATATGAAAGAATCGGAAACTCTGCATTGGAGATGTCAGGGGGGTTGAATCGAGATCACGATTTTTTAACGATTAATTGTGCAGCTCTAGCACTGATTTTGGGCAGAAATTTTTCAAACATGTTTTTTTTGGAAATAAACTGTTTCATTTTTTTTTTTGGTATCCTAAGCGATGCTTAAAAAAATGTTTAGGTTACATGTTTAGAGTTACAGAGGAGGTCTAGTACTAGAATTATTGTTCTCGCTCTAACAATTGTGGCGTATGTAACCTGTGTGTATCTGGCTCTGATACTAAACCAGTGCCTATCAAGCCACTGCCTAGTATCTCTCCCCAGCCTGTCCCCACACACCTTCTCACCTGCTGACCTGTGGATGGAGGAATCACTCCTGCGGTGTTATTGTGTTCTGCCAGTGAGTACAATGATCAGTGTTGCTAACTATAGCTGGCAGCACTGATTGTTTTGGGAAAAACCTAACAGGCTGGTTGAACTCAAGTCGATTAATAGATTGACTTGTGTAAAACCAGCTAGCCCATTCATAGATCGACTATGGCTGGTCTCTGCATAATTGGCGTAATTTCAATCCATGCATGACCCACTTAACCACTACACAGTCCCTAAACATCCTTTCACTCCTGTACATAGAGCTCACTGTCATACTCTCCACACTTCTCTCCTATACATAGTGCCCACTGTCATACCTTACACACTACTCTCCTGTACATAGTGCCCACTGTCACAACCCTCCACACTCCTCTCCTATACATAGTGCCCAGTGTCATACCCCCACACTCCTCCTGTACATACTTCCCACCGTCATACCCTTCACACTCCTCTCCTGTACATAGTGCCTGCTGTCATACACTTCTCTCCTGTACATACTGCCCACTGTCGTACCCTCCACACTTCTCTCCTGTACATACTGCTCACTGTCATCCCCTCCACACTCCTCTCCTGTACATACTGCCCACTGTCATACCCTTCACCCTCCTGTACATAGTGCCTTTTGCCGTACCCTTTGCACTCCTCTCATGTACATAGTGCCCACTGTTAGATCCTCCACATTCCTCTCCCTCACCTGCACATACTTCCCACTTATATACCGTCCATACTCCTCCCCTATGTCGCTTACCCACAAAAACAGTTTTTTAAAATTATACTGAATACCCTCAATGTTACTAGCTCTAGAATGGACACACTTTTGTTAGTTCAACTAAAGGAAATCTCAGTTCTCATGTTTGTTCTGCCCCATTATTAGTACTCATTTAATTTTGTGATTATGACTGTGATGTATAGAGGAATATAGGGGATCTCAGCTACTCTATACTCTTAATATAGCACTTGTATAAAAAAAGTGTCCCTGAAAATATTTTTTAAATGTTGGCAACTGTGCACTTAGGCACTGCCCAAGGGCCACTGGGTCAGTAGGGGGCCCCATGAGAGGCTCCTGGGATCCTGTGATATTAAAGCGGTAGTAAACTTTCCTGACATTACTACTTTTTAGAGGCCCTGGGGTAGGTTATGCCACAACGTACAAGTATGAACAGCATATTAGCACATTAGGGTACACTTACATTTTCAGACTGAGCCCTACAGTGTTGCGCTGTGATGAATTCGGAATGGCCCGGGCACTTCAATCTTCACCCGGTCTTTCTTCTGGGTTCTGTGCCTTTGGTCACTTGCCTTGGCCAGGCTGAGTTGTTGTCATTCCAATGCATTTATTTATGATTTATAAAAGGCCCCACCAAAATCCTCAGCACAGGCCCATGATGTTCTTAATCTGGCCCTGGATACAGTGTAGCATAACTACGCAATTTTCATTGTTTCTCGTACAGCGTTTTCCCCAAAAATAAGACCTAGCGTTATTTTCCAGGAGGGTTGTGATATAAGCCCTACCCCAAAAATAAGCCCTAGTTAAAAATGTTTGTCACATCCTATAATCCACTCTACTACAGTATTATATAATGTACAATGTGTGTGCTTCTGTAATATAATTGCGGGGAAGAGAGTTCCGGCGGGTCACAGAAGTGCAGAGTGATGCTATAATGAAGGTATTTGGCACAATTATATTACAGAAACACACACATTGTACATTATATACAACTAGAGTAGATTATAGGATTTTACAAGCATTTTAACTCAGTTCAATCTGGGGATTCCTGTCAAGCAGGGAAAGAGGGAGAGAAGACTGCACATTACATGGTAAGACCTATCCCGGAAATAAGCCCTACTGTGTCTCTTGTTGCCAAAATTAATGTAAGACCCAGGCTTATTTTCGGGGAAACATGGTATGTGTGGATTTTAGAGTTCTGCTACAGCCCAAAAACATAATGCTAGGTGAACTGTCTTTAGTGTGCACCCACCTCCATTTACTTTATATTTAACAGTAATTGGGTTTTCCACTACACGATCCTCTGGGGCGGGGACTGCCACAAACGGTACTATGCTCTTTGTACAGGAGTGCTATATAAATAAAGACTGAACAACCCCTCGCAGAAACAATTTTATATTTACAGATAAGAACTAATGCTGCATTTCTAGTAACATTTAAAAACGGACTCCTAAAACCGCCATAAAGAAGTCAAACATTATTATGTGTAATAGACTACAAAGGTCAATTGTTTGCTCCATCAGTTTGCTGCGGTTTTCTGGAAACCAATCCTACGTCTGCACAATGAATTCATTAATTTTGCTAAAGGAAACACGTAATTTAAGTTATGTGACAGCGTAAAGCTGAACCGTAGATTTAGATGCCTTGAAGAGACACACTAAACACATTTGAAGCTGCCTGAGACAATTGCGTCCAATATTACCCTGATTTATAGAGCACAATTAAATCGATAACATTAATTGATTCCTCAAGATGTGTCAGCACGACAGGAAAAAAAAAAGAATCAATGAAAAGAAAAAGCACCAAGGTATGCCTTCAATTTGACAGCTTTGTAATAAAAATATATTGTATAACACATTCATAGCCCTAAGGCTTATAGAGATAGCCAGACAGACATAATTACACACTGTTCATCCCATATCAAAATGCAAAGAGTTTTAGCAATGTCAGCTTTACTTAATTTCACCCATTCCTATCCGCTTCTAAACAAACTAGACATGGTGTCTCTATTGTACAGTTCTCAAGCTGCTCATACATACTGATGAAGGGAAGTGCTTACATGAGCAAGTCCTAAATGACAGCATCCTTGACCAACATCTAATCATGATTTCTGGGCACAAGGGAAAAAAACTTAAGTGGTCAAAGATTGAATTGTATACTGCTCAACTTGCACCAATTTATAAACGCAATGTGAACGCAAAGCTCAAACCCAGCTTTTTACAACCTTTAAGCCCTGGGGAACCTTTGAAATAATTTTCAGGTTCTTGAGGAACCCCTGCTTTAAAAAAAAAGAAAAGAAAATGAGCGACAACTCATTAGGGCTGGGGAAAAAAATCGATTTGAATCTTTAATCGAGTAGCAAGGTCTAGGCGGCTGCCTAGTTTGCCTAGTGGTAGCACCAGCCCTGCACACAGCGTCCTTATGAATTCCAATGAAGTCTTTAGGTGAGGCCACGACTTTAGCATAGTCCATGGCGTCCGGCCTCGTGGACTAGGCTGAAGCCGCGGCCTTGCCTAAAAAATCCTGCCCGCAGCTCCTCAGGACTGGCGCAGTGTCAAAAAAGATTGATTTGAATCAATTTGACCTTGGAAATCTCAGTTCCATAATTTTTGTAATGCATTCTCGTTTAATTTAACCTCTTCCCGCCCGCACAGTGGGTTTATACGGCCGCAATGCAGCTCTTAATTGCCAGGAGGTTGTCCGGCCTTCAGGCCACTGGGGGGCGCGCGACCGGCAGCGGCAGTGCGCCCGTCGTGTCAGTCAGGTGCCGATGTCCGTGTTTGGCGGCCGCGATGTCCGCTGGGCATCCGCTAAATGGAGACAGGGCTGTGGAGCTCTGTGTGTAAACACAGAGCTCCACGTCCTGTCAGGGAGAGGAGACTGATGGTGTGTCCCTTGTACATAGGGACAACCATCGGTCACCTCCCCCAGTCAACCCCCTCCCCCCACAGTAAGAACAACTAATTAGGGAATGCATTTACCCCTTCCTCGCCTCCTAGTGTTAACCCCTTCCCTGCCAGTCACATTTATACAGTAATCAGTGCATATTTATATCACTGCTCGCTGTATAAATGTGAATGGTCCCAAAAGTGTTCGATGTGTCCGCCGCAATATCGCAGTCCTGACAAAAATCGCAGAACGCCGCAATTACTAGTAAAAAAAATAATTTAAAAAAAAGTAATAATTCTATCCCCTATTTTGTAGACGCTATAATGTTTGCGCAAACCAATCACTATACACTTATTGCGATTTTTATTTTTTTACCAAGAATATGTAGAAGAATACTTATCGGACTAAACGGAGAACATTTTTTTTTTTTTTTAATTGGATATTATAGCAAAAAGTTAATTTTTTTTCAAAATTGTCGCTCTATTTTTGTTTTAATAGCGCAAAAAATAAAAACCGCAGAGGTGATCAAATACCACCAAAAGAAAGCTCTATTTGTGGGGGGAAAAAAGGACGTAAATTGTGTTTGGGAGCCACGTCGCACGACCGCGTAATTGTCATTCAAAGCGTGACAGTGCTGAAAGCTGAAATTTCACCTGGGCAGGAAGGGGGTATATGTGCCCAGTAAGCAAGTGGTTAATAAATATTTTGTAATAATAAAAATAAAGAATCCCCATTGCCTGTATCCCTGAACTGTGTGATTATCCCTTCATATGTATTCCCCTTCATGGCCCCAAGTGAAGGATGTGCGTTTGTACTTCCAATAAAAAATTGTGTCCAGTCCTTGGTTGGAATGATTTCGCAAAAGCTGCATAACTTTTGAAGATTTCGGAACTGTACTTTTCAAACCGATATAAATATTCCTACCAGTGAATATTCCCAGTTTATTTTCTACCTGTCCCCAACTAGTGATATACTTCTCAGCGGTAGATCTCCTGCTATGCTCAGCTCCCTGCAGTTCAGGTTTAGTTTATCTATAGAATATGCAGAGAGTATATAAAATGTAACATAAGAGACTGCGGAATAGTATGTGGCAAGGTCTTGGGTTTGTCTCATTTTATCAGCAATATTTTCAGAGAATAAAAAATAAATTCAAGTCACAAAAACAGGAGCTAAATAATAGTCACTTATCAATAATCTATGAGGTTTTATTGCAAAAAAAGAAGGAATCTACCTCTTCAATGATGTCAATCTCGGGATCCTCATCATCACTGCTACTGCTAGTGGAGTTGTTTGAGCCGGAATCTTCCTCTTCCAGAGCTTTAAGATCTTCCGTGTCAATGATGCCAAGAAACTCATTTTCATCAACGTCCCTCACAGTTCCAAGTTCTTCCTCAGAGGAAGTATCTCCAGTCCCATCAAGTTGAATTATGTCATTGTCTCCGGGAGAGAGCAGGTCCTCCAGGGTAGATACCTAGAAGAGAAAACGGTAATATGCTCATTCCTTGAAAACTGTAGTTGCATAGTTAGTCAGAATAAAATAAAAAGACCTCTCCATGGTATTCAACCAAAAGAAAAATAAAGTAAAACTATGCATTATAAAGAACTCTAAACCTGCATCTTGTAGGCAGTTAGTGGTTTAAAGCGGAGGTTCACCCTAAAAACATGTATATACCATTACATTCAGCATACTTCCGACATGTACAGTATGCTGGGGTTTTTTCCGCTGTACATAGCATATTATTGTTCTTTTCCACCCGGTTTCTGGGTACTCGCTCCCGCGGGAGTAGGCGTTCCTATGCAGAGGCGCAATGTCATCTGGGACTTGGCTCAAATGATTGATGTGCTTGATAAAAACTTCCCCCCGGCGGATAAGGCACGTCACGAGTTTCTGAAAATAGCCGAACTCTGAGTCGGCTCTATACGGCGCCTGCGCAGTCAGCTCTACAAGGCTCTTAGTCTTTGTGCAGGCGTCGTATAGCACCGTATAGAGCCGACTCCCAATTCGGCTATTTTCGGAAACCTCATCTGCCGGGAGGGATGTTTTTATCAAGCACGTCAATCATCTGGGCTAAGTCCCACATGATACTTAGCCTCTGCATAGGAACGCCTACTCCCGTGGGAGTGAGAACGCGGAATCTGGGTGGAAAACAACAATACAATATGTACAGCGGTGGGAAAAAACAGCATACTGTACATGTCGGAAGTATGCTGAATGTAATGGTATATACATGTTTTTAGAATGAACCTCCGCTTTAAACGCTTCCCCCAGCCAGGAAGTTGGGATATGATGGTTTCCCGCAACTTTTTTGGTGGGTTTTTCTTGGGCCGACCCTCTAGTACTGTGTGCTCTAAAAAGGGGCGAAAGCCACCTTAAAGCTGAACTCCACCCAAAAAAGGAAGCTCCGCTTGTTTGCCCCCCCCCCTCCGCTGCCACATGTGGCACCTTTCGGCAGGGACGGGGGAGTGAGTAAAAAACAAGAAAAAGGAAGAAAAGAGGTGCACCAGCCTAGTGTATTACCGTTAAAGCAAATTTATTGGAATGAAATATACAAGACCTACTCACAACTGTGGTAGAAAGAATCGCAGTAAGAGGCTTATTCCACACAAGCTGCAGCATGTAGACTTCGAACCATACTCCAACAGGTCATGGAGGAAATGAAGAGGATCACTGCCGGCTGACGTGTTTCAAAGCTTCATCAGAGCCCAGCAGTGTGCTACCCTCTGAAGACCCCCTTTATACACACACATATATACGCCCACATGACAAAGCAACGCGTGGAGAACCTCCCAGGGATCAGGTGGGTGGTCTTGCATGCCTGACAAGAGGCATAGTAATAGACGGCTAGAAGGGTGGACATAACATAACATGTAAGAATGACAATGAAAATAGTATATATATATATATATGAAAACCAATAGTGGTGATGGTGATAGCCAGCAATAGTAATCATGATAATAATATTAATAACACTGCCAATAGTACCAGACTAGAGGCTTAGCCAGGTAGATGAAATTAGGTATAAGATATCCATGTCCTGTCACTAACAAAACTTCCAGTCACCGTAGAACTTATGGTGCCACTGTACAGATGTAAAAATATATATCTAGCTCTTAGCTCGTTTTGGAGTGATCTGAAAGGGACATTGCTTACCTAGATGAAAGAGGCTACGACTGTAGATTAAACCACAGTGCAGTGTCGTGGTCTATGGCGGTGATGGTATACTTCCGCAAGAGGCAGTGTGTGGAGTGCAAGCAAACCCATCAGCCATCTGCGTTGTCCGACGCCCAGGCCCTACGTCATCGCTACAGAGCCAGCCCGCGTCGCGCGCTGGTTTAGACAGGTACCCGCTCCCACTTCCATCTGAGTTTGCCACAGCAAACTCAGCCAGGGGGTTTGCCCCCCTCCTCCTTCCCCCATAGCTGGGCCATTCACAAAGTGCAAAGCGCTTCGCAGTAGGGAACCGGCAGTGAATACACAAGGCTTCACTGCTGATTTCCCTTAACCAAGATGGCAGCAGCAGCACCCGAAAGCCAATTGAAAAGTCAGCTCGAGTGCAGACATAATAAGATAATAATAATAATAAGACATGGAATAATGGACTGGCAAGTGCCCTAATATTAAAAGTCAGCATCTACCGTATTTGTATTTTCTGAAGAAGCCTGGACCTCCTCTTTAAAGCGGATGTCTGCTGAAAAAAAAAAAGTATTAAAAGCCAGCAGCTACAAATACTGCAGCTGCTGACTTTTAATTTTATGACACTTACCTGTCCTGGAGTCCAGCGCCGTCCGCAGCAGACGAAGAGCGATTGCTCATCACTCTGCTGCCATCATCCTCGGTGAGGGAACCAGGAAATAAGCGCTCCGACTTCATTGCCCGGATCCCTACGGCACATGCGCGAGTCATGCTATGCCTGCCGATTGGCTCCTGCTGTGTACTGGGAGCCGAGTTTTCACAGAACACAACGGGGGGGGGGGGGGGGGGAGTGACATCATGTGTGGCCGGAAGTGGGTGCAAATACTTTTAGACTGGTATCTGCACCCCCCTGAAAGGTGTCAAATGTGACACCGGAGGGAGGAGGGTTTAGGGTGGAGCTCCGTTTTAACAGGTCGTCGATTTGCCACAGACCAGCATGTGTAGGAAGTCGTATACACATGGCTGAGGGATAAACTAAAACAATTTCATTATAAGGGAATATACAGTACAACATGGGTGCTCAACATGTGGCCCTCCAGCTGTTGCAGAACTACAAGTCCCATCATGCCTCAGCCTTTGGGAGTCATGCTTGTAACGGTCAGCCTTGCAATGCCTCGTGGTACGTTTAGCTCTGCAGCAGCTGGAAGGCCACAGGTTGAGCACCCCACACATGCAGTACAAAGCTTGTGGCACACTGGAACAAGTGCATAGAAAAACTAGGCGACCATGTTGAAAAAGAACTGTATGTTCTCTACTGTTGACCTAAGAAATTATAGAAATAGGATGTGGATAATTATTGACCCTTGTAAAATTATGAAAAAAAAAATATACAACAATGAAGCATATCAACAAGATGTTCTTTTAAAGCAGTCAGACATCTCTAGAATCCATCAACAGATTATATGAACACAGATCAGAGATGCGTTTTATTATATTTTACACAAATAAAATAATTGCTCAATCTTTCCTGGCATCACTATGAAAGTTTCTAAAAAAAATAAAAGAAAAGAAAATAAGTTCTAGTGCCTAACGTGGGGGCCACGGTAAAAACAGGCCCTTCACCAGATACATGGACATATAAGAATAAGTTGTATCTCTAAAGCCACATGAAGCCAAAAAGCAGTCCAGTTTAAAGATTAAAATAACACAATTTTGTACAGACACAACACATAAAATAAAAAAAAGCAATAAAAAGGTAAATTGGAAATGATGAAGATGTGTTACAAGATAAAAAAACAAAGCTGTAGAAGATTAAAATTATTTTTTGTGTTGGGTAGACAGCCAGTGAATGTAAAAGGGGGGGGGGGGGGGACAAACAACTAGCTCATTATGCCTAAAGGTTTCCTTTTTGTATGTTTTTGGTAGGGGCATACAACCACTTTAACCCTTTACTGAATTGGTTAAATCAAAGCGGACCCTAAAAGTGGACCCGAACTCAAAATATGTGAGGCATTTCTATGTACTAGTGAACATTAAAAGGGGTTGTAAAGGTTTGTTTTTATTTTTGAATAGGTTCCTTTAAGCTAGTGCATTATTGGTTCACTTAACTTTTCCTTCCATTTCCCTTTTAAATGTTTTTTTTCTTTGTCTGAATTTCTCACTTCCTGTTTCTCCTCAGTAAGCTGTTCTGGCTGACTAACCCCCATGGATGATGGGGGGGAAGCTTACCGAGCAGAAACAGGAAGTGAGAAATTCAAACAAAGAAAAAAAACATTTAGAAGGGAAATCGAAAGAGAAAAGGTAAGTGAACCAACAATGCACTAGCTTAACTGCTTAACGCCCGCCGCACGACTATGTACGTCCACAGAATGGCACGTACAGGCAGATGGGCGTACATGTACGTCCTTGCCTTCTAGTGGGTCGGGGGTCCGATCGGGACCCCCTCCGCTGTGTGCGGCTTACCTGCGGGAGCGATCCGTGCTGAGGGGACGGCTGCTCGATTTTGTCCGCCCCCTCGTGATCGCTCCCAGCCAATCCAGCAACCCCCCACCGTGTCACTTCCTCTGCGTGTATAATGTAAACACAGGCAGAGGAAGTAATGTGAGCTCTCCTCTCAGCGGTATTTTCAATCCGCCGAGAGGAGAGAAGACACACAGTAAGTTGCACCAACACTACACTGACACCACACACATAAGCACACTTTACCCCTTCCGATCACCCCCCCCCCCCCCCCACGTCACTGTCACCGATTGCAGTGATCATATATTTACTGATCACTGCATTTAGTGTCAGTGTGACAGTTAGTGTGACAGGCAGTTAGTGTTAGGTCCAGGGTAGCCCGTACCCCCCCTAATAAAGTTTTAACCCCTTGATCACCGCCCTAGTTAACCCTTTCACCCCCTATTGCCAGCGTCACTAAGCGATAATTTTTCTGATCGCTGTATTAGTGTCGCTGTTGCCGCTAGGTAGCTAATTTTTTTTTATTGCGATTTTTTTTTACTAAAGACATGTGGCTGAATAAATTTTGGCCTAAATGTTTGACAAAAATTTAGTTTATTTTATTTTTCTTATAACAAAAAGTAAAAAAAAAGGATTTTTAATAAACAGCTTACCTGTAAAATCCTTTTCTTGAAGTACATCACGGGACACAGAGCGCATAGCCATTACACTTGGGTTATATGGGTACCTTCAGGTGTGGACACTGGTGTAATCAATTTCACAGGAAGTTTCCTCCCTATATAACCCCCTCCCACTGGGAGTGCTTCAGTTTTGTAGCAAGCAATTCTCCCGAGGTTACACAATGTTCCCCAAAAGAGGGGTGGGAGCTCTGTGTCCCGTGATGTACTTCAAGAAAAGGATTTTACAGGTAAGCTGTTTATTAAAAATCCTTTTTTCTTTATCGTACATCACGGGACACAGAGCGCATAGCCATTACACTTGGGATGTCCTAAAGCAATGCTCTATGAAGGGAGGGAGACCGTAAGGCCAAGAATAGCCAAATAAAAACATTGTCAGGAGAAAACATGGCTCCACCAACAGAAAAACAAGGGGGCGTGAACCGGGCCAGAGGATTCTATACTGCTGCCCGTAGGACCGCCTGCCCAAAAGCTGCGTCCGTACCCTTTGCAACGTCCAACTTATAAAATTTAGTAAACGTATGTACGGAAGACCAGGTTGCCGCCTTGCAAACCTGTGCCATAGAGATCTGATGGTGTGCCGCCCAGGAGGCACTCATGGCCCTCGTAGAATGGGCTTTAACTGATAAGGGAGGTGGAACGCGCTTCAGACCATATGCCTGAAAAATCAGCTGCTTAATCCACCTAGCCAAGGAAGACTTGGCAGCCGGCTGACCCTTCTTGGGGCCATCCGGAAGAACAAAAAGCACATCTGTTTTCCGAATCTTCTCTGTAGCCTTGAGATAGACCCTCATGGCTCGGACCACGTCCAAAGTATGAAGCCGTCTTTCCTCTCTGGACTGGGGAGTAGGAAAGAAGGATGGTAGGACTAGGTCCTGATTCAAGTGAAAACTGGATATGACCTTAGGAAGAAAAGAAGGTTGAGGCCGCAGAACCACTCTGTCCTTATGCAGAATAAGGTATGGCTCCCTGCATGACAAGGCTGCCAGCTCGGAAACCCTTCTGGCTGAAGCCATAGCCACCAAGAAAACCAACTTTCGGGTTAGTAGCACAAGAGGGATTTCTGTCAGAGGTTCAAACGGCTGCCTTTGTAAAGCTGACAAGACCAGATTTAAATTCCAGGGGCAGAGGGGAGCTCTAATAGGGGGATTCACATGCAAGACCCCCTGCAAGAAGGTTTTCATAAGCGAATGGGTGGCCAAGGGTCTTTGAAACCATATTGATAAAGCCGACACCTGCCCCTTTAGAGTACTAAGAGCCAATCCTTTGTCAACGCCAACCTGGAGGAATCGCAAGATCCTGTCAATAAAAAACTTTCGAGGATGCCATTTTTGAGACTCGCACCACTCCACATAGGTTCTCCAGCCTCTGTAATAAATATTTCTGGAGACCGGTTTCCTAGCCTGAATCAACGTAGATATGACCTGATCTGAGAGGCCTCTGCCCTTAAGAATTAGGGATTCAGCCGCCAAGCCGTCAAATTTAGCTGCTGTGAAGCAGGATGGCAGATTGGGCCCCGAGACAGCAGATCTGGGCGCAGGGGGAGCGGCCACGGCGCCCCGACTGACATCTTCACGATGAGTGCGTACCAAGCCCTCCTGGGCCAGGCTGGGGCCACCAGGATCACAGGCCTGCGCTCCACCCGGATCCTCCGTAGAAGGCGGGGAATCATCTGCAGTGGAGGGAACGCATACAGAAGAGAAAACTGGTGCCAAGGGCAAACCAAGGCATCGGTCCCGTAGGCCGAGGGATCCCTGGCTCGGGATATGAATTTGTCCAACTTTTTGTTGGATCTCGTTGCCATAATGTCCACATCTGGGACTCCGAATCTTTGGCAAATCTCTTGGAATACAAGAAAGAGATGCGCCAAACTAAGTGCAGTATGTCGTTTTTAATCAGTAGTAAATTGGTACAATAAAGTAACTACTCACAAACATGGAGTAATATAGGCATTGGTGTGGCTATGAGGCCGGGGTCATCATAAGAGGTTCCTCCGAAAAAGGTTTCTTCGTCCCAGGCTTGTGAGCCGCAAGTGTGGTATAGTGGACACAGGAAACCAGGAAGAGCCGTCTGATGTGGCGTGCGTTCCACCACAGCATTGCCAATGCTGATGGCAATACATCTCTCTGTAAATTTGCTGAGGTGATGCCTGCAGCCATTCCATCTGCAGACATTCCATCAGAGCACAAAAATGATCAGACCATTGTTAGAAGTATAGAACCTCCCACCAACTTGTCCGATTCTTCTTCTTCTTTTTTACTGTCATCCCCTCTGCCGAAATCTGTACCCTCCCAGATAAAAAGAAAACACATAGAAGAGGTATCAGAGGAGGCAGAGGGAAACATAGATCTGCACCCTCCACGCCCGGACAAAGTGCGCAAACTATAAAAATATACAATCTATCTTCGGTCACTTTAAATGCACAAGAAACTTCTTTACTGGCCAAAGGACTTAATTTTGCACCTACTTCCTTTCCTAATTCATTCACGATGTTTAAGGACCTAAATAAGTTTATTCGTAATCTTACCCTGAAAAGACATTTTAACATAAAAGCTTCAGATACTCCTGTCGATAGTCTATCATCTGGTGACATAGTACCTCTTTTTGACACCTCTGCTGATCTCCAGGCCATTAATGATCTTTGCGACCTTTGGAATGACGACACAGGTGAGGGTGACCTAACAGTCTGGTCCCAATACATTCATTCGCCTTGCCCAGTAGTCCATACCCAATTTAGACCAAAATCAATCTTTTATCCCACCCAATCTAAGGGCCCCTATATTTCTACTTTCTATCAGGTAGTCATTAAGGAACTTACGGATTTATGTAAGCCACAAATCTCAAAAACCACTCGTTTCCATAACAATCTCTCTCCACAGGAACAGAAAGCATTACAGACCTTTAGCAATAACCCTGCCATAATCATCAGATCTGCAGATAAGGGAGGGGGGATAGTCATACAAGATAAGCTGGAATATATGACCGAGACTAGACGTTTACTCTCCGATAAAGAGACCTACGAAAAACTTAGAAATGATCCATTACCAAAATTTGTTCTAGAGTCCAATGACCTTGTCAAACAAGCCCTTGCTGATGGTATTTTAACCAAATTAGAAGCTGCTTTTTTCCTAAAACCCTTCTTTCAGGTTCCCTATTTATACCATTTGCCTAAAATCCATAAAAATATAAACAATCCGCCTGGTCGCCCTATTGTAGCCTCTATGGATAGTATCACCACAAGCTACTCACTATATATTGATCATTTTCTACAACCCTTGGCCCAAGCATTACCGTCTTATATTCGAGATGGCACACATTTAATCGAACTACTGTCCCCTTATTCTTGGGAGCATACTTACCACTGGTTATCTCTGGATGTATGCTCGCTTTATACATCAATTCCACATCAGATAGGACTAGAAGCAGTTTCCCATTTCCTTAAAGAAGATTCAAATCTTCATCATCAACAAATTGAATTCATCCTTCTGGCCACTCGTTTTTGTTTAGAACATAATTATTTTCAATTCGATAATGACTTTTATTTACAAAAAAAAGGCACAGCTATGGGCGCTAATTTTGCACCTAGCTATGCAAACCTCACCATGGGCCTTTGGGAAGCCACTTTCATTAATCAAAATAACCCTTTTTCAGCTAATCTGGTCTTTTATGGTCGTTATATCGATGACATCGTTATAATATGGGATGGGCCTCTTGACTCCATCATCAATTTTGTGACTTATTGTAATAATAACACCTTTGGGCTCAGTTTTACTTCCGTCCAGGATCCGGAGTCCTTAAGCTTTCTAGATTTGGAATTATTCCATAGTAATGGCACTATTAGTGCAAGAAATTTTACTAAACCAACAGCGGTCAATTCATACTTGCATTATTCCAGCTGTCACCATCCTAGGTGGATTAATAATGTCCCAAAGAGCCAATTCCATCGACTTCGACGAAATTGTACAAAAATTGATGACTACAAAGCCCAAGGTACTGATCTTAAAAATAAGTTCATTGCCAAAGGCTATCCTTCTAACATTGTTCAAGAAGCCCATGATTTATATGTACAAGATCAGCTTCCGCAGTCCAAAAAGGGTGACTCAGTCCCCACTACCCGGTTTATTACCCAATACCACATTAAACATAAGAAAATGGAGAAGATTTTTGAAAAACATTGGCCTATATTGATTCAGGACCCTCACCTTGCCTCTTCTTTAACTAAGTCACCAAAATTTGCTTACCGAAGGGCTCCAAATATTAAAAGCAAAATTGCTCCAAGCAAAATTAAACCATCAAATAATTTTAAGGGAAAAATGCTTAAACAACTCACCCTCATTCCATTGGTGGGTATGTTCCAGTGCAAAAAAACAAAATGCCTAGCCTGTGTTAATGTCCCTCACGGTAAAAAGAACTTTGTAGCCAACAAAATGACATATAATCTGAATGCTTTCTATAATTGCTCCACTACGTACGTTATTTATTGCATTTCCTGTCCCTGTGGCCTGTTATACATTGGCCGAACTATTAGAGCCCTTCGCACAAGATTTGGCGAACACAGACGGGCTGTACAAGCAGCCAACCCAAAGTATAGTGTAGCACGTCATTTTGTTACACATCATCATCAGGATACGTCCCTATTGCAGGTATGGGTAATTGAAGCCATACCGGAGACTCCTACTGCTGTGGAAAGGTTTCAACGGTTATGCAAACAAGAAACCTACTGGATCTATTCTTTAAATACGATGTCACCCCATGGATTGAATGAAGAAATTGAGACCAATAATATAATATAATATAATACAATATAATTTAATTTAGTTATCCAAAAATCCTAGTCCTGACCTATCTTGTCCTTTTGTAATGACCGTTTGATAGATATTTATGTACACACATATATATATATATATATATATACACATGTGTTGCTCTGTTGTCAAACACTGGCTGTTTATTAGTTTTTATTATCATTATTATTAGCATTAGTTGTTATTCTAATTTCTGTATAGTATCTAGGTCTCTCTCTCTCTATATATATACACATAGTTGTGGGTATGTGTGTGCATGTATGCACACTCATGCTCTAAACTAAACAATTCTGTGTGTATAATTAGTCCTTATATATATGCACATATATTTTATATGTGTTTGTATATTTGATTCCTGGTGTATTATATAATTTTTAATATATACACATGTTTGTAATATATACACAGTTGTTTTTATGTATGGCCATAATAGTTTACATTTTTTACATTTTTAATAGTATTTTCAATATATTTTTAAATATTCCAACATATCTAGTTTTAAATAATTTTTAGTGTTATGACAGACGGAGATTTTACATTTTTTCTATTTCCAGTACTGTCAGGATTTATACATTTGTTTATCTATTCCCTTTCAAATGTCTCCGGATTGCCATCTCTTTTCTGTTATTTGTTAATTGCGATCAAATCTTTTTATTAATAGTAATGTCTCTCCATGGCCTGTAGCTGTTATTTGTTGTCAATTTGTTTGTTTTTGTTTAGTGTGCCATTTCCAACCAATCACGTTTATCCTGCTCGTATAACTCACGTCCGTTTCATACGGACGCCATGGATCTGACGAAACAGCTGACGCTGTGAAACGCGTAATCCGATTGGCTGGCCGGGTCCATCGCGTCACTTCCGGGGCGACGACGATACGCCGCGCTCCACGGTGGAACGCACGCCACATCAGACGGCTCTTCCTGGTTTCCTGTGTCCACTATACCACACTTGCGGCTCACAAGCCTGGGACGAAGAAACCTTTTCCGGAGGAACCTCTTATGATGACCCCGGCCTCATAGCCACACCAATGCCTATATTACTCCATGTTTGTGAGTAGTTACTTTATTGTACCAATTTACTACTGATTAAAAACGACATACTGCACTTAGTTTGGCGCATCTCTTTCTTGTATTTTTTTGGCTCTTCTAGAGGCTTGCTTCTGCTTCAGGTGCTGCCGCTAAGTTCCCACATCTATCTAACTGCTGAAACTGGACTGTCCGGAGTATTTTGTTACCATATGGACTTACACTGATTGATGTTTATTTCAACTTTTATTTTTAGACTAGGTTGCTTGCTTAAACTGATTGTGCGCAACAAATTTATTTTTTCTATATAAAATCTCTTGGAATACCTGGGGGTGAAGAGACCACTCCCCTGGGAGCAACTGTTGACGACTCAAAAAATCTGCTTGAGAATTGTCTATCCCTGGGATGAACACCGCCGAGATGCAGGGTACATGGGCTTCGGCCCATGAGAAAATCAGGTTTACTTCTCTTTGGGCTGCTGGGCTCTTCGTGCCCCCCTGGTGGTTTATGTATGCCACCGCAGTGGCGTTGTCGGACTGTATCCTTACTGGCAGACCCTGAAGGGGGAGAGTCCAGGCTATCAGGGCCAGCCGAGCAGCTCTGATCTCCAAGATATTGATGGGAAGCAGTTTTTCTGCCTCCGACCACTGCCCTTGCTGGGTCTGTTCTTCTAGAACTGCCCCCCAACCTGACAGGCTGGCATCAGTGGATACTATCTTCCACGTGATGGGGCAAAAGGATTTCCCTTTTGACAAATTTTGAGAGACCAGCCACCAAGACAGGCTGCGCCGGACCTTCGGGGAGAGCACTAACGGACGATCTAACGCCTGAATGGACTTGTTCCAAGCAGAGAGAATGGCTGCCTGAAGATATCTGGTATGGATCTGGGAGTAGGGTACAGCCTCGAAGGCGGCCACCATCTTCCCCAGCAGTCGCATACATAGGCGAATAGTCGGCCTCTTCTTGCCTAAGATCACTTGAACTGCTTGAGTTATTGATCTGATCTTTGCTTGAGGTAAAATTATCCTCTGGCAGTCTGTATCTAGCCGAAGGCCTAGATATTCCAACTGCTTTGTGGGTTTCAATACCGATTTTTCTAGGTTTACAATCCACCCGAATTCCTCTAGATGCTGAACTGTGCGACCTACTGCCTGATTGAGGTTGGAAGCTGAGCTTTCGATAACCAGAAGATCGTCCAAGTATGCCAAGACTAAAATGCCTTCTGTCCTTAGGACGGCTAGCACCGGGGCTAACGCCTTTGTGAATACCCGCGGAGCTGTTGCCAACCCGAAAGGGAGGGCTACGAACTGGTAATGGCGGTGATCTATCATAAAACGAAGAAACCTGTGATGTGCCGGGTAGATCGGCACGTGCAGATACGCATCTTTTATGTCTATAGATGCTAGAAAGTCGCCTTGATGTAGGCTGGCTGCCACCGAACGTATGGACTCCATACGAAAGGTCTGAATGTTTAGAAAGCGATTTAGGCGTTTGAGGTCTAAGATAGGCCTGACGTCGCCATTGGGCTTTGGTATTATGAAAAGGTTGGAGTAGAATCCCAGACCCCATTCCTGGGTTGGTACTTCTACAATTACTCCTTGGAGCAAGAGACGATCCAATGCTTTTACAAGAGAGGCCCTCTTTAATGGGTCGCTTGGAAGACTTGACCCCTGAAAATGAGGAGGGGGGACTTCCCGAAACTCTAGCTTGTAGCCCGTGGTTACCACGGATCTTACCCAAGAGTCGGGAATTCTGGCCTTCCACACTTCGGAGAAAAACCGAAGCCTTCCCCCCACCCAAGAGAGTGGGGGCGCCCCTTCATGAATCTGACTTGAGGACTGGTTTAACCGGCTTGCGAGACCATGGCCTCTTGCCTGTCGTGGCTTGTCCTTGTGGGCGGCTATTAAATGCTGAACGCCCGGGAGGCCGTCGATACTGACGGGAAGTTGAAGGGGCCGAGCCTGCGAAGGCCTGTCGCTTAAATGCGGGCCCACGCGATCTTTTCTTGATAGGCAAGAAAGAACTTTTACCACTTGATATGGTCTGGATATATTTATCTAGGTCTTCACCGAATAGTCTCCCACCATGAAAGGGAAATCCTGCTAAAAGCTTTTTGCAGGGTGCCTCTGCTGACCAGTTTTTTAGCCACAAAAGGCGACGCATATGAACCAACAGCAGAGATAAACGGGACGCCTGTTGAACGGAGTCCTTAATAGCATCTACTGCAAAGCAGAGAGCTCTTGGGAGGTCAGCCAATTCACGAGCTTGCTGAGCCGGTATGTCCCTTAATATCTGTTTAGTCTGATCCTTTAAAGCCTGACAAACGCCAATGGCTGCCACTGCTGGCTGAACCACGGCACCTACTGTGGTAAAAGAAGCCTTCAGTAGGGTCTCCAATTTTTTGTCGACTGGATCTTTAAACACCTGGACATTTTCCACCGGACAGGTCAGGGATTTATTTACGCAGGAAATGGCTGCGTCCACGGTAGGGAGTGCCCATTTCCTTGCAAATTCTTCTTCCATAGGATAGAGAATGGTGAACCTTTTAGGAGGGATAAAAATCCTATCAGGTCGAGCCCAATCCTGAAAAATCACGCTCTCCAGAAGGGGGTGAACCGGGAAAGACGCACCACTCAATGGTGCCTTCAAGGAACCTAAAGAGGATACCGCGGGGGCTAATTGTTCTGACACTGGAAGTTTAAAAGCAGTGCGAACCATATCCGTCAGAGACTGGATCCACAGACTCTCTGCTTGAGAAGCCGAAAAAATTTCATCTATAGTGGAATCTTCAATGTCTGACCCGTCAGGACTCAGGTCCGCTTGATCCCCCTGTGGGTCCAATTCCTCCGAAGAGAGGACCTCTGCATCCGAACACACCGTTCTAGGTGACGGGGATCTAGCCCGTTTGCCACCCGGCAAAGAGCGGGCAATTAAAGCAGTTAACCTTTTCTCTAGCCCACCCAGGGTGGATTCTAGCATTTCTTCCGTAACATAAACGGGAATGGGTTGATTGGGGGCCGCCTCTGCCCCTAGCACCCTCAATGGCTCCTGCACGATGCTGTTCGGTGGTCTATCTGGTGAGGGTGGGACCACTGGAGCCTGGCCCAAATCCTCTGACCCCGATGGAGACTCCTTTACTTTTTTGGCACCTTTTGCAGCCTTAGCTGGTCCTGATCCCTTGGGAGCCATTGCACAACCTTGAGACACCCCTACAGCCAACACCCAACTGTTGTAGCTAGAAGTGAAACATTAATAAGGACAGGCTATGGTAAAATTCTTTCTAAATTTTCATACGCCTGAGAAGGCGGCAATACCGAGGAAAGTCCTGTGAGTATTGCCACACCAATGCCCGTTAGCTGGAGTCCAAGGTTGCACCGACTCCGATACTGCCAGATCTAAGGCCGAGTCCCTTTAAGAAAAAAATCTTTTTTTTTTTTGGTCAGTGTGGACTTAAGTCCAGACCTGAAGATCCACAAACCACCACTGCGTGTCACTGTTAGCCAGAACTGGCTCAGCTGCGCGCTCTATGTCCTCACTCTCCACTGCTCTCAGGAGGGAATGACCAGCCAGGAAATGCTTTTTTGCTTTATCTGAGACCTGACGCTGCTGGCCCGCCCCCCCCACGCACGCTGACGTTGTAAAAGGCGGCGCGCACGCGCGCCCCCGCCCCCCCCACGCTGAAACCAACATGGAGGAAGCAGAGAGCAGAGGAGAAGCCTGGACCAGCGCTAGTAACCCAACAGACACCCGGTAAGCCACTAATCTTTGTAGTGCACACAGAGGAAGCTGTCCCCATAGGCTTCCTTATGAAACAGGAGTTTTGTCAGCACTTCCTCCCTATACACGTGGGGCTGCAGTATCATGCTAACAGGCAAATCTGGGGGGAGTAGAAAAATACATATCTTTAAAAGCATATATATATCTACATGTTATCTGGGTAAACATTAGTACATCCCATCCTGCCTCAAAAGACATAGTGGAGATAGTGGCTGATGCACAAGCATACCATTAGCCAACCCAGAACCCCCAGGGGGATACCTACTGTCGAACCAAGTCCCGCAGGTTCCCTCTTACCTGCTCCACGCCGCAGGGTATTGCAAAATGCAAGAGGCCCAGCCTTCCCCCATCTCCGTGGGTATTGTCTTGGACCTTCAGGGACCGGGGTCCTGTGTTAAGGAACCCACACCCCTGGACCTATATAGCATCCTGGCATCAGTAGCGTTTAGTTCTTGGAAGAGACTAAGGCACTGGAGCCCAGAATCCAGCCCTCCAAGGAAAGGCATTATAGGCAAAACCCCACTCCAGCAGGGCCCGGGTACCGTACACCTTGGCTTTGAAGCACTTCGGACGGATCCGGCTAGCTATCCTGGGTCCCGAGACCTCCGAGGGACAGCTAGACGTGACCAACACCTAAGACACTGGCGAAAAAACTGAAGCACTCCCAGTGGGAGGGGGTTATATAGGGAGGAAACTTCCTGTGAAATTGATTACACCAGTGTCCACACCTGAAGGTACCCATATAACCCAAGTGTAACGGCTATGCGCTCTGTGTCCCGTGATGTACGATAAAGAAATATTGTTTTTTTTTTTCAAAAATGTCGCTTAATTTTTGTTTATAGCGCAAAAAATAAAAATCACAGAGGCGATCAAATACCATCAAAAGAAAGATCTATTTGTGGGAAGAAAAGGACGCAAATTTTGTTTGGGAGCCACGTCGCACGACCGCGCAATTGTCTGTTAAAGCGACGCAGTGCCGAATTGTAAGAACGCCTCTGGGCATTTAGTAGCATATTAGTCCGGGGCTTAAGTGGTTAAAGTGGATGTAAACCCAAAAAAAATATCTTTTTTTTTTTTATGTCACAATGTAGAGTATAAGATTTCCTATCATCTGTGCCCAGTCTTGCCACACAGAGTTAATCCAGGGCTGGGTAATCCTCTTTTAGCCCTGGTTCACACTGGGCTGCGGGAGTGAAATTGCGCGAGTTCAGCTGAAATCGCGCGATTTCACTCCCTCTGGCAGTCCCAATTTCGGCGCAATTTAGGAGACATCTGTGCAGGTTTCTGCACAGATGTCAATGTAAATCGCGTCCTGAAATCGCAAAAAGTAGTACAGGAACTACTTTTTGAAATCGGTGCAGCGCTGCAGATGCAGCGTCGCACCGATTAGGACGGTGTCATTTCTGGCAATTGCCGCCGATTTGAGATGCGATTTCACATGTGAAATCGCATCTCAAATCGAACTAAATCGTACCCAGTGTGAACCTGGGCTTAAAGTTCAGTGCAAATTAACAGAATTCCAGATAAAAACTTGCCAAATTATAAAGTCCGTTTCTCTGTTATTGCTTTCAGTAACAGGTTATTTACAAATCTAGCTTGGACATGTTTATCATAACAAGAGGTGATCCAAAGTTCATTGTATATTACTAGGATGTGTTATGATGTTATATCACCTCATGTTATGATAAACAAAACATAACATGATAAACATGTCCTAGCTAGATATGTAAAAAACCTCTCACTCAAAGCAAGAAGAGAGAAAACTGACTTTTTATTTAGGCAGGGTTTTATCTGGATGGCTGTTCATTTTCACTGAGCATAAAAGAGGATTTCTCAGATCTGAATTAACTATGTGTGGCAAGACTGGGCATAGATGATAGGAAATCTTCTACTCTACATTGTGACATAAAAAAAGAAAAAAAAACAACCCTTTACAACCCCTTTAAGAAATGTTAGGCCCCTTTGCGCATGAGTGGACCAATTGGATGCACTTCTCCGTTTTTTAGGTGGACCCGATCACCCTCCATTGTTTAAGGAGCAGCGGGTGTAAACAGACATTTACACCTGCCGACATCCAACCCGATCCACTAAAAACAGATGGGAATTGTATCCTCCTCGACCAGGCAGGGTAGGTGTATGAATTCTGAGATAGGTCCCAAACAGACTGTGGCAGGGCCGGAGTGGGACTCATTTTCAGCCCTGGAGTTTCATGCCTTAGACCAGCCCACTTTTGTTCACGACATTATGTTTAGGAGTGCGTTTTGTACAGAGTGCGTGGTTCAGGAGTGCGTTTTGTACAGAGTGCGTGGTTCAGGAGTGCGTTTTTGTACAGAGTGCGTGGTTCAGGAGTGCGTTTTTGTACAGAGTGCGTGGTTCAGGAGTGCGTTTTTGTACAGAGTGCGTGGTTCAGGAGTGCGTTACGTACAGAGTGCGTGGTTCAGGAGTGCGTTACGTACAGAGTGCGTGGTTCAGGAGTGCGTTACGTACAGAGTGCGTGGTTCAGGAGTGCGTTACGTACAGAGTGCGTGGTTCAGGAGTGCGTTACGTACAGAGTGCGTGGTTCAGGAGTGCGTTACGTACAGAGTGCGTGGTTCAGGAGTGCGTTACGTACAGAGTGCGTGGTTCAGGAGTGCGTTACGTACAGAGTGCGTGGTTCAGGAGTGCGTTACGTACAGAGTGCGTGGTTCAGGAGTGCGTTACGTACAGAGTGCGTGGTTCAGGAGTGCGTTACGTACAGAGTGCGTGGTTCAGGAGTGCGTTGCGTACAGAGTGCGTTGTTCAGGAGTGCGTGATGTACAGAGTGCATAGTTCAGGATTGCCTTACATGCAGAGTGAAGGGTTCAGGTTTGCTTATGTACAGCGTGGAGGTGTGTTTATAACTTCCCTGTACCAAGCTCTGTCCCTAAATTTCTGCCCCCCACAGGGCAGAGCGAACCCTCTCTCTCTTCTACATTACACAGCACCCTGCACCTCTGGGCCCCTCAGGGGCGAGAGAAAGAGAGGGGCGAGAGAAAGAGAGGGGCGAGAGGTGAGAGAGGGGCGAGAGGTGAGAGAGGGGCGAGAGGTGAGAGAGGGGCGAGAGGTGAGAGAGGGGCGAGAGGTGAGAGAGGGGCGAGAGAGGGGCGAGAGGTGAGAGAGGGGCGAGAGGTAGGGGTGAGAGAGGGAGAGGGGTGAGAGAGAGGGAGAGGGGTGAGAGAGAGGGAGAGGGGTGAGAGAGAGGGAGAGGGGTGAGAGGGAGGGAGAGGGGTGAGAGAGAGGGAGAGGGGTGAGAGAGAGGGAGAGGGGTGAGAGAGAGGGAGAGGGGTGAGAGAGAGGGAGAGGGGTGAGAGAGAGGGAGAGGGGTGAGAGAGAGGGTGAGGGGTGAGAGAGAGGGGTGAGGGGTGAGAGAGAGGGGTGAGGGGTGAGAGAGAGGGGTGAGGGGTGAGAGAGAGGGGTGAGGGGTGAGAGAGAGGGGTGAGAGAGAGGGGAGAGAGAGGGGTGAGAGAGAGGGGTGAGAGAGAGGGGTGAGAGAGAGGGGTGAGAGAGAGGGGTGAGAGAGAGGGGGTGAGAGAGGGGTGAGAGAGAGGGGTGAGAGAGGGGTGAGAGAGGGGTGAGAGAGGGGTGAGAGAGGGGTGAGAGAGGGGTGAGAGAGGGGTGAGAGAGAGAAAGAGGGGGGTGAGAGGGGGGTAAGAGGGGGGTGAGAGAGAGGTGAGAGAGAGAAAGAGGGGGGTGAGAGAGAGAGAGGTCAAAGAGAGCTCAGGGGGAGAGGGGGGGTCAGAGAGAGAGGGGGGGGGTCAAAGAGAGCTCAGAGGGGGAGAGGGGGGGTCAGAGTGAGAGAGAGGGGGTCAAAGAGGGCTCAGGGGGAGAGGGGGGGGGGTCAGAGTGAGAGAGGGGGGGTCAAAGAGAGCTCAGGGGGAGATGGGGGGGGTCCTAGTGAGAGAGGGGGGTCAAAAAGCTCAGGGGGAGAGGGGGGGTCAGAGTGAGAGATGGGGGTCAAAGAGAGCTCAGGTGGAGAGGGGGGGTCAGAGTGAGAGATGGGGGTCAAAGAGAGCTCAGGTGGAGAGGGGGGGTCAGAGTGAGAGAGGGGGGGTCAAAGAGAGCTCAGGGGGAGAGGGGGGGGGTCAGAGTGAGAGGGGGGGTCAAAGAGAGCTCAGGGGGAGAGGGGGGGTCAGAGTAAGAGGGGGGGTCAAAGAGAGCTCAGGTGGAGAGGGGGGGTCAGAGTGAGAGAGGGGGGTCAAAGAGAGCTCAGGGGGAGGGGGGGTCAGAGTGAGAGAGGGAGGGGGGTCAAAGAGAGCTCAGGGGGAGAGGGGGGTCAGAGTGAGAGGGGGGGGTCAGAGTGAGAGGGGGGGTCAGAGAGAGCTCAGGGGGAGTCAGAGTGAGAGAGGGGGGGGTCAAAGAGAGCTCAGGGGGAGAGGAGGGGTCAGAGTGAGAGGGGGGGTCAGAGAGAGCTCAGGGGGAGTCAGAGTGAGAGAGGGGGGGTCAAAGAGAGCTCAGGGGGAGAGGGGGGGTCAGAGTAAGAGGGGGGGTCAAAGAGAGCTCAGGTGGAGAGGGGGGGTCAGAGTGAGAGAGGGGGGGTCAAAGAGAGCTCAGGGGGGGGGGGGGTCAGAGTGAGAGAGGGAGGGGGGTCAAAGAGAGCTCAGGGGGAGAGGGGGGTCAGAGTGAGAGGGGGGGTCAGAGTGAGAGGGGGGGGTCAGAGAGAGCTCAGGGGGAGTCAGAGTGAGAGAGGGGGGGTCAAAGAGAGCTCAGGGGGAGAGGAGGGGTCAGAGTGAGAGGGGGGGTCAGAGAGAGCTCAGGGGGAGTCAGAGTGAGAGAGGGGGGGTCAAAGAGAGCTCAGGGGGAGAGGAGGGGTCAGAGTGAGAGGGGGGGTCAGAGTGAGAGGGGGGTCAAAGAGAGCTCAGGGGGAGTCAGAGTGAGAAAGGGGGGGTCAAAGAGAGCTCAGGGGGAGGGGGGGTCAGAGTGAGAGAGGGGGAGAGAGAGGGAGCAGGGTCTGGTCGGTGAACATGTTCACTCACTTGGAATGTTTCCCGGGGCTGGCTCACTGGTTCATTCAGCAGCAGACGAGCACACTTGGACAGCCCCCACTCGTGCAGCTCTCTGCTCTTAAGCGGCCGGTGATTGGCCAGACAGGGTGCATGTCATACCAGAGGCGGAGCCTCGGCCTCTGGTATGACATGCACCCGGCCTGGCCAATCACTGGCCGTTTAATGCGGACGCTACAGGCCGCCGCGCCGGGGGCTAAATTTTTAAAGGGAGCCGGAAGGCGGCCGCGGGACCGGCCCGCAACCGGCCCGAACCGGACCAGCCCACCGGGAATTGTCCCGGTTCTCCCGATTAGCCACTCCGGGCCTGGACTGTGGCCTTCTTAGCTCAAACCATTGCACATACCTCCCTAGCTCACAGCCCTGGGAAAAAAAAAGAGCAGGCCTCTCCACAACCATTTATATCCTCCCCCACCAATCACCAATGGCCATGAATCTCCTAGTAGTTGCCAGCGAGGACATAAATGCTCAACAGCCCAAAATTGTCATCACCCTCTATTGCCCTGAGTGACAGTGACAACAAGCTGTTACAGCAGGAAACAGCAGCAACATAAGGGAGAAACCAAGTGACACAAAAACAACAAACTGGCCTGCAAATCTACTACCGAGGACAACAAAAAATGTACTAGACACCTCAGGGTGGCTACATATGTTTTAGATAGACAGGTGATCCTAATTGTGCCATTTCATTGTACATCGTCTGCTGCAAACAGATTAAAAATACTGCAATGATTTCAACAAAAGTACATTTTTTAAAAATCTTTTTTCTTTTTTAACGAGTCAGTAAAAAAGCACAGAAAGAAAACGTTTTTTGTCAAAACTTATTAGCCAGAAAAGAAAAGCGAATCCAGTTTGTAAGAATCTAATAATACCAGCCTGTAAAATTATAGTGAGCAAAATTCTAGGACCAGATACAGTAAAAGAAAGTAAAAAGGTTCCACTCTCAAACAGTATGAGAAAGACCACATTTTGGGGACAACTTTCCTATCCAGGTTGAGTCAACAAACCTTGCCTATGAATGCCATGTTGTAGCAGATGTAAGATTTCAAAATTCTGGAAACATTTAAATAAAACAATATATTTTTCTGCTGCAAAGTGCTGCTTGAAGCAAGCAAAAGGTCAAGATTTTATATTTTGTCTGCGTGTCTAAAAACAAAAGGCTTGCCATCGAACTGATGGATCGATTCCAGCTCACTAACTATTCTTACTCTACTGGCTCGTCCTTTGTTCTTCCTTTGATACTGTAGACCAGTGTTTTTCAACTCCAGTCCTCAAGGCACACAAACAGGTCATGTTTTCAGGCTTTCCATTATTTTGCACAGGTGATTTGATCAGTTTCACTACCTTAGTAATCACCACAGCCATTTCATCTGAGGGAAATCCTGAAAACTTGACCTGTTGGTGTGCCTTGAGGACTGGAGTTTAAAAACACTGCTGTAGACCACAGTCTTTTACGCTCTTGCCCTGAAACCACATTTGGAGTCTCAGAATCGGATCTGAAATGGTTATTTTAAGTTGTATTTTATTGATCGCTGTGATTTTGTTACTCTTGGCAGTTTCCAGTCTGAAGTTGGTCCAGTCATGTACGATGTTCCTCAGGGCTCAATCTTGGGTCCCTTACTTTTTAGCATTTACATGTTTCCACTTGGCCAACTGCTTAGATCACATGGGCTCAATTATCACTTCTATGCTCACCACAGAAGTTCTCAAAGATCACTTATCCGGCGCTTAGGAAAATACACTAGTGGAACGAGAGAGCAGCTGCTATAGTATAATCCAACATTTCAAAAAGGTAAAACTAAAATTAAATTGGCTTTCAAACTTCAGCAGCGCTATACGCTTTAAATTGTTGCATAAAAAAAGTAGTGATCTGTAAATCAAAATGGGACCAAAGTTTAACCACTTCAGACCCGCGCTACCGTCGAATGACGGCAACAGCGCGGGTCTGAATATCCAACATGCCGTCATTTGACGGCATCTCCTTTGGGCGTTCCCAGCGCACGCTGTAGAGCGCGCTGCGGGGAAGCCCTGTGTTGTCCGTGTCCCTTGGACACAGCCAATCACAGATCGCGGCGAACGGCCAATCAGAGTGGCCGTTTGCGATGCGATCTCTGGGCGAATGAGAGATGATCTCATAGATCATCTCTCATTGACGTTTTACACAGAGACAGCGTCCTGTCTCTGGAGAGGAGGAGCCCGATCTGTGTTCCTTCCTACATAGGGACACAGATCGGTCACCCCCCCAGTCACCCACCCTCCCCCCACAGTTAGAACACTATGTAGGGAATACATTTAACCCCTTCCTCACCGCCTAGTGTTAACCCCTTCAATGCCAGTCACATTTATACAGTAATTAGTGCATATTTATAGCACTGACACAGTACAAATGTGAAAGGCGCCAAAAATGTGTCAAAAGTGTCCGATGTGTCCGCCATAACGTCGCAGTACCAATAAAAATCGCAGATCGCCGCCATTTCTAGTAAAAAAATAAATAAATAAATAAATAATTCTCTCCCCTATTTTGTAAGCGCTATAACTTTTGCGCAAACCAGTCGCTTATTGCGTTTTTTTTTTTTTTTTACCAAAAATATGTAGAAGAATACGTATCGCCCTAAACTGAGAAAAAAAAATGAGTTTTTTTTTTTTTTTTTAATTGGGATATTTATTATAGCAACAAGTAAAAAAAATTGTATTTTTCTTCAAAATTGTCGCTCTTTTTTGTTTATAGCGCAAAAAATAAAAACCGCACAGGCGATCAAATACCACCAAAAGAAAGGTCTACTTGTGGGGAAAAAAAGGACGTAAATTTTGTTTGGGAGCCACGTCGCACGGCCGCGCAATTGTCAGTTCAAGCGACGCAGTGCCGGAAGCTGAAATTTCACCTGGGCAGGAGGGGGGTGTATGTGCCCAGTAAGCAAGTGGTTAAAAACAGAACTGTGTTGGACGTTCGATCGTTATCACTTCTAGTGCTTAAACTCCCTATAGGAATTGCACTCATCAGATTTCAGATCAATGAAAGCCTCTGTATATGTGTGAGGAGGCTGGGATCACTGCCAAACGAACACCGTCTGACCCTCAGAAAACGATCAACCAGCAGGAAAACAGACACTTGCATCCTCCGATTCACCAGGATCCAATCAGCTGAGAGTTTTTAAAGGATCACTAAAGGAATTTTTTTTTTTAGCTAAATAGCTTCCTTTACCTTACTGCAGTACTGGTTTCATGTCCTTATTGTTCGTTTTTGCTTTGAAGTTGCTGTAATCCTGCTCTGTTCTCCACACTTCCTGCTTGTCTGTTTCCTTATAACCACAGTGCTGGGAGCTTTCTCACAATGGTTTAAGCTGTCATTACTGTGTGTCTAAAACGTCCCAGAACCAATCAGATTCATTTTCAAAACAAAACACTGCCCTGGATTTGTTTTTGTTCTGTGTGTCTATTTCTACTTTGCAGAAACATGAAGCCAGTTCAAAAGTGAAACTAACCTGCAGGCACATTATATGATTGATTTTTATCTATTTTTAATCATTTTGAAAAGGAATCAGTTAACGTTTATGTCTCTATATCCTGTAAACAGTCATTTCAGCAAAAAAAAAATGTTTTCCTTTAGTGACCCTTTAATTATACTCGGCAAAGGAAGCCTCAGTGTAAAGCTGTTGAGCTTTTTTTTTTTTTTTTTATCTAAAAGACCCCGTACAATTTTTTTTCCCTAAATGGCTTCCTTTACCTTAGTGCAGTCCTCCTTAACTTACCTCATCCTTCCATTTTGCTTTTAAATGTCCTTATTTCTTCTGAAAAATCCTCACTTCCTGTTTTTCTGTCTAACTCCACACAATAATGTGAGTCTTTCTCCCTGGTGTGGAGTGTCGTGCTCGCCCCCACCCTTGGACTACAGGAAAGTCAGGATGCCCACTAACACACAGCTCCTTTTTCTATCTGCAACTGTAGAGAGCGTCCTGACCCTCCTGTAGTTGAGAAGCTACCTTTAAAGGCGCTATATAAACAAAAGTTTATCATCATCAGACATGTGCATTCGTTTTCGTTAGAATGCATTATCATCCGAAAATCATTTTTTTTCCATTATCATTTTAACAAACGATAACGAAAGCGCAAGAAACGAAAACCGAAAGATCCGACATAAAAAATGCTTTATTTTCGCTGTGGTAAAAAAATCGATAGAGAGATTCGACATCATAGAGAAAAGATTCAACATCATAGAGCAGGAGTCTCCAAACTATGGCCCTCCAGGTGTTCAGGAACTACAATTACCATCATGCCTAGTCGTGTCTACGAATGTCAGAGTTTTACAATGCCTCATGGGAAGTGTAGTTTCACAGCAGCTGAAGAGCCGTAGTTTGGAGATCCCTGTCATAGAGAAAAGATTCAACATCATAGAGAAAAGATTCAACATCATAGAGAAAAGATTCAACATTACAGAGATTAGATTTCGATTTATGAGAGAATAGATTCGACATTATTTATTACTTGTCATACAACATTAGAATTCTTGTAGGCGGAATATTCGACCGGAAATGTACATTTTCGACGTAAAGTTTCAAAGTTCCGTCAAATATTCTTTTGACCATTCAACAGAAACCATTTTCGGACAAAAGCTATTCCCCAACGAAAAACAAAATAAATCAAAACGATTTTCGGCAGTAACTAAATAAATTTAATTTTCCAGACAAAACCAAAAAAAAAACGAAACAAAATATTCCAGTCTGCACATGTCTAATCATCATCATCATCATCATCATCATCTTGCTCCACGAGAGGCTTTTTCCTCTTTTGAAGAAAAAAAAAGTAAAACCCTAATATTATCACAACATATTGCGATCTTCAAAACTTTTGGAGCGGAAATGAAAAAAGGTTCTAAATGATGTTCCTCAATTTTTTTTTACTTTATCAGACATAAGGACCAGTTCACTCAAGAATCTTGAAAACATGAGAAAAAAAAAAAAAGCGCATAGATCTTCAGGTACATATAGAAATTTGGTGACTTTGCAGAGGACTTGAAGGAAGAATTCAAGAAAGTAGGCCAAATTTTGCTCAGCGCTTTGAAGATTAAGAATAGCTACAGAAACTTGCCTACTTGGCTGACCATTTTCATCACATGAACCAGTTAATAGAGTCTCTGTGAATCCCTGAAGAAAATGTTGTGAATTCCAAACGACAAGAGACTTGGATTTAAAAAAGAATCAATCTTTGGAAAACCCATGTTGCAGATGGAAATCTTGAGATTGTTACTCTACTTGGGCTTGGAAGAAAAGACTGATCTCAGCAAGTGTCAAGTCTAATTGAAAACCACAAGGATGTACTGTATTGCAGAAGGAAAATGTGGGAGCTTTGAGACGGGGGGGGGGGGGGGGGGGGGGGGGGGGCTATTCTTTGCACAGAATTTCAAATTGGTCACTCATTTTTTAACTGATCCGAAATCAAATCGTTCAGAAAATTTGGAGTTCCTTTGAAAATTAGGAAACACATTTTATGAAAACTAAACGAATTTCGAAACAAAATTAGTAACATAACAAATTTATCCTAAACTAAACATTTTTTTCCGTTCTACACATGTCTAGTGTAGAAGTAGAAAATGCCCTGGCATCCGTGGGAGTAAATAATGCCACAGGCTTGGTGGTCAGTGGGAACAAAAAAATAATTGGTTTTAGTGGGAGGAATAGTGCCCCATCATTGGTGTCAGTAGGAAGAATAATGCTACAACATATCAGTGGAAGGAATAGTGCCCCATCATTGGTATCAGTGGGAGGCATAGTGCCCCATAATTGGTATCAGTGGGAGGCATAGCGTCCCATCATTGGTATCAGTGGAAGGAATAGCGCCCCATCAGAGGCGGCTCTTTAATTAGGCGGTCGCCTAACGCCTCAAAATCACAGGGGCCTCGTGGCCGCCTAACTTTTCCAATACTTTTCCTAACTTTTCCAATATTACAATGCATTACCCCAGTTTTGAGGGACAGGGGAGCTTAACTCTGCTGTGCTCAAGCAGCGTTAGGAGCCCTGACTCAAAAGTGGGGCCGCCAGCGTCCCTAACAACCAGTGAATTTCGGTGACCCCACCCCTTGTGACATCAATGACTCAGCATGCCCTCAGTCAATGACGTCTCAAGGGGGTGGGTTCACCCGGTGACAGCACCGCGTGGCCCCCGCCCCTTAGTTATTAAAGAGCAGGATCTGGGGGCCGCCTTGTTAAAAGGGGGCTTCCAGAATCCGATAAGCTCCCTTCCCGCAGACCCCCACAACCAACGGCCAGGGTTGTGGGGAAGAGGCTCTTGTCCTTGAATCATTTTTTCCATTATGGGCGTGAGTGGGGCTCCTTGTCAAACTTTTGCCTATGGCCTCACAAAGCCTAGAGCCACCTCTGTGCCCCATCATTGGTATCAGTGGGAGGCATAGTGGCCCATCATAGGTATCAAAGGGAGGAATGGTGCCTCATCGTTGGTATCAGTGGGAGGAACAGTGCTTTATCATTGGTATCAGTGGGAGGAATAGTGCTTTATCATTGGTATCAGTGAGAGGAATAGTGTCCTATCATTGGTATCAGTGGGAGGAATAGTGGCACAACATTGGTATCAGTGGGAAGCATAGTGCCCCATCATTGGTATCAGTGAGAGGAAAAGGCACAACATTGGTATCAGTGGGAAGCATAGTGCCCTATCATTGGTGCAGTGGTGACCTGTCCATTAGAGGCGCAGCCCCGTCTATCCTCGCCACCTCCTATATGAATAATTCATGCATAGCATGAATCTATCCAAGACCGCTCTGGCCATCCCTTATTCAGGCATCCGGCGCCTGAATTACAGCAGCGGTGGTGATTTTGATTAGAACCATAGGCTCCAATAGGCTTCAAAATAGGATGGCTCGTGGGGCATTGCGTTATAAGCCCACCCAAGTGTTAAAACAGCAAATTAATTTACGCCGTTGTAGCACTGATCCTCAATCCGGCCAATCAGAAGTGACTGTGAGACCCATTTTCTGATTGGCTGAAAAGAGAATACTCCCGATGGGTCGCCAAGAAAGAGGGAGAAAACAGATGCCGCTGCCAGCGTGGAGACCTGTGGAGATCAGGGGAATAGGAGGCCGCCGTCGAGCATGGGAACCCGCGATGGGGTAAGTGCGACTGCCCGATGGGGAGGGTAACTATGGCATACTGTTTGCGCCCCACCCCCCCAAAAAAATTGTCTGCCACTGCATCGGTATTAGTGGAAGGCATAGTACCCCATGACCTGTGTCAGTGAGAGGCATAGTACCCCATGACCTGTGTCAGTGAGAGGCATAGTACCCCATGACCTGTGTCAGTGAGAGGCATAGTACCCCATGACCTGTGTCAGTGAGAGGCATAGTACCCCATGACCTGTGTCAGTGAGAGGCATAGTACCCCATGACCTGTGTCAGTGAGAGGCATAGTACCCCATGACCTGTGTCAGTGAGAGGCATAGTACCCCATGACCTGTGTCAGTGGGAGGGATAGTACCCCATCATCTGTGTCAGTGGGAGGCGTAGTACCCCATCATCTGTGTCAGTGGGAGGCGTAGTACCCCATCATCTGTGTCAGTGGGAGGCGTAGTACCCCATCATCTGTGTCAGTGGGAGGCGTAGTACCCCATCATCTGTGTCAGTGGGAGGCGTAGTACCCCATCATCTGTGTCAGTGGGAGGCGTAGTACCCCATCATCTGTGTCAGTGGGAGGCATAGTACCCCATGATCTGTGTCAGTGGGAGGCATAGTACCCCATGATCTGTGTCAGTGGGAGGCATAGTACCCCATGATCGGTGTCAGTGGGAGGCATAGTACCCCATGATCGGTGTCAGTGGGAGGCATAGTACCCCATGATCGGTGTCAGTGGGAGGCATAGTACCCCATGATCGGTGTCAGTGGGAGGCATAGTACCCCATGATCGGTGTCAGTGGGAGGCATAGTACCCCATGATCGGTGTCAGTGGGAGGCATAGTACCCCATGATCGGTGTCAGTGGGAGGCATAGTGCCCCATCTCTGCTGTCAGTGGGAGGCATAGTTCTCCATTATTGGTGTCAGTGGGATGAATAGTGTCCCACGGGCTGGATAAAGGACAGCAAATGGCCACATCCAGCCTGCAGTTTGAAGACCCCTGCTTTATAACATAACCCAAATGGTCAGAACTTCACACACATACCGTATGAAGTGCTATACATTCTCATTAATTTTATTTTATAAAGTGTTAGGACTGGGGAGGTGCAGCTCTCATTTACCATGTTTTATATCATTTGTGAGGTTTACCTACGGTCCTGTTTTTGTTTGAATGGAAACAGCCGTCCATACAGTACAGTACAGCAGCCCAAACAGGGCTTTATTCGTTTCTTCGATGTCTTCCCCAATATACAGGGAGTGCAGAATTATTAGGCAAGTTGTATTTTTGAGGATTAATTTTATTATTGAACAACAACCATGTTCTCAATGAACCCAAAAAACTCATTAATATCAAAGCTGAATATTTTTGGAAGTAGTTTTTAGTTTGTTTTTAGTTTTAGCTATTTTAGGTGGATATCTGTGTGTGCAGGTGACTATTACTGTGCATAAATATTAGGCAACTTCCTTTCCTTTGGCAAAATGGGTCAAAAGAAGGACTTGCCAGGCTCAGAAAAGTCAAAAATAGTGAGATATCTTGCAGAGGGATGCAGCACTCTTAAAATTGCAAAGCTTCTGAAGCGTGATCATCGAACAATCAAGCGTTTCATTCAAAATAGTCAACAGGGTCGCAAGAAGCGTGTGGAAAAACCAAGGCACAAAATAACTGCCCATGAACTGAGAAAAGTCAAGCGTGCAGCTGCCAAGATGCCACTTGCCACCAGTTTGGCCATATTTCAGAGCTGCAACATCACTGGAGTGCCCAAAATCACAAGGTGTGCAATTCTCAGAGACATGGCCAAGGTAAGAAAGGCTGAAAGACGACGACCACTGAACAAGACACACAAGCTGGAACGTCAAGACTGGGCCAAGAAATATCTCAAGACTGATTTTTCTAAGGTTTTATGGACTGATGAGAGTGAGTCTTGATGGGCCAGATGGATGGGCCCGTGGCTGGATTGGTAAAGGGCAGAGAGCTCCAGTCCGACTCAGACGCCAGCAAGGTGGAGGTGGAGTACTGGTTTGGGCTGGTATCATCAAAGATGAGCTTGTGGGGCCTTTTCGGGTTGAGGATGGAGTCAAGCTCAACTCCCAGTCCTACTGCCAGTTTCTGGAAGACACCTTCTTCAAGCAGTGGTACAGGAAGAAGTCTGCATCCTTCAAGAAAAACATGATTTTCATGCAGGACAATGCTCCATCACACGTGTCCAAGTACTCCACAGCGTGGCTGGCAAGAAAGGGTATAAAAGAAGAAAAACTAATGACATGGCCTCCTTGTTCACCTGATCTGAACCCCATTGAGAACCTGTGGTCCATCATCAAATGTGAGATTTACAAGGAGGGAAAACAGTACACCTCTCTGAACAGTGTCTGGGAGGCTGCGGTTGCTGCTGCACGCAATGTTGATGGTGAACAGATCAAAACACTGACAGAATCCATGGATGGCAGGCTGCATGAGTGTCCTTGCAAAGAAAGGTGGCTATATTGGTCACGGATTTGTTTTTGTTTTGTTTTTGAATGTCAGAAATGTATATTTGTGAATGTTGAGATGTTATATTGGTTTCACTGGTAAAAATAAATAATTGAAATGGGTATATATTTGTTTTTTGTTAAGTTGCCTAATAATTATGCACAGTAATAGTCACCTGCACACACAGATATCCCCCTAAAATAGCTAAAACTAAAAACAAACTAAAAACTACTTCCAAAAATATTCAGCTTTGATATTAATGAGTTTTTTGGGTTCATTGAGAACATGGTTGTTTTTCAATAATAAAATTAATCCTCAAAAATACAACTTGCCTAATAATTCTGCACTCCCTGTATGTAATACCCATCGTGTCTCAGAGCAACAAGCTGAAAAGAACATCTTAAGGGCTCTTTCAGATCCACAGAAAACTAAACAAAAAATAAAAAATCAATATATTTTTACAGCCTCATTTTTCAAAAGCTTCTAAAAACCAATTTACATGGAGAGTTGTCGGCTAGCGTTTGCCTCTGAATCATTGAATACACATGGCTCAGAACACAACGTGAAGAAGGAAAAAAAGATTTTGTTGTTTGATAAATAAAAATGTTAAATTTAAGTTGCCTTAATATTACATTAAATATCTAACAACAGAGCAAAGTGAATCACACACTAAACTTCATCATATACAAACTCTGTATTTATGGCAGATCAAAAATCTATTTCCCTGTCTAGTCAGCCCATTGCAAATACCAAAGGGATTACTGCTAAACGTCAGGCAGACAGGTACATAGACTGATGAAATACAGTGATGACAGCTGTTCTAAGGATTTGTATGCATGTCCATCCAGTGCTGGGATTTAAACAGTTCTGCTGCACAGTTTGGAAGGGAAGGAGCCCCATTTTTTTTCTGTTGCAGTTCAGAAACACAAATAAATGTCGCTGCATATCAGGTCTAAAAAATCTCTCCAGCACCGCCCATGCCGATTTTGATGTCAGTATGCCCGCTGTGAAAGGAGAATTAAGAGGTGGCAATGACAGGCTCAGGTTTGTGTATATACTGCTGGCCGATAAGACTACCTTTTACACAAAAAGCAGGGGTCGTCTTATACGCCGGGTCAGCTGCTCGGATGCCTGCTGGATGTGCGGTAATACTATATGTAGCTTCGGCTTCATACAGTATATACCGCTTAGCCCAGGGGTGTCCAAACTTTTTTCAAAGAGGGCCAGACCAAGCGAACATGCGCGAGGGCCGACCATTTTGCCTCACATTCATTGAACCATTAAAATTCGGTCTAAGTGTGTTTGTCTGAGCACTAATACACGGCCCAACAAGAGTTCTCTTGCCTTTGGGGCTGTGTGTGGTGAAG